>OX383278.1:1200000-1552583 GCA_947522985.1 Lithophane socia
TGAGGATGCCTCGTTGAGAGGTGAGCCACGTGCATCGAGATATAAGTACTAACGTACTAGAGAAGCTACGTCAAATAACTGAATTGTCCTATTCTTCGTATTGAATCTTTAGTTCGCTGCAGCGCTAAAATAATAACAATTCGTCTAAACCGTACCTAATTTACCACAGTGCTAGATTTGCTGCGGAAGTGTATTTATTCTCGGCAAAAAGGTCTTAAGCGCCATGTAAATCACGGCACTTACGCGTTTTCTTCGACAAACTGCGGCGCGATCGCCGCAGTTGAACGAGACAAAGTAGGAATTTACGGTGTCTTCTCTAGTACGTTAGTACTTATATCTCGATGGCCACGTGTCGATTTCTTACAGGGTTTTTTATGACTCTTGAGGAATAAATAAGCGGAATAGGTTACTAAATATATAAAGTCTATTGTATTTTATAATGGATTTCCGCAAAGTCACGCCATTAATTATCTACCACGGTAAGATGTGCTTTTCTCACTCCGTGCCAATAGGCTAGAAGAAATTGATGACATACATCTGTGCTGTGGAAGTCCAACCCTGTTTTATCGGACATCGTTTTTCTAATCATATCAGCTAAACCTATAAAATTAACCTGCAATCCTAAAACAAAAACCATTACAACCAAACATAACCCCGCCATATTCTCCGCTAATTCTACCGGATCAGGATGCGAAGGTACGCAACATAAATAATATGGTAACGGGTCCCCTCTCTAAAGATACGCACACTGGGCCACAGTGTGTATGTGTGCGTTCAGGAATGTACATAGTGTATGAAGGGGGTCTCAACGTAGGGATGGGAAGATGTTGTGTCGATGTTTTGTTTGTAGGTTTATTTTAAAGGAGTTGATTGTGAATAATTACGTCGTTAATTGGTTGGAAGATGTGTGTGTTCTGTTCCGGAATAATTATTATAGAGACATAAAATTAAATTAAATTTTTGCAAAAATTATTGTTACATTTTTGACATTTATAAAAATATAATTCAAATTGCCAGATGGGCTGTGTCCGTTATAGAAGTGACTTTTGTTTTTTTTAAATTATTAAACCAGTATATTATAAAAATTACTTTTTATTTTCATGTTATTTGTGCTAAAACATAAAATAAATGACTAACGTCTAGTTGTAAACTGTAATAAACTTAATGATGATTTTATAATAATTCAAGACAAAGTTTACATTACATTACAATTAAATTAAATGAAAATAGAACATTGTTATAAAAATTACGCTTACTCAAAACACATAACACACACTCTTACGAAAATACATAACACAATACACAAAATATGTCATTCAAATCAAATCAAATATAAAATACATAGAAGCTGTTCGATCGCTGATCGCTGTATGAATTTTTTTTTTTTTAGAAACAGTGATGTGGAAGAATTTTTCGACGCCATATTTTCGTTATTAATTGTTTATTTGTATAGTTAGTCTTAATTAGGAATTATTAAGATAATTAATGTGCATATTTGATATAAATGATTTAAGTAAACAAACTTTTTCAAATAACGAACAAAACCAAACACAAAGTACAAGCTAGGCGTGAAAAATCAATTGTCAGAACCATAATTGACAGCGAAGAGCGGGTAGGTCTATAAAATGAACGAATGAACGAATGAATTGAATTAAGAACACCCCTTTTCAGCAGTCAGCTATTATTTACAGCTTTTACACAAAGTATTGAATTTTATTGACTGTGAAATCTAGATGGTTTTCAACCGTTTTCCGATGTTTAAAGAAAATGTTTTTGGCGCTTCGCTGTTTCCTGTTTGATGTCCTACAATGTTTTTGGTTCCTATGTTTAATGGTAGCCGACGTTACGATATACTTGCACAAGTTTGGGGGACACCAAATGGCTCGGACACTTGTGCTAATTCATCTCACACACGTCAATGTATACTTGCACAAGTATATCGTAACGTGCATTATTTTTTGATAAATTTTCAATTGTTTTTACAGAGTTATAATGTACAGCGTGTGTAATGACCACAGATTTCTAATCTGTGGTCATAGAGATATATGTGTGTTGTACAGACCATCAATGATTAATTAAGGTAGGTTTTTTTCAAGTATTATAATGCTCATCGCTCTGTATTGGCGACTAGCTTCTGTCTGTGATTTCATCCGCGTGAAATATCTTGTTTTTATAAATAATTTGGGCTATTTTCGTATCGTTTTAAGTTCCGACATATAAACTACTTACTGCGCTCGGCGGTTTCACCCGCGTAAGTCTCGATCCCGATCCCGTGGGAATATCGGGATAAAAAGTATCCCATTTTCTATCCCAGATCATGGTCTACCCCTGTGCCAAATTTCATACAAATCCGTTCAGCCGTTTTAGCGTGAAATCGTAACAAAAAACCATTAGTTATAATATTAGTTAGAATGATTAAATTTTTTCTCTTTAAATTACCTAATATAATCGAAATTTATGTGATTTTCTTGCAATGGACTCTGTTATGCCAAGATTTTGGTTTTCCTTAAAAACTTAACGAATTTTTGGCCAAAATCTTCCCTAATTCGTTTACCATCTCACCTCTCAAAATGTTGTCACTTAAAACACCCATAAGCGATGGTCTTCTAACTCCATCGCCCTTAAGAAAATTAAATTTGATTTCGCTAGCCGGAGCCCTGCCGCCATATTTTTCAATTAAATTATATTTAGTGAGGGAAAGTCCATCAAGTGGGTTAATTACTTGAAAATTAGTAATAGGTAAATTAATGCTGGAGGAGAGTGAAGTGATTGGAAGGTGGACTGTAGCAGTCATCTGTGAAAGTGTTAATAGTACTGTCGATCGAAGCGTGATGATTTTGATCATATTGCTTGATAGTTAATTGTTACATGCGAGAATTTGCGGAAATCCATTCCAAAATACAATAGACGTAGATATATTTAGTAACCGCTTAAATTATTCCTCAAGAGTCATAAAAAATACTGTAAGAACGCCCGGCGCTCTGCGTGGCAACACGTCATATGCGGGTTGGTGACTGGTCAATCGCCATCCTGAGGATGCCTCGTTGAGAGGTGAAACACGTGTCGATTTCTTACAGGGTTTTTTATGACTCTTGAGGAATAGTTAAGCGGAATCAGTTAACATATATCTACGTTTATTGTATTTCATCTTGCTAGAGTAGGATTTTGTATTATCATAATTTAAGAGCGTCCGAGTTTCTTGCCCGTTCTTCTCCATAAAGGTCTAAATTCTCGAATGGACAACTAGCTTCATCTTTCTGATTGACCGACTTTTTGACAATTCAAAAGTGCCTGTAAATGGTTTAGTTGAAATTAATACTTTGTGTACTTTGAGTTTGAGAGCTTGAGATCTCCTAGGTGGTACCAATCGCAGTATTTGACGAATATATAGAGAAAACAGTACAGGATAAGGATAATATGATATTCTTGTTTATAAACTATTTTCACGAGAGGTTAACCATTTTTTATTAAAATAACATCCACCTTCTGCGCAAGATTGATTTTCTGGTTCGACACAAATATTTGTAGGGTAGATATTTGATTAGAATTCGATCGTACCAACTGGATTTGTGCCAGTGATATTTTGTATTGAATAGCTTACAAGACTTGGAGAAATCTAGGTTTACTCTCAATCTGGATAAAGAACAAAATTCCTTGCAATAACTTTTGAAATGTTTAAACTTATTTTCTTGAGCCAACTAGGTTAAAAAGGCTGGGATAGAAAGTGCCCTATGTATTCCAGCACTCTAATCGCATAACGCACCTTCAATCACAATCGGAATGATTTTTTAGAGGTATGAGGAACAGGGTGTAATGCTCACTCATCCTCTATAGAAAAGGGAGGATCCTCCGACCAGACGGGTATCGTGTCTGGCGGGCAACTGCCCTACGATTGATGTCGGGTTCTTGTATATATGTCCATCGGTAAACTCTAATGGCGCGATGCAGGATTTTTGTTTTATTTTTGTTTTGATTTTTAATGACAACTGGGACCAACTACTTTCCGAGACACGGAGGAGGATCGGTATGTAAAATTGGTCACCCATGAACGGGACAACCTCGGCAAGCGTCACTTAACCTGATGGATCCACCCGTGCGGCTGTATGAATGTGGATGGCTATAAGAGTAGAGGAAGACCAAAGAAACGATGGATGGACTATGTGAAAGATGATATGGCTAGAAAGGGGGTGACTACCGAGATGACAACTAATAGAGAAGTATGGAAGAAAACGACATGTTTTCCCTTATCAATAACGGCAAAAGAATGATGGTGATGAACGAAATCTTATCAAGAAACAACTACCAAGACACACTGAAAACCATAAAAAGCAATGCTTTTAAAGAAAAAACAACTAAACTGAAGAATAATAAATAAAATGTTAGTGATTTTGAAGTAGATGCGGATAAAATAAGAACTGAGAGACTAAGAACAAATCCCGCGGAATAAGATTAGTATTTTCTGAAGACGCGGAACAGTACAGGTGGTATTGTGTTGTTGCAATGTGCTGGTATGTAGGACGAGTCGATATTTTTATTTTTGGCCTACTTATGTGGTTTGAAGCATTTTAGTACAAAACATTACAAATTTTGTCGGTTTCACATCGTGGAGTGCACGTTAGTAAAAGGTAAAGGTAGGTAATTTAATGCTGTTTTGATCGTTCATGGAGTTTCTTGCCCATTCTTCTCCATACAAAACTACCTTTTGGATGGGGCGACTAGAATCAATTTTATTTTCTTGGATGACGTTCAAAAGTCCCTTCAAACGGCCTACTTGAAATAAATGATTTGACTTTGACTTTGACTTCAGTCTATTGCAAGTATAAATTCAAAAAGATACAAATTAATGTCTTCCAAACTACCTTATTAATTTACTAAACATTCATGTAATTATTAACTACTAGCATAATGGCCGCGACTTTTTTCGCTGGAAATTTATTGTTTTAAAATAAAATATATCGTAGAATCCTTTTAGTTTTTTTTTGTTTATTTAAGTAGTATAGTAAGTTACCCAATAAATGTTTAATAATTAACCCATGTAACTCGGCTATAATACTGAATCTTCCCATAAGTGTATGAATCTTCGGAATCGAATCAGTAGTTTCGAAGATTACCTTCTACTTAAAAACTCACAAGTTTTATCTCTTTCTAATATTATTAGTTTAGATATATTTTGACAGTCGTTACAGGTCGTCAGAAGCCCGAAAGTCTGACAGCCAGTATTGCCAAGGGGTATCGTATTACTAAGTTACTGGGTTGTGGAGGTCAGATAGGCAGTCGCTCCATGTAAAATACTGGTATTCAGCTGCATCCGGTTAGACTGGAAGCCGACTCTAATATAGTTGGGAAAAGGCTAGGCAGATGATGATAGATATATTTTTACCGGCTTTTGTGTATTCGAAGACAACTTTTTGCGATCAAAAACTGGCAAGTTACGAAAACATCAAAAATCTCCTACAACGCTCTAACAAATTATTATTAAGTACTAAATCACTACAAAGTGAGAGTCATTAACTATAAATTGAGCCTAACTATGAAATTAATTATACTAATAATTGTTAGAAGGAGGTTCGAGCCACTTAGACCTGTCTGCCTCCATGATTTATACGTCAAATAATTTAGTCTTCAGATTTTGCTTCGTCTAGAATTTTGTCCTAAATTTTAGGCTAAAATTTGAGCTATTTATTGCTTTAACATGAAATACTTTTTTTAATTACGAAAGGATATTTTTAATACAATAACCTACATATAATTATTCTCAGAACATTGCATTAAAATATTAACAGATACAACCTTTTCTACGTAAACTTCTCTTAATAAAAACATGACCATTTCTAATCACTATCGCAATTCATAAAAATAAAAATAAACTTGCAAATTATATTTTATCGACATCGCCCCAGCCGCATCACTAGCCGGGCACAGACGTCCCTATCGATCCAGCATCCGTGAGGTACCTCTACACTATCGGTCGATGACCCCGTGACCCATTGTGAGTATTATAACACCTTTTAAAAATAGAATACAAGCAGAAAATACCGTGTTGACGAAGAAAGGACTTACCCGGATCGGTTAAAAAAAGAAAAAATGTTTTAATAAAAGAATGTCTAAAAAAGAACAGAGCATTGTGTGCCATTATTATGTCAAAAATGACAGCTGTCAATGTCATATTATTTTTATTTATTGTTTGCACCTCAGAGTCTGAATTTGTGAACGATTAATATTTGCAAAAGTCTCGCCTTCTCGCCCTCTATTACGTGGAACTTATAACATTACCGAAACTGCCTACATTTCAAGGAATACAGGGATGAAGGTACGTTATTTTTAGTCCCCAATTATACGCCTATGTCCTGGGCAATGCTAAATATGTTAAGCTATTTTAGGAATATAGCCCGTCTGACCTCCACGACCCTCAGCCTAACTGTATGATCGACATTACCCATTTGGGTTCTGGAGGTCAGATAACTGTCGCGAGATGTGTATTTAGCTTTACACAAAGAAAATAGCCCGGATAGGTGATAGGATTTATGTTAAATATTTCATCACCACTGCTCTCAAAACGGTGAAGGAAAACATCGTGAGGAAACCGGCATATCCTAGAACCAAAAATTCGAAGACACGTGACATCTACCATCCCGAACTGGGCCCGCGTGGTGGATTACGGCCCACTCCCTCTCACAGAGAGGAGGCCTGTGTCCCAACAGTGGGAACATTATTGGGTGTTTAGCTGCATCTGGTAAGACTGAAAGACGACCACAGCGTAGTGCTTTTTGAGGAATACAAGCACAAATTATTTGGAAATCTAAGTATATCTTTATATATACTGTGACCTCTGTAAAAGTGTTTGTACAAATCTACTTACAGAAATAAAATCATTTATCATTTAGGCCGCTGACAATTGCTTAACCACTGTCACTGGCAGTCAGCATAAAAAAATGCAGCGATGATATTTGTCTATTTAATCAAAAATGAGTTGAGTAATCGAAAATAAATTCTGCATTCAAAAAAGTTCTTGTTATTAATTAAAATACCAACGTACGTTGATATATTTAGGATCAGCATTTCCAGAGATTACCTCTTAAAACAGACAAACAATTTCAGGTCTTAATAATATAAATTTCGTAGATTATCTAAACGTTCAATGGAAAACAGTTGGTAACGGAAAAACATCGTGAGAAACCCTGAAGCCCTAGACAAAGTGACATTCTATCAGCAATAACGATGATGGAAAAGGCAAAAATGTATAGGACTGACATAAGCTATCGAAAAGCTTATGTCAATCCTGTTGAAAGTCGTTGTAGAAATACGAAACGCTCTCGAAGCGATTGTCACTTGTCTAGACAAGTGACAATCGCTTCGTGACAAGCCCTCTGGACTTATAGAAAAATATAAGTTTGGAATCGTTATGAGCCCAACTGTTTTGAGTAAGCGCAGTGATCAATGCTTGTGCCTTCTTTAGGAAGAGGCCTTTGTCCAGCAGTGGGTCTATGATAGGCTGAAATTATAGCAGACCGAATGACAGCAATATCTATCTTCTTGATATAATCCCTTATCCACCTTACATTCAATCAATCCGCCTAACCTTTTCCCAACTAGATGTAGCATAGAAAATAATTTCAATTTTTACGAAAATATTTTGTTATATGAATTTACAAGTTATTGCGTTTTCGTAAAGTTCATTTTCACCTAAAGTAGTATTGGAGATTTTGAAGGCGAACTCAGTGCGGATGGTGATCGGTTTTACGAATTCTACCGATGCAGCGATGCTACATCTAAGCTGTGTCGTATTTATAATCTGCCTAGCTTTTTCCCAACTATATTGGGGTCGACTTCCAGTCTAACCGGATGCAGCTGAATACCAGTATTTTACGTGGAGCGACTGCCTATCTGACCTCCACAACCCAGTAACTGGGTAATACGATACCCCTTTTTAAGACTGGTTGTCAGACTTTCGGGCTTCTGACGACCTGTAACGACTGTCAAAGATCCACGTTTGACAGCCACCTTACATTCATGATGTAAGTAAAAACAAACAATTTACGCCAAAAAAAAACAGGAAAAAGTAAGATTATTTTATGTATGGTAATGCCAATAAATTCTTATGGAATATTTTATGTAAAACTCGCATAGATTGATGGTTATTGAATAAATAGGTATAGCGTTCCCCTTGCTAGTAACGCCTGTGTTTTGAGAAGAGGGTAGGCAGAAATGAAAGTGTAGTCACAATTTGATAGCGTATTTTATAGAAAAATATCAAAGAATTGTCTTGACTGTCATTAACAATTATTTTCTTATCTATAAATGCAAAAGTGAGTTTGTTTGTTACGCTTTCACGCTAAAACGGCTGAACGGATTTTGATGAAATTTGGCTCATGGGTAGACCATGAACTGGAGAAGGAAACAGGCTACTTTTCATCCTAGATAACAGACGAAGTCGCGGGCAACAGCTGATTTGTTTTTCGCGAATTTATGTTTCCCATAGTGAACGTTTTTCATAATGATGAGTTCAATGAGACTAAGAGGGTTTAAACGACTAAAATTTAACCCTGTGTAATATAGATGGTCATCCATCCACGGACCGACCTTGGCAACCGTAGCTTAACGTGTGATGAACCCGTGTGGCTGATATTATTTAGCCACGAGCCCCTCATGATTGTCATGTATCATGAGTCATGACTGATTGATGAGGAGTATTTTGCTATCAATTCTCCAGCTTCGTTACTTATTTTAAATACAGCATATTACCTACTAGCTTCCGCCCGCGGCTTCGCCCTCGTGGTATGTCGATAAAAATTTGCCCGTCCTTCCCTGGGATGCCATCTATCACCTTGCCAAATTGTATCGAAATCCGTTCAGTGGTTTAGGCGGGAAAGGTAACATACAGACAGACAGAGTTACTTTCGAATTTATAATATTAAGTATGGATTAATACTTGCATTTCAATTCTCGACTGTCATAAATTCTATTTGATCTAATTGAAACAGACTGCTTCGTTAGTCTAGTGGTCACTGGCGTTACTTCTGAACATGAGGTCCAGGGTTCGATTCCCAGGTCGGACAAAGTGTTGTCGGATTTTTCCATCAGGAATTCCTCAGAAGAGTCTGGATATGTTCCCGGTTGATAGCAATAGGCTCGCCCCCTATTAGGTACATGGGACTTGAACATAACTGGCGAAATGTGGGTGTACTAATAGGTACACCTCTGCCTAATTCTTCGGGGTACAGGCGTGATGTTATGTTGTAATGGATGATTCATAGATTGATGTGAGCTGTTTAAGCTTTTGACTCTATCCATTTTTGATTAAAAGAATGTTAGGTATAGTACAACACAAGGGGTACCTACCTATCGTGTTACCCAGTAACTGGGTTGTGGAGGTCAGATAAGCAGTCGCTTCACGTAAAATACTGGTATTCAGCTGCATCTGGTTAGACTGGAAGCCGACCCCAACATAGTTGGGAAAAGGCTAGGCAGATGATGAATACGATGTAGCATCGGCAGAATTCGTAAAACCGATCACCATCCGAACGGAGTGCGCCTTCAAAATCTCCAATATTGAATACTACTTTAGGTGAAAATGAACTTTAGGCAACCGCAATAACTTGTAAATTCATATAACCAAATACTTTCGTAAGAATTGAAATTATTTTCTATGCTACATCTAAGTTGTGTCGCACTGTACCTAAGAATCGACCGCTCTCTAAAGTATACCTATAATAATGCTCTATTCGTAGCCTCGGACCTCGATAGAGTGTCGCATAACAGTATAAGTATAAGTTGCCTTATGCAAAACTTATCCTTTTGAAATATTACCTAAGTTGGGTCTAACGGCACCTGTCAGTATTGATAACGATGTCTTCTATTCACAGTCCGGAACTCGACAGAATGTAGGACAAAATGTATAGATCTACAAATTCTACAATATATTTTATTATTATTCGTTTATTTATTTATTTTCTTAACTAATTACATTTTTAAATATTTCTTAAATTCAAATAAAAATATAAAAAAACTATTATTATTTTATATATGTTTACATATCTCGGGACCATGGGGTCCCGGTCTTTTGGAAGGCGTACGAGGGGCCGAAGCCAACTTGCAGAGGCCCGTTGGACACTTTTAATGGAATGAGGCACCAACCGACGATAATTATTGCAGTATGATTTCATTTATTTAATACTTTAAGCTCACAAATGTACAGAGCATTTTCTACCAATCAACCTTTAGGTGATGCAGAGACAAACAGTGGTAGGTGCAATATCGAAAATTGTGGAATAAATATTTATTTAAATACGTAAACCTATTATAACTATAATAAATAATATACCTTAATATACAGGGTTATTGGTAAAACATCAACAACCTCTTAAGGAGTCATTGTACTCTGCTCTGGGAAAAGGCTAGGCAGATTGATTGTATTAGATAAACGTTCGATCGAATACAGTTGGTGAAGGAAAAAAATCGAGTGGAAACGTGGACTTGTAGTTGATATGAGTCTGAAATCGCCAACCCGTCTTGAGCAAATGTGGTGATCAATGCTCGTGCCTTCTCTGTACCAGAAGAGGCCTATGCCCAGCAGTGAGACAATAATAGGCTAGCATAAAAAACATATACTGCTGCCTATGTAGCTTTTTAAGTCACCTCTCTCCCTGAATAACTATTTAACTTATTCAATCTGCCTAGCCTTTTCCCAACTATGTTGGGGTCGGTTTCCAGTCTAACCGGATGCAGCTGAATACCAGTATTTTTCATGGAGCAACTGCCTATCTGACCTCCACAACCCAGTAACTGGGCAATACGATACCCCTTGATAGGACTGGTTGTCAGACTTGCGGGTTTCTGACGACCCGTAACGACTGTCAAAGATCCACGAATGACAGCCGGGACCAACGGCTTAACGTGCTTTCCGAGGCACGGAGGAGTCTCGGTATGTAAAGATGGTCACCCATCCTCAGACCAACCCCGGCAAGCGTAGCTTAACCTGATAGATCAACCCTTGCGGCTGTTATTACTTAGCCACGAGCTCCTCAACTATTTAACTTATTAGAACTACTAAATGTACCTGAATGCACTCTGATATGGAGCTTGTTTGTTCTATTCATAGTCCAGACCGACCCAATAGGTATATTAGGATGAGCTTTAGTCAATATTTCTATTCTAATTTAAGAGCTAAACTGACCGCCTTTTTTATGAAAATCAATCTGCCTAGCCTTTTCCTAACTATGTTGGGGTCGGCTTCCAGTTCAGCCGGATGCAGCTGATCAGTATTTTACATGGAGCGACTGCCTATCTGACCGCCACAACCCAGTTAATGGGTAACACGATACCGTCTAGTAAGACTGGGCCTTTTTTACAAGGTGATTTAAATCAAACTCATACACAGATACCCTTTGGTTTTCAATAAAACCATTTATTGGTAGTTCAGAAATGTCATGGCTGGGATTTATAAAATTTATTGTTATTTTTCTGATCTGAGTTTAGACAGTAAAATTGATATTCGCCCATAGATTTCTTTCAATCGAAAAGATGGTAGTATTATGACTTACAAAACCTAATGTTATCAAAAATTGTATGTAAGAATACATGTTTATGCTAAATTGTAAATTTTTCTTTTAAATTAATACTCAATACCTAGTTCATCTCAATTTGGAATGCTAGTTTTACCGAATTGTTTTAGAAACCAAAAAAACTCAATCTTTTGTTATGTGCCACTATTCTTGCAAATAAATTTCATTTAACTCAACTCCAGATAAATGTGAATTTAATGCTCATGAAAATTTTAGAGTAAAACTCAGTCAATTTGCAATTTGACTCATACCTTAAAATTCAGGATGGACTTATTGGTAAATGAAAGTTGAACCACGTGGATTTATGTTTCTTCAACCTAAACTATCCCTCTACTGGAAAACCGTCCACAAGTTGAATCCAATTTAAATCAGATCATGTTACAGATTCTTCTGACCAATAATTATTTAGGAACAAATGTAGGCTTTCATTTTACCTGAAATCATTTTATTTTTAATAACTATCAGAAACAGTTCGAATAAAATCGATCATACCAGCCTAAGCTTGAACGACAAACTAAGAAAATTATGAGTTCCCCCAGAATTATTGGTTTCATTAAGTCTGTAGGGAAACTTATTGCTTTTCCTAGCACCTAGGAACGGAGCCTAACTTGTAATATTGGAGCTATAAGCAGGGAAATCTTCTTATGTTATTTTACTGTAGATATAACGTAGAAACTCCTACACCTATTCAATTCAGGAAACGAAGATAATATATAATTTTGCTTCAAAGCTTGAAAGTCGCCGTTTATCGGATCTCGTGTCGCAGTCATTTCATATCTTAGCAAGTGTTACAAGTAAATCATTGCAACTAATACATCACGCTTGTGCTTAATTTCCTGTCACCTAACGTTAATAGACTGACAATTCGCGAAGTAATGGCTGCCTCAGCGCGAGCAATCTACCAAGTCAACGTTGACGCGGGAATACAGACTCCATTGTATCCCCTCCATTTAGCAAAATATGGACGCCGTCAGTATTACCTGAGGTCGAAATAGTTGCCAGGCTAAAGCCTTCAGAATCACCTTCAGCCTTTTGTCAAACCGGGAAGATACGTGGCCTATTTCTGATCAGGATCAGCGCAAAAATCGTAGCAAGATTTAATATTAATTCTCGAACCCACAAGTCTCTTGAAAGCAGTAAGTAACAGAACCTTCCAAAGTATAATAAACCTTACTATCTTCAGAATAAAGTCGGCTTTTGTACGAGTACTCGGAGAGGTGTAGATGCTATTTTTACTCCCCTTCGCATCTGCACCGAAATCGATAATCATTGCACGTGTTTTAAAATAATGTAGCCTCTACCCTGAGAGTCGCGGTTTTAAGATAAACACCGAAATCTCTGAAACAAACATTAGGATTAGTGCACTTACCTTTGACGAGCAGCTTCGCACCGACCACAGGAAAAAAAAACAAAAAGAAAAAATAAAACAAAATAAAAATGAGGAAAAAAACAGAATTTAATGTTGCAGAATGTAACAAACAAAACGAAGGTGTAGGAAGACGGAAGAAGAAAATATAGGAAATTAAAATTTTGCGAAATATCGGGAAATGCAAAGAAAAACGCGATACGCACGCCTTTGACGAAGGTAGTGGCGCTCTGGACCAAAGCCTTCGGGGGCACGTTTATATACCCGCCCGCGGGTGAAAGAGGGAACGGGGCGGCGGCCATCTTTGCCGTTGCCATGGCAACGAGGAGATGGCCTATTACGGGAGGGTGGCGCAGATTAGGCGTACGATCAGCACCCAAAGCTTATGAGATGATATTAAAAAAATAATTTAATTCCTGTTTGACAATAAATTAATTAGAATTAATCCGTGTGATTTAATTAGTGAGATTTTCGGGTATTTTTTCATTTTTTCTTGGTTTTAGTTAATTATTTCGCCCTGATTTTATAAATATTCTTGTTTAGGTAAAAGTTTGATTAAATTAGGTTAAGCAGTTTCTGAGATTAGTCTTTATAAACGGGGTAATCCTGTGGAAATGAGGAAGTTCTGTTATTATTTGAATTAAAACATTATTTATGTTGAGTTTTTCTTTTAATTTAACGAAAAATATTCAATTTTCTGTTATATTTTAGGCCCACGCTGGGCGCCAGGTTATTTTTCTTCCTTCTTACTAATTAAATTATGTTTTTACATAAATTAAGGCAATTATTTACAAAAAAAGACCATATTATGAGCCTCGTAACTATATCAAAAACTTGTCTATACATGATCACGGGAGCAAGCCTAGGGTACACTCTAATGAGTGTATGGAGAACGTAGTACATTTTTTCGAGTTAAATGTGTCTTTTAAAAGATTTCTCAACCAGTCAGTCAGTGTAAGTTCTCGTTAATGCTTCGATAAAACCAAAAGTATCTGTAACATGTTGGGCGCCAGTATGGTCCAATAATTTTAATACCGTTCCTTATTGATCTCGAAATGATAACGCTTATAATTAATAATAGAATAATTATTGATCATTATATTCACTGATTAGTGAACCAGCTCCTGTTAACCCTCACGTAATCTGTTATGGATTGTTTTATGGGTTGTGTCCACCACTGCCAAAACTGTTTGCATAAAATCTTGCTAGCGCCCTTCACTATTTCTTTTTTGAGTCGCGATACACCATTTCAATGAAGCTGTAAATCTAGCTGTAAGAATTCTATAATGGGCTGTTGTTAATGATCCTAATTTCTAAGTTATTATAGAGATGGAAAATACGAATTATTTAAAGATATCAACAAAATCATCATAATCGCTCATTACAAAATTAATTTTACTATAAAATAAGCTTTTTCTGCTGCCACTACCCCTCACTGCGTTCGTTTCAACCCTCCGTTCACTTACACTCGTATAAAACTGCACACAACCCTACACTCCGGCCTATGAATACGGCACACGAACTTAGAAAATGTAGCTTTCCAACTACAAACACAGATGGCGTTGTTCTCAAGAATTGCAAAGGAACGCCCGACGTTGTGTATCACAGTGTATCTCCGTGTCTCAGTCGAAATGTTCTATTGTTTCACACACAGGATGCCATATCGACGAATACTGCTGTCCTTTTCACACACTAAAGAGTTACATGCGCCGTCTCGCTCTCTTGCACAGCGGTTGACAGATGTAAATTCGCAGGAAAAAAAATTGATTTTCCTCTCGTCATTGCAATTAAATTATTGTGAAAAATCATTTTGTTGATTTTGTTAGTTTTCGGATAATTTTTGTTAGTTTTTTTAAGGTTTTAGATACTAAAATTCACTTGCTTTTGTAAGGTTATTTTACAGGTGTGTCTAAATTCATTTCGCGTTCTAAGAATTTTCTTTTTCAATAGTACAGCAAAACGATATACCTATTTCAGTCGTCTACAGCCTTAAATATTTTAGCAATGTTATTCCTTGATGTCTTTGCCAAATTAATAATTAACTCTACCTCTTTAAATATAAAGTCGAATTTGAGTTGCACGTGCCAATTTTTGTAACATTGTAACTTTCTGCCCGCGCTGAATATTTCATTACGGTTGTGTTTTACGCTACTCGAATATAGATGGCGGTAGTGAGTCGCTTATTTACTTTATTCGTTCTCCTTGGTATAAAAAACGTTTACTTAAGCAATCTTCTACAGTACAAAAATATAAATCGAATATAATCTTAGCTTCCATGCAGAAACAGCAAACTTACTTGTACCGAGAATAGTTTTAGTTTTAGCTACTCGATACTAGATGTCGCTAGTTACGTTTGCAATTTCTGTCTGAGAAGTTACTTTTTACTAAAGTAATACCCATTAATCACTTTTTATAAGTGCCTAATGTTATTTAAATAAATCCACTAGGTATCTTCAGTCTCATTCTCCAGCTTTTGCAATGCATTTTTTGACGCACTTTCTTGTGCCTAACTACTAGTTGTGCCCCGCGGTTTCACCCGCGTTAGTCTCGATCCCGTGGGAATATCGGGATACAAAGTATCCTATGCCCTAATCCAGGTTATGGTCTACCCATGTATCAAATTTCATCCAAATCCGTTCAAGCGTTTTAGTGTGAAAGCGTAACAAACTACCTTTCGCATTTATATTATTAACGCCCGCGTAGTATGTCGATAAAAAGTAGCTTATGTCCTTCCCCGGGATGCCACCTATCTCCTTGCCAAATTTTATCGAAATCCGTTCAGTGGTTTAGGCGTGAAAAGGTAACATACAGACAGACAGACAGACAGAGTTACTTTCGAATTTATATTTAGGATACTTAGTTATGATAGGATTAGGATGAAGTTAGGATGTTAGAGCCTACCATAATTATAATTATAATGATATTGGTCCCTGAACAGAATAGGCACCACTTATGTATCCAGCTCGGGATTCAAAGTCAAAGTCAAATAATTTATTTCAATCAGGTACTCTTAAAAGGCACTTTTAACGTCAACAATTCATCATCATCATCTGCCTAGCCTTTTCCCAACTATGTTGGGGTCGGCTTCCATTCCAACCGGATCGGTCGGGAACGTCAACAATTACAAAAAAAATAAATAGAATTGATTCAAATCAGCTCTTCTAAAAGGTAGTTTTCTGATAGGTAGTATTAGATTATTGTTACTTATCACATATATACAGTAAGTATGTCGGGAAAACCATGGCCATGGCCGTAGCCTATGGACGCCATTTTGAATTTTGAAAAATTTTCTCTCTGTCAATTCTGTTGCTGTTCTTCTAGTATTCCCTCTTGATTTTCCTTCTTCTGTGTATGATGATTATAAAATATACTTGTTTGTTGTACTTGGCTGTCTTGTTGTCTTGTTAATGACTGTTGGATGGTGGTTTATGTGGTAAATTTCTTCTTAGGTTCCTTTTTTATTGGGCGCCAGTGTGCCGGGAGAACCCTCTGCCCACTGCTAGCTCGCTTAGTGAGGGTCTCACCGGACAACGTTGAATAATGAGGTAAACACAGTAGACGATAGGAGGAACGGTTTATTACTGGTTGCACACACATGATTATATAAATATAGTATATCACAGTATTTAGAAAGATGATGGTTATATAAAAATTACAGACAGTAACACGCTCGGTCAAGTCCAAAGATGAAGTGTGCAGCAGACTGAAAAATGACTGCACGGGAGTTTGTGGCGTTCTGAATTCAAATTGAAAATGGAATGATGATGTGGCCAGCCATAAAGGATTGCCAGTAATAAATGATAGGATGAGTATGGATGAGAAGGACTTCGTCACAGTTTCAGTCTGCTAACAAGCAAAAAACAAAGATGGATACCTACTTCAATCACACAAAGTAATCACACAATATACTATCAAATTCTAAGAAAGTGCAACGGACTGTGTAAAGTTCAATCAGCACTATTCAATTTTTTTAATAATGATTAAGCAAATTAAGTTAGATGAAAATTGCTTATTAGTCTTATAGGCTAATTATATTGTAATTAATTATTAAGAACCTTGTTCTTTAAAATAAAGGATTAAAAAAAAAAAAATATACAACATTATTTTTTGTTTATGCTAAACCCGAAAAGGGGTCATTGTACTCATCATTTTGAACAACTTTTTCTATGGGGCCAAACTTAAAATCGCGAAAAAAAAATCTGCTGTTCCATACATTTTATCGATTTAAGTGAACACAAATGTATGGAACAACTGATTTTTGTTTCGCGATTTCAAGGTTGGCTAATCCTAACTATGTAAATATCGTCAATATCCCTTCGATCTTCCCTGCCTACTGCTACTGGTCATTGGTAGGCCACCGGCAAAGCTCGTTCCTTTTCTATTTGACAAGATATTTTCACCATTATTGAGGAAAGTAGTTGACTTTACCTACAGATAATAGAAAGACAGACAGAAAGAAAGTAAAATGCGTTTATTGGCATGTAATGCGACTACAATTTATCTAACGGGTGTAAAAATTAAGTGTCTTTTTGAATGAAGCCAAAAGTCACATGTTATTCCCGTCATTGTGAATATTTTTTTTGTTCTGGACCATACCTGGGAACCTTCTGGTTACGGAGATATTAAAGGTCAAAATTCCAACGTTTACAGACGTTTTTTAAAGAAAGCAGGTTTTAAATGCATTTAAAAACCCTGAACCGTTGCACGCATCATCCATAACCACAATGTTTTGCGTGCGTTACGTTACGCACTACCGTAAACAGCGATTTTTCACACCAAAAATAAAAGTCGTTTCCCAGCAATTATTTTAGTGCAATGTTACTTAATTTGATGTACAGAATGCGTAGTTGACGGCTATGTGAGGGGTCTTTTTACACTCCGTTTTATATTCAATTGACAAGATATTTTCACCATTATTGAGGAAATTATGTGACTTTACCTACAGGTAATGTGAGCTCCTTAAGTTCTGAGTTGAGCTCCACTATTACTGACAAATGCTAGCATTGACTGGACAGGTCCACTCAAATCGTTGTGGTTCTTTCCTCAAAAGACCATTACTGACTAATCTACATGTTCCTCATATGGCCTGACCAAGATGTATGTCTGGACTTTAAAAGAGACTGCGACCTCTGAGTTTGTTTCGCCCATTCTTCTCAGAGTAGTCGGATAGGAAACGCCGACCTCATCATACTTACAGAATAAACAATTTCATTTCATTTCATTTTACTTTGGAGTTGCAGGTGTTTGTAACCCGCGGTATC
Source organism: Lithophane socia (assembly GCA_947522985.1). Classification (NCBI taxonomy): domain Eukaryota; kingdom Metazoa; phylum Arthropoda; class Insecta; order Lepidoptera; family Noctuidae; genus Lithophane; species Lithophane socia. The sequence continues at coordinate 1,218,189 of OX383278.1, forward strand.
CTCTTTCTGAGGCCGTCGGCTTCCCGTTTGTTTTTCCTGGGATATAAAAATATGGGATAGGAAAAGAGCGGCGTAGTATTAGTGAACATTTATTTCGTCAGTTAGTGTTTTGCGTAGACAAGGCAGATACTGATCAACACAAACCAGATACTTGGCTGCTACAGGTACCATTTGCATAAAATACTTTTTATTTTCTAAGCTCCATTACAGCATTGAGGATTATAATCGAACGAAAACAAGTTTATACCGTGTTAATTTTTGAAGCTCGGGAGCATGGGCTCGCATGGGAGGAGCTCGTGGCTAATTAATAATAGCCGCACGGTCCATCCATCAGGTTTAGCTACGCTTGCCGGGGTTGGTCCGTGGATGAGCGACCATCTTTACATACCGAGACTTCTCCGTGCCTCGGAAAGCACGTTAAGCCGCTGGTCCCGTCATTCGTAGATCTTTGACAGTCGTTACGGGTCGTCAGAAGCCCGAAAGTCTGACAACCAGTATTACCAAGGGGTATCGTATTACCCAGTTACTGGGTTGTGGAGGTCAGATAGGCAGTCGCTCCATGTAAAATACTGGTATTCAGCTGCATCCGGTTAGACTGGAAGCCGACCCCAACAGAGTTGGGAAAAGGCTAGGCAGATTGTTAATTTTTGAAGCATATACGAAAACAATACAGATCTCATTTTAGCAACAGTTTTTCAACTATGTGTTCAGTTCAAGCGTTCCATCCGTTTCGTAGACTCATAAACACTTCATGCACATACTTCCAACATGGCGGCCATTTTAAATTTTTCCTGCATACCGACATACAGGTGGATATTAAAAAACTTAAGCGTGTGTTGTTACAATTGGGGTTCCGCTGTGAAATTGAAATTGATGAGTTTTAGGAGCGACCAGTGGCGGCTCGCGGCTTCGCCCTCATGAACACTAAAAATAAGCCAAAGTTACTCCCTAAGACATCAGCTATCTACCAGTGAAAGTCCCGTCAAAATCGGTCCAGTCGTTTCGGAGATTAGCGGGAAAAAACATAAGAGACAATATTTTGTTTTTATTGTTTTTTTTTAAGTACCTATAATGTCCTTATGCATTTAGTAAGAAGCTGTTATTTCACAAACAGACACTTCAATTTTATTTTTTTGTATGATGTATAGATAAGCTTGATTTGACCCACTGCAAGAAGCCATTGATTACCGTTGAGTTTCTTAAGTTCTGAGTTCCGCACTGACTGGACAGATCCACTCTAATCATAATCATAATCTCATAATTTATCAAAATCATAATATTTTTTTATTTGTGTAACACTGAATACAGTTCTTAAATAATTAAAGTTCATAGGTCGCTATGTTATGCCAAAAGGCGAACAAATATGATTGCATGCGAAATAAGAATATTATGGAATAATTTCTACAGTCAATGCTTAAATAAATAATCATAAATTACAATTAGTCACAATTTGTGCTATTCTTTTTTCAAAACAATATCTCAAACACAAATCATAGCAATTTAATTTGTAATTGAAATAATGCTTTGAATTTGAGTTTACTAAAATTAATTGTACGAAAGACCTTTTATAATAAGACCGACTCACGCTTGACCACACATGAAATGAAGTCCAGAACTCATAACAGAGATTACAAAAAAAACAAGCAAAATAGAACCTGGATAGGCTTAATATACCCTAACGAAAAAGTGTAATGAAAAACAGACTCGGAATAGTTTAAAATACATAGTTATTGTACCCAACTTTGAAGTAAGGGGGAGTTTTGTATGCAATTGTATTTCATTTGGCCTGTGTATTGATTTACCGCCCGCATACAGTATGTTAACTAACAAAGGGCGTTCCCGTTAACCTGCAATAGTATAGCGTAATATTTTAAATCATAGAAGTGACGAGGTTCTACATTTGTGAGAAAAAATCGCCAATTTCATAGGTCCGGACTCAATATTAACTTGCCCATACAAAACACGCCTTTACTCCGCCAGTTATTTTCAATTTTCTAACTTAAGAACAACAATGCACTAAACTGCTGCTGACCGTACTACGTTACAGTTATCGTTTTGTGTCTAACCGTACCTCCCGGCTGTTAATGAACATTTTTGTGCATACTTTTGTGTACAGGGCCAGGCAAGACTCGATCTCTCTCACGATCACTATTGTAATTTTTTTTTTTTTTTCTTTCGTATCGACACTCGTTGTGAGAATAGATAGAGGTCAAGAAGCAGGACCAATCAATTTAAAAAAGAAAAAAAAATGATTTGCCGGTTTGTAAATAATTAGTAGCGTCTGCCCAGAGAGCTTCAGATTTACATACATTCATAAGTCCTCAAGGTTTTCTAATTACAGAGATACTGTTACTGTCGCAAAAACTACGTTATACTCTACATACTTATCTACTGAATATGTTAAATAATTCAAGAAATAAAATACACTTTTTTTAAATTTTGCTTTATTTTTTTCCAATACACACAGTACAAAACATAGGACTTTGGGCCTTCAAAAATACATTCGATTTTTAAAACAACTAAATAACCAACGGAGATTTATATCACCAAAAGCAATATTCGAAAAAGGAAACATAAAAAATTACTGAGTTCCAATTTCCCCTGCCCCTGTACGTCATAATGAAGTACTCAACTCATTTGTCCATTCGTCTGTCTGCAGCTAAATCAGTTGTTCAGCGCATTTAACTAAATGACTCGGAAATATTCTCGTTACTCTCTAATACCACCTATGCAGACAAAACATTATTACTCTTGTGTTTTTTTAATCTGTTTTTGTACAAAAGTCTGGGCCTAACAGTTATGCGCTTTATAGATAATATTTATCGCGGTGCGCGGTGGGGATGGGGACTGATTGGGGCGCGGAGCAGTGTCAAGGAACCCCATAAAGATAGCGCAACGGACGGCGAAGTCGATTTAGACCAAACGTACTTCGAACGAGGACACAGAGTAATGCTGACTTCTTCCTATTACTTTTTTCTCAATTTTCCTAATATTAGATACATAGAAAGAATAATCTTTATTATGTAACCCATATAAATTACAGACGTAAATGTAGACATTTTATATAGGGTGTCACAATGGGCGGTCTTATCGCTAAAAGCGATCTTTTACAGACGACCTTTGGATGGATTAAAGTAAGATGGAGAGACAATACTGTTAGTAGTCAGTGATGTAGGTAACATTAACATAATAAAATCAATACATACATAATATAGTATAGATGGAATTAAGAAATAATGCTTTTTACTTGTTTACACAAAGACAATTTGACAGTGGGGGGATAGAATGTGCATTCACTTGTTTTGAATCATTAAATTTTTATTAATTTTGATAATAACCTCAGTGGCCTGTAAACTCTTACGATAAATCTTGTAATTGGCCAAAATTTAGCAATTTACAGCAATTCCAAGATTGTATAGAGATTGCCAAGAATTGCGCGATCTTGAAATTGCTGTAAATTGCTAAATGCGCAATTTAGTGGGTCATCAATCAATCTGCCTAGCCTTTTCCCAACTATGTTGGGGTCGGCTTCCAGTCTAATCGGATGCAGCTGGATTTAGTGGGTCAGGTAAGAGCTTAAAAGACTGTTTCGCTGTGAACTAGGGTGGTAGCGATCCATGATCATCACAAGATGATAAAAGACGAAACAACATCAGTAATAATGAGACCAATACAGCAGTGGATGAGGCGAGAGCTGTTGAACAAACAAGCTAAGAACAGAAGAAGACTGGCCAAAAACGGGATCCACATCAAATAGTTCACGGAGGTCTGGAGAGTGCAGTGGTTGGGTTCATCCCTGCATAACTTATGAAGGTCTCCGTCACGACCTGAAACGAAAATAAAATTTGTGTTTGATAAAATGAGATTTCTTTAAAATTGGAGCCACACGTGTCGATCCAATACTCAATACTCAATACATTTATTGCTTCCACATGTGAACTTAGGTGGTAGGTTTTACAAAGATATGACCATTATGGACACTGTCGGGCACAGCAAAAAGTAGGAGAGAGGAGAGGAAGGGGTTTTTTGTATTTTACAACTAACCTATTATTATTCTATGGATTATAATAAAATAATTCTATAAAAATAGAAAAAAAATATTATAATAGCATTTAGATAATAGAAATTGTTTTAATTTATTTATGAATGTATTAAATGTTTGTTCTTCTTTAATTATTTCTGGTAATTTATTATAAACTTTAATTGACATGACTAGGGTGCTTGTTGAGTGAATTTTTAGCTTAGAGCTTGGAAGGTTTAATCTATTTTTATGACGTAATGTGTATCTTGACTGTATATTTTCTCTTGTAGTGTAAAAGTGTTGGTACTTTCGAAGAAATTTGCATATTTCTAGAATATATAGGCAGGGGAGGTTAAATATTTTATGCTCTTGAAAATAAGGTTTACAGCTGTCAGTGTTTTCTATATTTACTAAGATTCTTATTAGTCTTTTTTGCAATGTGAAAAGTGTCGGAGCGTCTGTGCTGTTTCCCCATAGTATTACGCCGTAACTGAGCCACGCATGTGCGTAGGCATCAATCTGCCTAGCCTTTTCCCAATCATCCATCAGGAGGAGGAGCCGGGATTGGTCCGTGGCAAGCGTTACATACCGAGACTCCTCCATGCCTTGGAGAGCACGTTAAGCCGTTGCTCTCGGCTGTCATTTGTGGATCTTTGACAGTCGTTACGGGTCGTCAGAAGCCCGAAAGTCTGAAAACCAGTCTTGCCAAGATATATCGTATTAGCCAGTTACTGGGTTGTGGCGACTCCATACGAACCAAGCGTGTCACAGTTAACTCGCACTACAACACAACTGGCGTATAGGAACATAAGGCTTTGAATGGCGGTTCGCGAATGAGGTTTTGCGCTCAACGCACTTTTGGTGCTACGAATTTTAATAGTACTACCGTCTTTAGACGCTGCCGGCGGTTACGTGCTGCCCAACCTCTCAAATTGTATTGCTGCTCAAATTTTATCTCGCGGCCTGACTGAGAGCGAGACGGAGTGCTGGCGGCTCCAAGCCTCGAATAGTTTAGATAACTGCTTTTTACAGTGAAAATAATAGTAATAAAAAAATAAAAGAGACATAAGACCTGCTTTATAGTTAGTTCAGTTATTATGCAAAGTTGCTAGATGTAATTTGAAGATTTTTTTTTAATACCAGCGGTTTATAAATAGTACGGTTGAGAGGTAACTTTGGATTTTTTTTCAATCGAGAAAATTTTATGTGATCATGTTTTTGTCAAACATAGGACCTAGCATCAATTCTCAACTTTAACATATTTATTTCAATATTAATGCTGCAGTATTTTCGGCATAACGGAGGATCATGCTAAGCAATTTGAGGTAGGGTAGGTCCCTGGCGAAATGTGTGCAGGACAAACTTACCAACAAAAGCATATTTCACATTAGTAATTCCAAACATGAATGAGATTAGGATACAGCAGAATGACAAGACAACGTTATACGTTCTCCAAGGATTTGAAAACATAGGTGTAGATGGTACATTGTCAATCAATTTACTCGGTTTATCCATTTTTGCTAAGTTCCCCAGAAGGGGTTACTACGATCTTGGCCAATAGTAAAGTCCTATGTAATGATCCACAATTTTTATATTTTATTTATGTTTATTTCTAATTAACTAAAGATTTTTGACAAAGCACTGACAGATTTTTTTTTTGTAATTTTTTAAAATTCTTAATGTAAGGTTTTTTAAGCAGCTGTGCCTTTAATCTCGTTGCCTTTGCCTGAACTTCAATTCTCCTATAAAAAAGTAGTTTTCTTTTTGGTCACTGTTTCTGTGCTTTACGAATCAGTCTACCTCGTCTTTTCCCAACGTCGGGGTCGGCTTCCAGTCTAACCGGAAGCACCTAAATACCAGTATTTTACTTGGAGCGACTGCCTATCGGACCTCAACAACACAGTAACAGGGTAATACGATACCCCTTGGTAAGACTGGTTGTCAAACTTTCGGGCTTCTGACGACCCGTAACGACTGTCAAAGATCCACAAATGACAGCCGGGACCAACGGCTTAACGTGCTTTCCGAAGCACGGAGAAGTCTTGGTATGTTAAGATGGTCACCCATCTACGGACTAACCCTGGTAAGCGTAGCTTAACCTGATGGATCGACCCGTGCGGCTGTTATTACTTAGCCACAAGTTCCTCTGTGCTTTAGGTATACTTGCTTATTTAATGAGACCTGGGTTCTATTTACACGTTGCAAGTTTATTGCTTATGGCATACCATAAAATTGAAGGAATAATTGCCTGAGATGGCCTCCAGCCTCAGTGCTTCCAGAGATGACCTCTTACAAACGAACAATGTTGCCTTTTTATATTAAGAGTAAAACTTTGACTGGCATTTGTCAATGTCAAAAAGTTTGACTTCTCCCGCGTGGTATTTCGAGGAACGAAGTATTTTCGAGTTTTGTGTTGTTTATTGCTGTGTTTCTGGACTCCGATTTTTCTTCCATTTACGACTACCTTGGCTGTTGAAACAGTTGTTTTAATTAGTCATTTCAGTTTATTTCATGTTCAGAAGTATCAAGTGGTCCACTTTAAAAAACTATAACGTTTTTTGGTGTGTTTCAAATAGAAAACTAATTATACTCTCAAATTCTACATTTATTTTCCTTTTTTATAAAATATAGTTCATCTTTGTCGGTTATGGCCAAGTCTTGTGGGAGACCCTGGCAATGTCCTTTGTACAATAGGCCTCTGATGACAGCGGTCTAAACAGGCAGTTTTGAGCATTTTCTGAGGGTTCTAGTGCTTCTACAGATAATGTGTCATCAAAACGGAAAACGGGCACAGTAAATATCCTTCTTATTCAATTTATAAAATATCTTTCAAATTGGTCCAATATTGGAGCAGGAAATAGACGAGAGCCGAACCTCGAATTATGACTTTTTGTATGGAGAAAAAGACCGACCCTATTTCCTCTTAAGTTTAGATAACAAAAATGAAGGTTCTCACATTAGGCTGAATGATAAAATATCTTGACGTAAAACTTGATTGATTTAAAAAAACTTAGCCTGTCAAGTTCTGTCAAAATATCAAAGTAACTGCAACAGTGCAAAATATTCAAATTAAAAATAATGTTTTTGAAAGTTATATTTTAGAGAAATTATTTATCAAGGGGATAAATTACCAGTCTTACCAACGGGTATCATGTTACCCAGGAACTGGGTTGTGGAGGTCAGATAGGCATTCGCTCCATGTAACATACTGGCATTCAGCTGCATCCAGTTGGACTGGAAGCCGTCTCCAACATAGTTGGGAAAAGGCTTATTGAGCGTTTGCTCTGGCGAAACATTCACAACAAAACATGTTTAAATCTCTATTTTCTGTCAATGTTCCATACAATTTTTGACAGGAACTAGAGACTTCAACATGTTTTAACCCCCGACGGAAAAAGAGGGGTGTTAGTTTAACGTGTGTATCCGTGTGTCTGTCTGCGCCATCGTAGCTGCCAAACGGCTGAACCGATTTTGATTTTTTTGGTTTTGTTTGAAAGGTGTTCTGATTGAGACTGTTCTTAGCTACAAAAAAAAATAAAAAATTAGATGCCTTGTTTTTGTCGGGGATTTTAATTTTTTTAATTTAATTTAACTTGTTGTTGTGAATGTTTCGCCAGTGCAGACGTACAGTAAGCAGATTGTTTTTTTGTTTTAGAGAAATTAATTCAAAATGCAAGCAGACAACAGCCAACGTCCCGATAGATGGAGAATATTTACCGTGGGAATATGTTTGTTTATCATTTATGTAACATTTATGTTTGGACCCTTGAATACGGTTATGGTGACCCTAAGATTCAATGAAGGTAACTTAATAGACGGGGTGTACAAATACACATCACAATAGCCGTCAACTACGCATTATGTACATCAAATTAATTAAGTAACATTGCACAAAAATAATTACTGGGAAACGACTTTTATTTTTGGTGTGAAAAATCGCTGTTTACTGTAGTGCGCAACGTAACGCATGCAAAACATTGTGTTTAAGGGCGCACCCTACCTCAGATTTTATCCCGCTCGCACCATACTACTCGCGACCTGAGTGAGAACGAGACGGAGTGGGGCGCTAGCGGCTCTAAAGCGTGTAAAAGTTTAGGTAATTACTTTTCACGGTGAAAATAATAGTAATTAAAAAAAAACGACACACATAAGACCTGCTTTATAGTTAGTTCAGTTATAATGCAAAGTTTCATGATCTAATTTGAAGTATTTTTTGAATACCAGCGGTTTATAATTCTGTGCAGAGGTAACTTTGGATTTTTTTTCTATAGAGAAAATTTTATGTTCGTGTTTTCGCCAAACATCGGACCTAGCATCAATCCTCAACTTTAACATTATATTTATTTCAAAATTAATGTTGCAGTATTTTCGGCATAACAGAGGATCATGCTAAGCAATTTGAGATTGGGTGCGCCCTTAAGGGTGCATGCAACGGTCAGGGTTCGTGGGGGTATTTAAAGCTAAATTATAACATTTAAAACTTGCTTTCTTTAAAAAACGTCTGAAAACGTTGGAATTTTGACCTTCAATATCTGCGTAACTAGAAGGTTCCCAAGTATGTTTCAGAACAAAATCCGGAGTCACACGTGTTAGGACATAAATCGAACAGATTGCGTATGACTCCGGATTTTTAATTTGTCTGTCTGCGATGTCTTGTCTTACATCTTTTTAGTTAACTTTTTTGTCGAAGTTGAGTTTTAATTTTATCATTCATTCGTTCAACATTCAGTCACGACCACAAAAATTATATAAGCGCTTTGACACTTTTGACAGGTGCCTAGACCTGACGTCTCAGTGCTGCCATCTAGTGACCGTCATTTACAATTTTTTTTTGTCTACAGGCAAACACCACAGTTTTAGAAAATTTAATAAACCAGCTTACATAAACCTTGTGTCTGTCATGTCCGGACTCATGTGGCAGCTGTTTGTCGTCACTTTCACCTTACTTGTCAGCATATTGACTAAAAAGTACAGCGTCATCGACTGGGTCGTCATTATGTTAATAATTAATATGATTTTAGTAGCTACTATAACTACATATTTTTTATTATACTGTACAACACATGATATCCATTGTTTAGGTCATTCTAAAGTTAGTGACGTGCCTGAAGCGTTACTGCTGAATGGATTTTGTGTTGTATACCTGTTGATTTTGGGTTTATTTTTGTTTGTTTTGTTTAAATACAGGCGAGAAGTGAATGTTTTGTTTTGTTTTATTTTTGTAGCACTTTTATTAACGGTAAAAATCAGCTGTTCCATACATTTTGTCGATAGAGAACACAAATGTATGGAATAGCTGATTTTTTTTCGCGATTTCAAGGTTGGTCCCATAGAAAAAGTTGTTCAAAATTATAAGTACAATGACCCCATTCCGGGTTTAGCATAAACAAAAACTAAATGTTATTGTCCATTGCGTGGTAAACTCTCAAGGGCCATTCCACATAAACTTGAAACTTGTTCAACGCGTGTGTAATGTCAGTTTTATGTCAAACTCTATACAGAAATGTCATTTTAATAGGTTTTTATGTTAAACAACTGGTTTTTTGGAAATGAAATGAAATGAAATGAAATGAAATGAAATTGTTTATTCTGTAAATAGGATATTGGAATCACTTTTACACGTCATATTAAAAAGTTGTAAAAATAAGCTAGATGAGGTCGGCGTTTCCTATCTGACTACTCTGAGAAGAAAGGCCGAAACAAACTCAGAGGTCACCGTCTCCTTTAAAGTCCAGACATAATCTTGGTCAGGCCATATGAGGACCATGTAGATTAGAGTCTGAAATGGTCTTTTGAGGAAAGAACCACACAGATTTGAGTGGACCTGTCCAGTCAGTGCAAGCATTTGTCAGTAATAGTGGAGCTCAACTCAGAACTTAAGGAGCTCAACGACTCGACGAACAATACCAAAGAAAGGACATTTGGGTAGGTCGCATAAAGTTCTCAAATTGCCAGACCTTCGCTAAAACTAACAGAACGAAAAATAAATATCCACATAGTCCTCACATTCACAATAAAACAATACTTTACAAGTAATCATCATGTCATTTTTTATATAATATTCAATAATGTCAATTTGTATATAAAACTGGTAGGTATATTTTTATGGTTTTCCATAATATTCAAAATGTCACAATGCTTAGCAGAGCGAGCAGCTCAATCCCATGCATATTTGTCTTCTAAATAATCTGAGATTTTATAGTACCCTTTTTTACAAAGTTTGGTTTTAATACAGCTTTTAAATCGTTTAATGGGTAAGTTTCGAATGTCAATGGGAAGTTTGTTGTAAAAGCGTATACATTGACCCATGAACGAGTTGCCTACTCTGTGGAGACGAGTGCGATGTACAGCAAGATTGTGTTTATTCCTGGTATTTAAACTATGAATATCGGACATTTTCTTAAACTTTGATATGTTTTTGAGTACGTACAATAGGTTTTCAAATATATATTGTGAGGCTACAGTCAGAATATCTATTTCTCTGAATTTTTCTCGAAGGGAATCTCTTGGACCTAGGTTGTAAATGGCTCGAACAGCCCTTTTCTGTAAAACAAAGATAGCATTAATGTCCGCACAGGCTCCCCAGAGAAGAATCCCATAAGACAGAAGACTATGAAAATAACTAAAATAAACAATTCTGGCTGTATCTACGTCAGTTATCTGTCTAATTTTTTTAACGGCATAGGCGGCCGAACTAAGCCTACCTGACAATTTTTCTATGTGTGGGCCCCATTGTAATTTACCGTCAATGGTTATTCCAAGAAAAACTGTCGATTCAACGGGGTCCAACTCTATTCCATTAACTTTAACATTGTTAGATAGCTGCCTGACATTTGGCGTTGAAAATTTAATGAGTTTAGTCTTTTTTTCATTCAAGAGAAGATTATTTACATTAAACCAATGCACAACTTTAGAGAGTGCATCGTTAACTTGTTCAAAGTTGACTAACTGACGTTTGATTTTAAAAATGAGGGATGTGTCATCTGCAAATAAAACGATCTTATGATTATCCCTTATGTGGTAAGGCAAGTCATTAATATAAATGAGAAATAAGAAAGGACCTAGAATTGAACCCTGCGGAACGCCCATGGTGACCGAAGATCCTGCAGATCTCTTGCCATTAACATCGACCCTCTGAATTCTGTTGTTCAGATAAGAAGTCAGAAGGTCGAGAGCCTTGTCCCTCATACCATAGTGGTACAGTTTCCTGATGAGAGTATCATGATGTACGCAATCGAAAGCCTTGGATAAGTCGCAGAAAATGCCAAGAGCATCCTGCGACTCCTCCCAGGCCTCGAAAATGCTTTTCAGTAATTCCACGCCCGCATCTGTAGTTGAACGACCCTTTGTAAAACCAAACTGTTTTAGATGGAGTAAATTATGTGCATTAAAATGTCCTAACATCTGTTTAAAAATTAATTTTTCAAAGATTTTGCTCAACGTAGGTAAAATCGAAATAGGCCGAAAATTCGAGGGATCAGTTGTGCTGCCAGACTTGAACAGTGGAATCACTTTGCTAAGTTTCATCAGATCAGGAAATACACCAGATGCAATACAAGAGTTAAAAACAATTGCCAAAAAGGGTGAAATAACATCAATTATTGAAGACATGGTATGTACTGATAATCCCCAAAGGTCAGCAGTTTTTTTTACATCAAGTTCTTTAAAAGATTCTATAATGTCTTTAGCAGTAGCAATTGTGAATTCAAAAAGTTTGTCACATTCTGGTACACATTCTTTTATTATTGAATAAGCAGAAGTCGAGGATGACGATGACAGAGTTTTGGTTGTTAAAATTGGAATATTAGTGAAGAAATTTTCAAACTCAGTTGCCACCTCCACGTCTGCCTTAATATCTACATCATTGATTTTTAGATGGAAGTCACGATTCCGTACTGTCGTTCTTCCCGTTTCAGAATTAATAATATTCCAGGTTGTTTTAATTTTATTTCCAGAAGATTTTATTTTATTTTTAATGTGTATGGCTTTTGCTGAGGAACAGGCTCTTTTAAAAGTTTTAGAATATGTCTTAACAAATTCTTTAAAAGTTTCATCATGGTTATATGTTTTTTCATGATATAATTCAAATAACCTTTGCCTACTTTTGTAAATTCCTGGTGTTGCCCAATCACTAAATATAAAGCGGTTACAAACAGGCAATGTTTTTGTGGTGAAAACCTTCCCAAACTCACAATTGATGAGGTTAAATAGTGCGGTATAATCTTGATCCGGGTCGTTGTGATAAGGCAAACCGGGTAGTTTTTCCATTAAATTATTTTTAAATTGTTCTAAGCGACTTTTATTTACAGGAACAAAACTCACAAGTTTTCTTTGAGCTCTGACTATTTTCAGAGGGAAAGTGACTAACTGGCCACAGTGATCAGAGTCCAACTCATTTATAATTAAATGGCTAGAAGGTCTTAAGTTTGTAAAAATATTGTCAATACAGGTAGCACTAGTGGCAGTTATTCTAGTCGGCTCAGAGAATGTATTGTACAAGTTATACGACTTTAATAGACTTATAAATTTATTTACTGTGGCTGATTTTTCTAATATATTGATGTTGAAGTCTCCACAGACAACAACTGTTTTATTACTGCTACAGGTCTTTAATAATACTTCTTCCATAGATTTCTCAAAAATATCATATGAAGCACATGGGGGCCTGTACACGCTTATTACAATGAACTGCTCAAGCTCAATGCAAGCTATTTCAATAACTCGCTCAACAGAGAGGCTCACAATATCCTTACGTTCTTTAAATTTCATATTGTTACGAACAATTATTAGAGACCCACCGCGTATCATATTAACTCTGCTGAATGAGCTGGCAACCTGGTGGTTGTTAAAGCTGAACATGAACTGGTGGACTTTTAACCAATGTTCAGTTACACATAAGATATCAATAAAACTACAGTTCATGAACAGCTCCAATTCTAATTCCTTACCTATCACACCCTGTATATTCTGATGGACTATTTTTAGACAATTATTATTTATTAAATTACTACAATTTGATGGGTGAGAGGATATTAAAGAAGAACGTTTTGTAACTAAACGTACGTTTTGGAAATAAGGTAATTGCGCGATGCAAGATTACATTTATTCAAGTGTGATGTCAGATCTTTGATGCGTAGTTCGCATGCGGCGATTTAGATGCCGACACAATAGAAAAAGGCTTCAGACTTCTCTCCTAGGGCAAGATTCATATCCCGCTCTTTGATTTTAATTTTCTTTAAATTCATTTTTGTATGAAAAACTTTGGTTTGCTATACCCGAGTCGCTTTAGCGTTAATTGATTCAGGCGTAACTTTGCGGAAATCCATTATAAAATACAATTGACGTAGATATATTTAGTAACCTGTTCCGCTTAACTATTCTTCAAGAGTCATAAAAAACCCTGTAAGAAATCGACACGTGTTTCACCTCTCAACGAGGCATCCTCAGGATGACGATTGACCAGTCGCAAACCAGAACACGACGTGTTACTACGCCGAGCCCTGGACGCTTAAGCGTGGCAATAGCGGGCATTGCCCTATACCTAATAATATCACTCCGTACGAATCGAAACAATTAATGGCGTATGGTTTTTCGTTATTGGAACATGTTGAAGATCACGTCAGATATTGATTCAGGACGTTAACGGACCCGTTTCAGTTTGAGAAATAAATAATGCTAGAAAATGTTGGTGGGTCAATGAAAGCTATTGTCATTGACATGAAATGAAATGAAATTGTTTATTCTGTAAATAAGATATTGGAATCACTTTTACACGTCATATTAAAAAGTTGTAAAAATAAGCTAGATGAGGTCGGCGTTTCCTATCCGACTACTCTGAGAAGAAAGGCCGAAACAAACTCATAGGTCACAGTCTCTTTTAAAGTCCAGACATAATCTTGGTCAGGCCATATGAGGACCATGTAGATTAGAGTCCGAAATGGTCTTTTGAGGAAAGAACCACACAGATTTGAGTAGACCTGTCCAGTCAGTGCAGACATCTAGTGGTGCTGGGTTCGCTTCCTAGGTCGGGCAACAAACCAGGTTCTGAGACATAATGTTCAAGATTAGCATAATTTTATCCGCTACCTCAAAATAGATTTTGCAATTTTTTTGTTTAAGTAAAGCCTACTTTTACCGTTTGCCTGTTGTCAGCGCCTTAATATGGAGTTCTTGCAATGAATGAGGTTGGAAGCATAAAAACCTTAGTCCAAAAAAATCTACTCTGTGACAGAAATTCATAAAAATGGACTGTCAAGTACTTTGTCAAAATCTTTTGTAAGCGTTACAAAAATAAACTATAAAATAAAATGTAAAAAAAATATTTCCCATTACTTAACAAGACTGAATGCTACCCCCGGAGGTTAGCCCAAGATATTTTGCCCCCTTTTTTGTGCAAAACTGTGGAAGTAATACATAGTAATAATGTGCAAACTCCTACCTTCCTGCCATGGTCTTTGGAGGACCTATAACTTCATCCTGGCTGTATGCTGCTTAATAGTCTCCGGTCTTCTGGGCCCTATTGTCAACTTAGCATATTATGCCGCCGGTAAGATTTAACTTACATTTTCTGCTGATTTAATTTGTCAAACCCAAAGAGTGTATTGTTGGTTTTGTGGTCGCAAGCGTGCTAGAAAACTGTTTAGCGTAGAGACCAGGGCTCTGTTTATCAAAAGTTACAAGTCTACACGTTCACAAGTTACCTATTTCTCGTTAAATTCATAGCTCATCTCCATATTCATAATCAGCCTTAATTTCCCACTGCTGGGACACTTGCATCCGGTCATCTCTCTCTTTTGACCAAGATTTTTTTGATATATAAATCACTGCATTGCCATACAACGTGGCAATGCCGCCAGTCTCTTGGGTACATTACCAGCCGACAGCGATGCGGAGGAATTTTTCGACGCCATATTTTAGTCAATTGTTTACTTGTATAGTTAGTTTTAATCAGTAATTTATTTAATTTATTATATAATGTAAATAGTTAGTATAGTTTTTCAGCGTATGTAAAATATTCCAGTGATTCCATACAAAAATAAAAAAAACCATTTCCCTATTTGTACGAATAAAAGTGTAAAAATATAAGTACCTACTTGTGAACTAAATAATGACACTTGGTAATACAAGGCATGTAAGTCTTTATAAACAGGGCACTGGCCTCGTTGTCTGGGTTGTCCAAGGGTTAATGGGTCTTTCCATATGAAAAACTGTATCAAGCTCTGGTCAGCAGCTCGCAGGATTTGGGACGGACGCCGCCGCCGCTGATTGTGTCAACTAACACTTGTATGGAGATTGGAGGTAGAATTCTCTCGGATCAGTTCCTTCGTATGAGGGGCTTGCTCGTGACTAAATAACAAAAGCTGCACGGATCGATTGCCGGTTAAACAAACTATCGTCAAACTAGGTAGACACGTAATCTGTTCGATTTATGCCCTAACCCGTGTGACTCCGGATTTTTAATTTGTCTGTCTGTGGTGTCTTGTTTATACCTTTTAAGTCGTAGTTGGGTTTTAGTTTTTATTACTTGATTTTTTTTTAAATAAATATTATGTTAAAGTTGAGGATTGATGCTAGGTCCTATGTTTGACGAAAACACGATTACCTAAAAAATTCTCGATAAAAAAAAAAATAAGTTACCTCTAAACCGAACTACTAACCGCTGGTGTTAAAAAGATACTTCAAATTAGATCATGAAACTTTGCATAGTAATTGTACTAACTTTATAGCAGGCCTTGCTTGTTTTTTTTTTAAGTAACCAGTATTGTCACCGTAAAAAGCAATTACCTAAACTATTCAAGGCTCGGAGCCGCCATCACACCTCTCCGTCTCGTTCTCACTAAGGCCGCGAGTAGTATAGTGCGAGGGAGATAAAATGTTAGGTTAATTTGAACTTGTTCTTAGCGTATCGATGGCAAAAAGTCGTGTATAGAAAGTCCAATGTCTGTTCCAGGTTCTGATGGAGACCTCGCAACGTTATGCAAAAACCAACCCGACTACTGCACACTCCTAACCTACATACACTATTTGATGTGGATATTTTTCTTCGCAAGTGTTCTTTTGTTTTTCGCCTGTTGGTACAACAGTATCTGCCTCATTCACTGCTCCATGGGCCTCATTGTCCTCGATATTGTGTTATCTTTAATTATTTTTACAAAATATCTGATTTATTGTGTGATTTTTGACAATCAGTGTCTCAGTCACAGGAATAATGATGTTTACATTGTATCGAATATGTTTTTAATGAATTTTTTGTTTGTTCTGTTACTTGGCACGGCTCTATTCTTTATGGGGGAATATAAAAAGAGTTTGCTACATGGATATATTAGTTTTGTTTTATTTTAAACTTGTTGTTATGTCAGGGAACTTAAATTGCTGCTTCGATGTGCCATGTTATAGCCATTTCCTACAACGGTTAAAGAATGACAGTTGTGATTTGAATATTGTCCGTAGCTGGTTGCCGCAATTTACTTATTTATCAAAGTCTAATTTTTTTGACATACTTAACAACTTTATAACGCCTATATATATATATAAATTATTTATTCAGAGTAACAATGAGACTCATAGTGTTAGTAACAATAAAATAAACTTACAACTATGTTAGTGATTCAGTTCCAACAAGTACCTACACAAAACAAACACAACATAAAAAATCACTGCTTCCGTAATCCAGCTGAAATACTGGAGCAGCGACTCACAATACAGCAGTCCAGCCTGCCAGAAATCATTCCCAGGATGCTGTTGGAACTGGCCCGCACCCTGCGCACCAAGGACGCACATCTTTTACGCATTAACGCATAAAAGCAGTCAACACGCAATTCCGCAAACATTCCTGATGCGCTACAGGAGCGGGGCAGCCCCATCAACACCCTGAAAGCATTATTGTACTGAACGCGGAGGGCACTGTACGACCTCTGCGTAAAATGTACCCACAGGCCACAGGTGTAAAATGAGGAACAGAAGGCTCTAAAAAGTGTTTTCTTAACCTCCGTAGAAGCACGGTTAAATCTGCGGGCAATCATATTCGCTCTGACCGACAGCGCCCTCCGCTCTCTCTCAATGTCGTCATCGTCCTTAAGGCTGGCAGTCAACATATGCCCAAGGTACTTGAAAGAGTACACTCTCGACAATGGTATACGATTGATCGTTATTGGAGGCACCGTTTCTGGACACTTTCCACCAGCCCCAAACACCATCACGACACTCTTTTTTATATTATACAAAAGGCCATGAGCACTGGCGTACCTCTCACAAACACTCACCAGTTTCCTCAGGCCACAGACTGAGGCACTGAGCAGCACCATGTCATCCGCATAGCTAATGTTATTGACACAAATGCCATCAATATAACATCCGACCCTATCAACTTATGGTTCACAGACGTGATGGGTATCCATTCTAAGGCGCGGGACATACACAAGAGCCGAGTGGTATGAGAGAGGCGACGTTGCGCCGCTTCTTTCATATTTCATACGCAATTGTATAAGGGCGATGAGGCGTGGGACATACAAAGACGGGGGCGCCCGGGCGAGGTGCGTATCATCGCTCCTATACATTTTGTATGAAATATGAAAGCAGTGGCGCAACGCCCACGCCGCAACGTCGCCTCGCCTACGCCGCTTACCTCTTGTGTATGTCCCGCGCCTAGTATGGCTTAATGGCAAACGACGTCGCGGCAGACCCAGACGAAGATGGCGGGATGAGCTGGACTCCTTTAATAAAGATTAGTCCTTGGCAGCTTTGGACAGAGAGAGGTGGAAAGAGAGTAGGAAGGCCTTTGCAATGGGACAATAATGACTAATAAAAAAAAAAACAAGTGAGCCTACAGTAGTCGCATAATAGGATGTGTAACATCATCATCATCATTATCCTCCACCTCTCAGAAAATGGGTTGGTACCATCTGACGGCCAACTCTGGCACCGCGCGCGCTCATTGGTCAAATCAAATAGCGCGCTTCCCCGGCTTCCTGTTACACACTTCCGTCCCTTTTCACGAAATCACTCCCACAGATTGCAGGAAAGCGAGAGGAAAGATGTTACACGTCAATAAAATAAAAGTAAAAATCTTTTTAAAAACAAGCTTTTAATGAACTAAAAAGGGTTCTCCCAGGGCCACCTTCCGGCTCCATCATCACCTGAACACCACCTAGTGTCAAAGCACTTGTAAAAACATAGCTAATGAGTCCAAACACGATGGTGCTATCTTGTTTGATTGAGGAGTTCCTACGGTCAACTTCCAGCTCCATCATCAGACCAGTTTCATGATTTATCATTTTTTTCAAAATGTCTCGGTAGTTATATAAGTATGCCAAGTTTCACCTCTATCGGATGCCAGGAAGTGCTTGAAAAATGAATGACAACTGGAGTAACCGGAAACATACGAACAGAGCAAGCTAATATAAAGCTTTTAAAAAAAGGTAAGTATGAAATCCATTGTACTCTGCAAGGGAGAGCGGTGTATCAAAAATATTGGCCTGTAGCCAATTCTTGTATTGCTGCAAACGACATTCAATTTTCCGAAGTTAACGGTTTGATGAATATCATTTAGTTACCGTAATTTGGTGTAGAAAGCAGAAATAGTTGTGACATATTTATTGTATACTTAAAGTCAAAGTCAAAGTCAAAGTCAAAGTCAAATAATTTATTTCAAATAGGCACATATATTGCACTTTTGAACGTCAAACAAAGAAATAGAATTGATTCTAGTTGCCCCTTCCAAAAGGTAGTTTTCCTATGGAGAAGAATGGGCAAGAAACTCCACCGTTACTCTTTTAAAAATGTTTTACAATATTTTGTAAAACACATTTTGTATACATCTTAATATATATAAATCTCGTGTCACAATGTTTGTCCTCAATGGACTCCTAAACCACTTAACCGATTATAATAAAATTCGCACACCATGTGCAGTTCGATCCAACTTGAGAGATAGGATAGTTTAGGTAGGGTAGGTAGGGTAGATAGGGTAGGTAGGGTAGGTAGGGTAGGTAGGGTAGGTAGGGTAGGTAGGGTAGGTAGGGTAGGTAGGGTAGGTAGGGTAGGTAGGGTAGGTAGGGTAGGTAGGGTAGGTAGGGTAGGTAGGGTAGGTAGGGTAGGTAGGGTAGGTAGGGTAGGTAGGGTAGGTAGGGTAGGTAGGGTAGGTAGGGTAGGTAGGGTAGGTAGGGTAGGTAGGGTAGGTAGGGTAGGTAGGGTAGGTAGGGTAGGTAGGGTAGGTAGGGTAGGTAGGGTAGGTAGGGTAGGTAGGGTAGGTAGGGTAGGTAGGGTAGGTAGGGTAGGTAGGGTAGGTAGGGTAGGTAGGGTAGGTAGGGTAGGTAGGGTAGGTAGGGTAGGTAGGGTAGGTAGGGTAGGTAGGGTAGGTAGGGTAGGTAGGGTAGGTAGGGTAGGTAGGGTAGGTAGGGTAGGTAGGGTAGGTAGGGTAGATAGGGTAGGTAGGGTAGGTAGGGTAGGTAGCGTAGGTAGGGTAGGTAGGGTAGGTAGGGTAGGTAGGGTAGGTAGGGTAGGTAGGGTAGGTAGGGTAGGTAGGGTAGATAGGGTAGGTAGGCCAGGTAGGGTAGGTAGGGTAGGGGTAGGGTAGGTACTTAGTGCTACCCGTGCGAAGCCAGAGCGGGGCAGCTAGTTTATTATATAATTATATGTGAAGACGATGCACCTACAATAAGATTACTGTACCACAAAAGGTAAAAAGAATTATAAATGGAGCAATAATGAATAAATTAATTACCAGATACATGGTGCTCACATATTTACAAAGATTGTAAAAGTATACGATATTACAATATCCATCTATACTAATATTAATCCATCTATACTAATATTATAAATTCGAAAGTAACTCTGTCTATCTGTCTGTATGTTACCTTTTCACGCCTGAACCACTGAACGGATTTCGATAAAATTTAGCAAGGAGATAGATGGCTCCCGGGGAAGGACATATGGTACTTTTTATCGACATACCACGCGGGCGAAGCCGCGGGCGGAAACTATTATTATTATAAATTCTAAAGTAACTCTGTCTGTCTGTATGTTACCTTTTCACGCCTAAACCACTGGACCGATTACAAAAAAAATTGGCAAGGAGGCATTGGACCCTGGGGAAGGACATAGGCTATGTTTTGTTTAAAAAATCCTGGGGTGATTTAGGGGATGAGTAGAACTAGTGGGAACAAACGAGCTGACCAGCTCAATTCCAATAGCCACATTTTTCTAAACAAAACTCAGACTTGAAGCCAATAAAAGCCATTCAAAACACGTTTCAGGTCCGGCAGGTGACGTCACAATATGGTGTGGACCACAAACAGCATAGACAAACTAATAAAATGTTTATTGTGACCACTTGTGTGTTTAGGATAGGGGGTAGGCAGGTCACACTGAATTTAGTATTGCTGTACATAAGATTTTGAAGCCGTTGGTCCCGGCTGTCATTCGTGGATCTTTGACAGTCGTTACGGGTCGTCTGAAGCCCGAAAGTCTGACGAAAGGGGTATCTTATCACCCAGTTATTGGTTCTGGAGGTCAGAGGTTTAGGAGAGTGACGTAAAAGAATTGTTGACAAAAATTTGTTTAAAGTAGTTGCAAGTCACCTGCCTGTATACCAAATACCTTGTTCGACTGTACAGTGTGTATGTACAGTAACCAGTGTGTATGTACAGTCAACACAACAGAGTTATGGACAAAACAATGGTGTCTGTTCACAATAGACAGGTGGAAATTGAATCCACGATGTTTTACTTCGTGTTGTGAGTTGGTTAGATGTGGAGTTGGGACATTTTTGCTTGATTTTTTGACAACAAGGGTACTGAAATAAAAAAAAGTCAGTTAAAGTCTGACACGCCCTTCCGCTCCACCCAGAGCGGGAGAAGTCATTGGATGACTTACAAAACACAAAAAAAAAAAAAGTGTACTGAATTAAGTTGGTTTTATGAAGAAGTACACAATTGTTTTGTTTTATTAATCTAACTTCAATCAATACAGGGTGTTTGGTGCATCATTTTCCAAATGAAAATGGTGGATAGGTTAACATACGCAATATTGGAGGACTAAAGCTAGACATACTTACAAGTAATTTTGATTATGACAGAACCGTACAACATTGACACATTACATTTTTTTTTTTAATAGGAGGCTATTTATGTCAACAGCTTTTTTTATTCAAGTTCAAAGGCTGACTTTTGTGATTTTTCGGAAATAATATAATAAAAACTACATAGAAAATCCCGTGGGGCCAAGAATTTTTTTTGGGTCTAGGACACTTGCCGTCCTATCCGCCATTTTCATTTGGCAAACGATGCACCAAACACCTTGTATAATCGAGTAAAATACATAATCAAAATGTAAGCCGAGTTATAATACCTAATTAAACATAGTCACAAAAAGTTATGAAACATAATATTTTGCGCAATTACAAAATGTCTCGTAAGGCACTGTTTTAAAATCGCGCTATGAAGGCCTACGCCGTAGACGTTCACCTCTACGGCGTAGACCTTCGTAGCGCGTAGCACTCATTTCGAGTAAATGATTTCAAAACCAGCTTTTACCATAAACACATGCTATTTTTGCCATAAAACATTATTTTAATTCTATATTGACATAAATATTATATTACAATTGGTAAAAGGAATTGAGGAGATCGTGGCTAAGTAATGACAGCCGCACGGGTCGATGCATCAGGTTAAGCTACGCTTGCCGGGGTTGGTCCGTGGATGGGTGACCATCTTTACATAACGAGACTTTTCCGTGCCCCGGAAAGCACGTTAAGCCGTTGGTCCCGGCTGTCATTCATGGATCTTTGACAGTCGTTACGGGTCGTCAGAAGCCCGAAAGTCTGCAAACCAGTATTACCAAGGGGTATCGTATTACCCAGTTACTGGGTTGTGGAGGTCAGATAGGCTGTCGCTCCATGTATGATACTAGTATTCAGCTGTATCTGGTTAGACTAGAAGCTGACCCCAACATAGTTGGGAAAAGGCTAGGCAGATTGAAACGGTAAAAGGGAATCGGGAAAGAGGCTTGAGGGAAATTATCACAGCCGCATGGGAAAAAAAAAATATATCAAGTACAGATAAAAAAAAAAATTTGCTTGTATTGTTATAAATATTTTTTTGTATTAACTCCACAATTTATCCAGTCAACCAAACCACGCTAAGTTTAAAACAATAAGTTAAAATAACTGATTCACTTGGCGGCAAGCTTTGTAAACTATTAACTAAGTATTATCACGCTATTGTTACAAGGGGGTGGGTAGAACTGAATCTGTCGGTGTATTGAATATGGTTTGAAATTGAGTTTAAAGTTTCAGTTAGTGCTTGAGTTTAAATTTAACTGGAGTTTGGGATGGATTGCCTGATATACTATCATCATCATCTGCCTAGCCTTTTCCCAAATTTGTTGGGGTCGGCTTCCAGTCTAACCGGATGCAGCTGAATACCAGTATTTTACATGGAGCGACTGCCTATCTGACCTCCAATTATGTTATTAATTATTAATTATGTCCATTGCACGGTAAACTTTAATTGCGCGATGCAGGATTTTTGTGACGTCAGGATTTTAGTGTGACGTCAGGTCTTTGATTCGTAGTTCGCATGTGGCGATGTAGATACCGCCACAGTATCGTAATTATTATTTTTTAACCAATTTCAAAAAGAAGGTTCTCTATATTTCGACTATATACTTTTTTGTATGTTTGTTACGCGATTACTCCGCCAATTATTATGTTAGTGATAGTCTAGTGGTGTGACCGTCAGACTGCCAAATCATAGGTCTTGAGTTCGAAAGGAAATCGTGAGGAAACTGCTTGAGAGTTATTTCTCGACGGCATGTGAAACCAAGTCAGAGGCCCTTTTTTTTTTTGATTGTGAAAAAACTTCAAATGACTTCTCCCGCTCTGGGCGGAGCGAAAGGGCGTGTCGGACTTTTACTGAAATGAAATGAAATTGTTTATTTTGTAAATAGGATATTGGAATCACTTTTACACGTCATATTAAAAAGTTGTAAAAATAAGCTAGATGAGGTCGGCGTTTCCTATCTGACTACTCTGAGAAGAAAGGCCGAAACAAACTCGGAGGTCACCGTCTCCTTTAAAGTCCAGACATAATCTTGGTCAGACCATATGAGGACCATGTAGATTAGAGTCTGAAATGGTCTTTTGAGGAAAGAACCACACAGATTTGAGTGGACCTGTCCAGTCAGTGCAAGCATTTGTCAGTAATAGTGGAGCTCAACTCAGAACTTAAGGAGCTCAACGACTCGACGAACAATACCAAAGAAAGGACATTTGGGTAGGTCGCATAAAGTTCTCAAATTGCCAGACCTTCGCTAAAACTAACAGAACGAAGACTGACTAAAACCCACCCGTGTTCCTTCAGTTGCCTGTTGCCAAGGTCCCGGTATCCCTTTCGGACTTTCCCGCAACGGATTTTACCCGCTGTGATCTATCTCAGATATCAACATTACCTAACACAACAGCCACTACGTATGACCCACATACGCACCCTTACCTTCAAAACGTTAATTTAAAACATGTCCTCGTATCTAAACAAGATGTAACATGTTATCAACAGTACCAGTCTGCAGTTCCGACGTTTGGTAGACATTTTGAGAGGTGGTACTAAGGGTTGCTGTCGAGTTTATAGTGAAAAGTGAGTAATGTGTGAGTATTGGTCGAAGTTAGAACTTCGTCATCCGTAATTATGATTTAAATTAATACGTCTGTAATTTCATTCCGTTCTTAGAACGTTAGGATGGTTAGTATTTTTATTTTTTAACGAAAACATTAATCTATTAGGGCCTTACCACAAAAACTTAGACACTTGTTGAACACAACATATTTAGTGTCAGTTTTATGTCAAACTCCATACAGAAATGTCATGTTTAAAAGGTGTTTAGGCTAAACAACTGATACACACGGTTTTGTGGTAATAGGCATAATATTTTCACATTTCTTTAAATTATGCCCAGAGATAGTCCATAATATAATGCTGGAAGTTGTATCTAAAACCTACTACCCCTATTCATAGGTAAAAGCATGGAAAATACTAACTATACCTAGCATTATTGTTTTCCAGTTAATTTCCCATAATTATTTTAGGGTTTACATCTAATTTTTTTACCGACTTCAAAAAAAGGAGGAGGTTATCAATTCGTCTGTTTTTTTTTTATGGACCTGACTCGAGTCTTTTTTTAAAATGTACAGCACATCTTCTTATAAGTAAAACTGCCGATTTTTACAAAATATGTAATAAAAATTATAAGAAAAACTTACAAAATATCTAGGGTGATATTTTTTAACAATTTAAAACTAACTTCGAGTTCCCCTAGTACCACCCCTTCCCGACGATATCAGCACGTTTCCGGTGTACTCCGTTTTGTTTCATCCCTATTTACACCCCCCTACACATGTTCGAATGTGACCAAGTATTGTTGAACACCCGCTGGATAAGATCCGAGTGTGGGAAGATGTGTCGTCATGGGTGTCAGAATTAATATTCAGTTACATAATATTTGTGTTTAGTTAAATTGTATGATGGGAAATGTTTTAACTTATAACTGATTTAGATAACGATCTTTTCAGGGGGCCTAAAAGGCCACATTCTAAAAGCAATTCATTTCCTGAATATCCAGCTGTCATTAACAATTCCTCGAATTTGACACAAAAGCAATTCATAATGTGTGGACTATTTTACGACTGTCAAACAGATGCAATATAATCGCACGCGGATCATATATGAATTGTCAGATTGTGACATTTTACGATGATTCATAATGTTTTCATATTATGATTCTGCCAAAGTGGCTGTTTTAAGCCAGTTGTATAACTTAACTGAATTTTACTGTGATGTTCAAGTTCATTAACAATAAAATTATAACAACGGTTTCATTACATTCATGCTTTGTAATTTCTATATTCATTTGACACTAAAGCAAGAAATCATAAGAGTTATTCAGACTACTATGAAAACATGATGTGATTAAAGATTACTAGCAACTAGCTTCAACTTTTTGACTAACTGACCGACTCTTTGACAATTCAAAAGTACCTGTAAATGGTTTAATTGAAATACATGCTTTGAGTTTGAGTTTGATTCCTGTGTTATTATTTTTTTTAGTACCATTGTTATGTTAAGTAATTAGATTAAATTCGGGGTGAGAGCCTGGTGATCCGCCACACAGGATATCCTAGTATGGATCATATTTTATGCATTTTTGTCAACACACTATAGTTTTTATCTATAATAATTATGTGAAAGTTGGTGAACAGAGAAAAAAAATTGTTAGTAAAATGACTGGTAGTAAACATTTCTAAGTTTTGCAAGAGAAGTGATAACCAGTAGAATTTGTAACTTGAGTAAATTATATGCAATGATTTCTTGATCAATTTTACCAGAAAATTACACTCCCATTCCAATTATTATCTACGTATATCATACATAATCCAATAACCAGAGGTTATTTTCAAACAAACAAAACCACGTGATAATTTCCGTAGCTCCTGCGGCCGGCGACACGTCCGCCCTCAACAAAAGTCTGCAGCGGAATGCCGCTATCAGTTCGAAATTCAAATTTAACGGTTGACCGGAAATGCGGTGTCGGATGCATCCGGCGGCCGCGTTCCGTTGTCGTGTTTAGATTTCGAATTTGCGGTGTGATGTGGGGGTAGTTTTGTGTTATTTAGATGAATGAAGCTGTTTATATTTAGATTAAGTAAATTGGTAGATAGTATTGTAATCCTAACTAATATTATATTATAAATGCGAAAGTGACTTTGTTTGTTTGTTACGCTTTCACGCTAAAACGGCTGAACGGATTTGGATGAAATTTGGCACATTTGTAGACCATGGAATAGGACGTAGTTTTTATCTCGATATTCCCACGGTATCGAGACTTACGCGGGTGAAACCGCGGGCGCAGCTCGTAACTAATAATTGTAAAATATTTTAAAATAGCAACACTGAAGTTTCTTGCCCATTCTTCTCCATATGAAACTACCTTTTTGAAGTTACCTTGTAAATTTTGATGTTAAAAAGTGCCTTTTAATGGCTTGACTTACTTTAATTATTTGACTTTGAGTTTAGCGAACGCGAAAACATTGTATTATTAATGATTCAGATAATCTCATAATGACAACCAATAATATTTAATTCCTTAGACATAACGGGCTCTTTACAACGGTCTATGATAGGGTTATGCGTTCCCGCCAAATCGACCTGTCACTTTTGACAGATGACAGCAGTTTTCGCGCCAAACGGTGTTAGAAGATGGCGGGTGCGTGCCTTATCGCAGAATCTGGACTTATTTTCATTGTTACACGAGATTTTCAACTGTTGAACAGATATATACCACAAAATTATTTTATAGGTCTGGTTGTTCGCAATGTCGATAACCATCCTTTGACATTTACAGTATTGCTAGAAGCCTAAAATTAATATTTGATTTTTATATTTTAATTGATACAGGCAAGTAATGCGATACTCCAAACAAACGAATTCGTCACCTTAAGCTTTATTTTTCGACCAATCAGAATTCTGTCTTTACTGATTTGTCTTGACTTTTTCAATCAATCTGACTAGCCTTTACCCAACTTTGTTGGGGTCGGCTTCAAGTCTAAACGGATGCAACAGAATACCAGTATCTTACATGGAGCGACTGCCTATCTGACCTCTACAACCCAGTAACTGGGTAATATAATACCCCTACGCTCCCAACAATACCATCATTTGTTAAATTATGAGGAGTAGTTTAGAAGTTATGAGGCAACCGAAAATACATACATACCGGTCAAAATCATAACACTCTTTTTTGCTTCGCCACAGTCGGGTAACAAAATAAAAAAATGAAAGTGGAAGATATCCTCTCATTTTTCAGTCACTGTTAAAATCTTCGATGCAATGGAAACACACCGACAATCGAGACTCAATACGTTAAGATTTCAATTTTAAAATGTGAAAGAAAATGGCTTTTCTACTAGTTTGTTGCTGTTACAGCTAATGATATTTACCTGTACAAGGTGATTCTCATATGGTAATAGATATTGTCTCTTCCAGACATCTTGAAAACATAGCTGGTGAAGTTAGCTTCATTTTTCATCATATACAGGTTGGATTTTTGAGACGGGCAGAAACGACATGTGGCGACAATTCCTAAAAACCTTTTTCCACACATTTCCACAAAAATATACCCTATATAATCGGGTGCGGAACTACATAGGGCACCTTTTGATCACTTGCCCATTGACAGCGATGAAATTTAATAAAACATTGGGCATTAAAAAAATTCGTCGCTTTCAATGGGAAAAGAGCTCTTCCACGTTTTCAGGATTTCGTACCCAAAGGGTAAAACCCTATTACTAAGACTCCGCTGTCCGTCCGTCCATCTATCACCAGGCTGTATCTCATGAACCGTGATAGGTTTGACAATTGAAATTTTCACAGATGATGTATTTCTGTTGCCGCTATAACAACAAATACTAGAAAACAGAATAAATAAATAGGGTGCCCCGAGAGTTGAAAATCCAGTGCGCCATAATCCAGCCGCGATATTTTGACGTCCTTGCGAACGTGGGGTAACACTTCTATTTGTGTCTTCCATACAAGAAACGTAATACTTTTGCCGTTTTTTTTTTTAAAATGGTTGCGTTCCCTTCGTGCGCGAGTCCGACTCGCACATTTTTGTATATTATATTGTACTTACTATAGGTATATATTTTAGTGTTACCTTGTATACTTATTTTAATTTTAATCTTTATTTCATTTTTCATACATATAAATTATATTTTTAAATATTATAATAAAAAAAAATATATAAAACATTTAAAAATATAAAAAATAGTAGCCCACCGGTATCGGGAACAGGGTCCAAGCTACCGGCGGTCAGGGCTTCAGAGAGAGGAACCTCCTAACAATGCGAGCCGTGTCCAGGAGTACAGCTTTCGGAATCAAGCCCTTAATCCAGCTGCCCAACGAGAGCCTCCTTAGGTGTTGGTCGAGGCTCTTGGCAATTAAGCCATTGGCTGATACGACTATCGGCACAATGATCGCAGAGTCCACATCCCACATGTCGACAACCTCGTGAGCCAAGTCAAGATACTTGATTTGTTTATCTTTCTCGGCCTTCACGAGGTTCCCGTCATGCGGGACCGTTATGTCAATGATCATTGCGCGCCGCTCTGTTCGATCCACCACCACTATATCAGGCTTATTGGCAACAATAGTCCTGTCAGTGATGATGGATCGATCCCAGTACAATGTGATATTTCCATTTTCGAGAACTGGGTCGGGCACGTACCTGTAGTACGGCACTTCCGATTCCACTAGGCTGTATTTCAGAGCAAGTTGCTGATGGATAATCCTAGCTACAAGGTTGTGTCTATGCAAGTACTCTCCGTTAGCTAGATGAGAACATCCGGAGATAATGTGACGGATTGATTCTCCCGGCCGGTGGCATGCCCGACAGATGTCAACCGTGCCGTCCTTCATTATTGTAATTATTATAAAGGTTTATAACGGAATAAATGAATTAAAAATTGTTAGTCGCTTTTCATTCATCTTCTCAACATAACCAAACTACATAAGCATTACTCTTTTAAATTTTTATTATCTTCTTTCAACTGCTCAACCAAACAGCATTCTGCCTAGCCTTTTCCCAACTATGTTGGGGTCGGCTTCCAGTCTAACCGGATTCAGCTGAATACCAGTACACACCAGTACCAGCCAGCCAGCCAGCCAGTGCCAGTACCAGTACCAGTTTACATGGAGCGACTGGCTATCTGATCTCCACAACCCAGTAACTGGGTACCTAATACGATATCCCATGGTAAGACTGGTTGTCAGACTTTCGAGCTTCTGACGCCCCGTAACGACTGTCAAAGATCCACAAATGACAGCCGGGACCAACGGCTTAACGTGCTTTTCGAGGCACGGAGGAGTCTCGGTATGGTCACCCACATCCACGGACCAACCCCTGATGGATCGACCCGTGCGGCTGTTATTACTTAGCCACGAGCTCCTCTCAACTGCAACTGCTCAACCAAACAAATTACATAAAATAAAAACCCAAGAAAAAGTCACAAAAAGTCTTCAAAACACAAATAAAATAAATTTTCACTTTTTATATTACAAAAACAAATGCACATCGTATTTCTGAATGAGTAAGTTCGAAACAAAACAAAGCTAAGGAGTGTATAATGTAAGTATAATAAAAATTAATATAAAAAGTGTAGGAGAGTTATTAAATATTCCGGTAGCGACAAATAATTGGTATTTTATACAGATCTCCGGGGTACGCCGGGTGCAAGGACTGGTACAAGTTAATGTGGATACGACAACCGTTTTTTCTAACGTTTTCGTTTTTTTATTACCCGGCTGCCTCGGAAGGAGGGTAATGTTTTTCGAGAGTATTTATGTTTGTATGTATGTATGTCTATTTCTTTGGCATGCTCTGAAGCCTAAACGGTTTGATGGATTTTAACATACGAGGTGTCGTTAGGTTCGTCTTAATTGTGGGAGTGATATAACACACTGTGGTACTTGTTGAAAGGCCTACACTGTCCTCCCATACCTATTAACACTGTAATTCAATATATTGTAAAAGCTAATTATTTTTAAAAGAGTAACCGTGGAGTTTCCTGCCGGCTCTTCTCCATTGGGAACGACCAATTGGAACCGTGCACCTAGCTTCTGACGTTTCATAAGTGCCCATGTAGGCTTATGTGAAATAAAATATTTTGATTTTGATTTTTTGATTATGTTTTTTTAGTGTTAGGAGCGTGCATTCTGAAAGTGGGCAACGTCGCAAATAACTATCAAATATTTCACTGTTTTGAATAATATGACAATACTACTGTATGGAAATATGAAATAAGGCTAACTATAGAGTTAACTAACACATTAATATTCAAATAATAAATGAATACTTTTGAATCACTTCCATATTTTCGGACATATCCACCCTAACCCTATCTCCCTCATATTTTTAACCCCCGCTTACTCGTGCGCGGCTTACAGTCGACTCTGACAAACAGACACAAATACAACCGTTTTCTTATTAGTTTAACGTTACTTGTTGCTTTTATACTTGTTTTTGTAGATGGAGATGTTTGTCCGAGAGTATCAGGATTTTGCTCGACTGTGCAGCTAGGGGGGGTTATGAAATTCATAGCATTTTATGTGAGATAGTTTGATATCTTGTACAGTCTAAATTATAGCATCCAGGATAACAGAGAAGCACCAAGAATACTGTACCCAGGATTTTGTGATATCTATATCCATTTTTAAAAGAGTGTCCTTGGAGTTTCTTGCCCGTTCTTCTCCCTACAGATCTACGATTTGGAATGGGCAACTAGCTTCAATTTTTTGACTAACTGACCGACTCTTTGACAATTCAAAAGTGCCTGTAAATGGTTTAATTGAAATAAATGGTTTGAGTTTTGAGTTTGAGTTTGATAAATGATTTGTCCAGACAGTTGTTATTAGTCCAGGTGGCTTGAAATGGCCACTTTAACAGAATCATAATATAAAAATATTATGAATCATCGTGAAATGTCACAAACTGACAATTCATATGATATAATATGATCTGCGTGTAATTCATATTACGAAATAATTCATCTGTTTGACAGTTTTCTATGGAGATTCGTAAAATGGTGCACAAATTATGAATTGCTTTTTTGTCAAATTAGAGGAATTGCTAATGTGGCCGGTTTAGGCCCCCAGACATGATCTTGGTCAGATTTGTGGTGCTCGCATAATCTGACCAAGATTATGTCTGGACTTTGTAAATGAGTTGTAGGTACACACTATAATTTTCGATTATTCAATTGTTCGTCCGGAATTTGATTTCATTACCACAATATTTTGGTTTCATTG
The DNA here is from genome assembly GCA_947522985.1 of Lithophane socia. Taxonomy (NCBI): domain Eukaryota; kingdom Metazoa; phylum Arthropoda; class Insecta; order Lepidoptera; family Noctuidae; genus Lithophane; species Lithophane socia. The sequence goes on from OX383278.1 coordinate 1,249,065, forward strand.
GATTTGATTCGTTCCGGAATTTAATAAATTAAAACTATGACGTCACGGAACGTGGGATGCTGGACTATAAAAAAAATACGTAATCAGATTTTTTTTCGCGAATTCTGGCTTAGTCTCATTGTATAAAAAGGTAAAATAAATAAAAATATAAAAAATATTTTTCCGTTTTACTTAGCTTGTTTTCCGGACTATAAATATTATAATTAAAGTCGGTTTTCGTGTCTGTCTGTATGACCGCGTTTTTCTTCTAAACTACGCAATGGATTTTGAGAATTTATTCCGGAAGGTTTATGTGTATAATACATTAATATTAAACTTATAATTATTTAAAGAAATGTGGACGTTATTCACAAGTCATGGCGGGTCGCTAGTAAATTCTTATAATTTTCCACGAATTAAGACACTGACTTTCTTTTCCATTTTTCAAATACTACAGATATTTTTGAATTGATTGAGGCGTGACTTTACGGAAATCCATTATAAAATAAAATATACGTAGATAATAATTATTTAGTAACCTATTCCGCTTATCTATTCTTCAAGAGTCATGAAAAACCTGTAAGAAATCGACATGTGTTCCTCGGTGTTCTGGTTTGCGATTGGTCAATCGTCATCCCGAGGATGCCTCGTTGAGAGGTGAAACACGTTTTTATTTCTTATGCTACGGCTACACTTCGCGTTATCGCGAACTTTTCTTCGTGCGCTCTCTGTTGCTCAGCGAGTAATCGAGGGGTGTGCGAGAGAGAGCGCACGAAGAAAAGTTCGCGATAACGCGAAGTGTAGCCGTAGCATTACAGGGTTTTTTATGACTCTTGAAGAATAGTTAAGCGGAATAGGTAACTAAATATTATCTACGTCTATTAAATTTTCAAATACAACGGGCAGTACCATATTCCAAAGCTAGTGTTAATCCATACATAGCCAGTACAAGTCAAACCCATAACTATTTGATATTAAACCTATAAAAATGTAATAACTATGAACTGTAATGGCTCGGAAGACGGTTAGCATACTAATTAACTGAAATGTTTATCGGTAGTTAGAGAATTTAAAATTTAAATTATTTTCAAAACGTCTCGTGTTAAAAATGTTGTAAGTTTATTGTAAAATGGTGCAGTAGTTGAATTTTTATAGTTTTTGTAGCGAAATACAGATGCTTTATTTATTTAAATGACTACCGTGATCTGCCTAGCCTTTTCCCAAATAATATGTTGGGATCGGCTTCCAGTCTAACCGAATGCACCTGAATACCAGTGTTTTATATGGAGCGACTGCCTATCTTACCTTCACAACCCAGTAACTGGGTAATAAGATACCCCTTGGTAAGACTGGTTGGCTGGACTCTACAATCTAGTGTTGTATTGTGAGAACGTTATAGGGTTAGTGGACTGTAAGTTGAACATCTTCGATTTTGTTAAGTACCTGGTACTTGTTGAAAGGCCTACATTGTCCTCCCATGCCTACTAACACTGTAATTTGAAAATATTGTAAAAGCCAATTATTTTTAAAAGAGTAACCGTGGAGTTTCTTGCCGTCTCTTCTCCATAGGAAACGACCAATTGGAACCGTGCACCTAGCTTCTGACGTTTCATAAGTGCCCATGTAGGCTTATGTGAAATAAAATATTTTGATTTTGATTGATAGTAACTGGGTAATATGGATACCCCGTGGTAAGACTGGTTGTCAGACTTTCGGGCTTCTGACGACCCGTAACGACTGTCAAAGATCCACAAATGACAGCCGGGACCAACGGCTTAACGTGCTTTCCGAGGCACGAAGGAGTATCGATATATAAAGATGGTCAACCATCCACGGACCAACCCCGGCAAGCGTAGCTTTACCTGATAGATCGACCAATGTGGCTGTGATTACTTAGCCACGAGCTCCTCAGGAACACTCCACAATACAGACTACACACTACACATCACAAAATGTTAGTGTGTTACTCAGACCAAATAAAAAACCAAGACAGCAGCGCTCTGTCTTGGTTTTTTACAGCACAGCAGTGACGCGAGGCCGGTTTCGTAAACATGTGTGCACCTAGCGAGGTGTAGTTTCATTGTAAATGTGTGCGTGTGAGCGTGTATGCACAGAGCGGAGGTGTAGTTTTAGCATGCTTCACTGTATTTTTCGCAGCGCTCTGTCATAGTTTTTTATTTGGTAAGTAAAAGTTTGGTGAATCTTACTTAGACTCTAATATACTATTAAAGTATTATAATATACTACTAAAGTATTTCAAATGTCTGCAATAGAGATGTGTCGCTATCTTTTTAGTTTTTTAATATATTTTTTTGTCCAAATACCCTAGACGTCCTTTACGCACCAGTTTGTCCGTTGTAGTTCGTTAACGTCCCCCTATCGATACGCTTAACGACCTCGCATGCATTTTATTGCAGCCAGCCTGTCGTAAAACAAGCAAAATTCTATGCATTTCTTATAATTTTGGGCCTTACCACAAAAACTTAGACACTTGTTCAACGCGTGTTTAATGTCAGTTTTATGTCAACTCCATACAGAAATGTCATGTTGTTTAGGCTAAACAACTGAAAAACACGGTTTTGAGGTAATATGGTTAGGTTTTAAAAGTTATTTTTACCATCAGCAGGCGTAGCATGACGCTTTCTATTTCTACGAAGAATAGACGTAGCTTTTTCTATACAAAGTGACATTTCGTTTTTAAATTTTTGACATCGCGCCGTAGAAATCATTCTACAATCTGTCAATTTGTCTTTCGTTCCTAACGATTTTTGTCTAGGTCTTAATAAGTGGGAAGTTTTCTATCCCAACTGTCAAAATCACCATCAGAAAACACATCAGACCTAGGACAACACAAAGAATTCTGAGTCGAATTATGTAGAAGAATGAATTTCGTAAAAAGTGCAGTTAGCTCTTTCTACTTTGCTGCTGTCATACTGTCTACACGGAACGTCATTTTAGTCTACTCTTCTGTCGACAAAACGGTGCTAATGCTATGCCATTTTTTATTGGTAGAGCAAAAAAGGCAGGGAAATTAACAGATAAGTATATTAACTACTAACCTATAAACAGTTGAGAGAAAAATAAAATATCAGAAAAAAAAATGCTCAGATATTTTAATACTTACAATCTTTTGCAAAAAAAAAAACCTTTTCAATCTACCTTCAATTTGCGAAAACCCTATAACCATGCCAATCCACTTCCTACTTTACCGATACCAGAAAAAATATGACACAGCCGGACCCCCTGAGATGAAGTCGTAATGATAAATCCTGGACGCCCGAGCAATAAAATGTACTACTTGGTAGAATCAAACATTCATGGTACAAGCTAGAGGAATATTGATTTTTGTCATACATTTTAGCAGCCAATGAGGTGGCTGTGAGACGCCTACTAAGAGGTGTTATGGAGGTATGAAGAGAGTGAGCAGAGTTAGGAGTGTAGAGTAACGTGTTTGATTTATTTTATTTTATTTTTATTTATTTATAGTTAATTAAAACGGCACAACACCAATTAATTAACATAGAATTGCGTTACATTGTTATGTATAATTTAAGCTAACATGGAACAGTGGACTTCCTTGCATACGTTCTCTCACAGAACACCAGACAAATACGCATAATTTTATACCATTCATCCGCAAACACATCACATTCAGGGTTGGCAATCAGAAGGGCGTTGAGCATCTTCAAAGTACGACATACTGGGGATTCAGCTCTAGCGACAGTTTTGGATGGTGGTTGCGCGAACAGATTGTGCCGGCGGCTCGGATGGTGTCCGATGTACCTATTTGTCGGGTACAAATAGTCGGCAGAAAAGGCCGTGGAGCTCTGGGTTGTCTATTCGTCTCCGTAAGGTTTTACAGGCTACCGTGAGCTGATCAAGGCCTCTTCTTACCTCCAACGAGTTAAAGCCCAACATCCCTAAAAGATAGTTGGTAGGGTACATATAGGGAAAGAAATGGTATAACCTTTGGAAGAGGCATCTTAAGAAGGTTTTCTTTACCTTTTCAAGCATGAGTGTTTGTGTCGCGGTATAGGGGTGCCAAACACAGGCACTGGACTCGAGTTTGATAATAACCAGAGTGGTGTACAATAATTTTTACCCGACTACGGCGAAGAAAAAGGAGGGTTATGATTTTGACCGGTATGTATGTATGTATGTATGTATGTATGTATGTATGTATGTCTGTTCATCTGTTCCCTTGTATCTTCTAAATCACTCATCACAATTTGACAAATAAGGTATCGTTAGAAGCGTCTTGATTGTCCGCTGGTTATAGGCTATGACGTCACATTAAATTAAAAATGGCGCCCTCTAGAGGAAATAAAGTCAGGAACTAACAAAAAAATATTGTTTAATGGTACCATGTTGGGTATCCAATGAAAGGGCTTAATGAGCACATTTCAAAAATATATATATTACCCCAAAATAATAAAAAAAAAAAAGTAATAAAAACTAAAACCCAACTACTACTGAGTCCGGATTTTTAATTCAATCCAATGTGATAAAAAATTAAGTAATAAAAAAATCAAGTAATAAAAACTAAAACCCAACTACGACTTAAAAGGTATAAACAAGACACCACAGACAGACAAATTAAAAATCCGGAGTCACACGTAATCTGTTCGATTTATGCCCTAACACGTGTGACTCCGGATTTTTAATTTGTCTGTCTGTGGTGTCTTGTTTATATATCTTTTCAGTCGTAGTTGGGTTTTAGTTTTTATTACTTAATTTTTTTATCACATTAGGATTGCGAAAGTCACGAGCATTTCGCAAAACAAATCCCAGGCGCCTGAAAGATTCCTTCGCAAGGGTAGAAACGTGATCTTTAAAAGTAAGACAGTGGTCGAAAGATGATGATGATGTTGATGTATAATAATAATGTTTGCCCAATCGGGTACGGATGGTTTCCATGCTGTCATCAGGAAAAAGGTGGCATCCCTGGTGAGGAGGATTGGGGGGAGTAGCAATAGCATCCTCAAGGCGTGGCTGAGGATCCAGGAGCTCATGTGCTGAGGCATCTCATGTGGAATCATTGTCCGCATGAAATGCCACGTAAGTACATGACTCACTGAGTTTTAATATTTTTTTATTTATTTATTTATTTATTCACAAGGCAACTACAACAGGTAACAATCACAATACCTATATCACTAGGTTCACATTAAAGGTTTCGATCTGATTATCACCCAAAGCGTAATCGCACATCACGACTAGCAACAACATAATAATGATGACAACTACAGTAAAAGCTTAGTTCACAAGATTCTCCGACACTCTTCTACTTAGACAGGGAAAGTGTAGGAGAACAAACATGCGGTAAAGTACATAAAGTTAAAGCATTTAAAGAGAGCAGTATTTAAATAGAAAGAGTACATACATGTCTTTTGAAAGCTGCGGCACGAGAATCGAAGATGTCAATAATGTTATTATCTTTTGAAATTTTTAAATTAATTAATTTGTACTAATAACACTAGAATATAAGTTCTTTTTGTAATACTAACACATTAAGGATCATTGTTGTCCGAATTAAATGAATTTGATAAGTGTTGTTAATATTAATATGTGTCAAATTCGGCGCGGGACGCTAGGGATTTAGTCCGCGCGCATTGTCCAGCTTTAGAGGTTAAGGTTGTGTCAAAAAGGTGTTTTATTTAAATATTTTAATCTTATTTTATCCTACACTGTCCCACTGCTGAGCAAAGGCCTCCCCCAAATCTTTCCAAACATCGAAAAAGGTGAAATTAGTTCTCATTTAAATAAAATCAATTTGCCGAGCTTTTTCCCAACTATCGGCTTCCAGTCTAACCGGATGCAGCTGAATACCAGTATTTTACATGGAGCGACTGCCTATCTGACCTCCACAACCCAATATCTGAGTAATACGATAGATACCCTTTGGTAAGACTGGTTGTAAGACTTTCGGGCTTCTGACGACCCGTAAAGACTGTGAAAGATCTACGAATGGCAGCCGGGACCAACGGCTTAACGTGCTTTCCGAAGCACGGAGGAGTCTTGGTATGTCAAGATAGACAAATGTAAATATGGAGCGCTGGACGCAGAGTAAGTACCCGTTTAGCGTGAAAACGTAACAAACCAACAAACTCACTTTCGCATTTATAATATACGGTTAGTCCCCCTATGCTCTAGTTCCGCTATGCTCGACTCGTAAAATACCTACTAAAAAGTTTCGCTATGCACGAAATCACATTCGCGGGCAGTGATGAAGAAAACTGTTACAGTGTAATATTTTATTACCATTTAAGCACCACAGAACAACTAACTTGGCTGAATCTTGGATTGGTAGATTTAACAGATGTATTGACAGAAACCCTAGCTTTTTAAATTTTTAAATAGTTGATTATTTGTGTAATTAATAAGACTGAAATTTTATGAATACAGGTGATTTGACTTTGAGAACGGATTTTTTATTTACGGTCTTTTATATTTTACTAGTTTTCTGCTTACATTTATATTTGTAATACATACAGTATTAGTTAGTGAGATAGGATAGGTATGTAACGAAGTCTACAGACTTCGTTAAATCTTGTGGGTAGGTACAGTATTGACTTACAGCTCTATTCATAAACATTTCTTAACTTCGAATTGCTCTGAAACTAGTTTGTCCATATCCGTTATTTTGACTTTTTTGATTGTTAGAACGAGACAAAACCAATTTCAACTTACAGACGCTTACGCATATAGGACTAGCGCTATAAAAAAAATAATTTGAAATTGAATTCAAACAATTTTCTTTCCAACTGTACCTTCCATTGTTTACGAAGAGGCGAAGAATTTCGTGCATAGCGAAACTTTTTGGTAGGTATTTTTCGAGTCGAGCATAGCGGGACTAGTGCATAGGGGGACTAACCGATAATATAAGGTAGGATAGTTAATCTTAAAACAGTTTTCGACAAAGGAATACTACCTAAAGGTATTCGATGGTAACATGCTATAAATGTTATTTTATTGTCCTTTCGGTTAACACAATCATTTAACTAACACTTACGAGAGAACATGGATGTACTAAACAGGGTCATTGATAAAACACCAACAACCTCTTAAGGAGTCATTGTACTCATCATTATGAACAAACAAAAAAAAGGGGAAAAAAAGAAACCGTTCCGTACATTTATGTTCGCATAACTCGTCAAAAATGTACGGAACAGCTGTTTTTTTTTCGCGATTTCATATTTAATTTTGTTCCCATAGTAAAAGTTGTTCATAATGATGAGTACAATGACTCCTTAAGAGGTTGTTGGTGGTTTACCAATAACCCTGTATACGATAACTGACTTCTTACGAAAAATTCACATCTTCGAAATATTGGGTTCCCACCTATGAAATTGGCGTTTTTTTACCCGACTACGGCGAAGAAAAAAGGAGGGTTATGATTTACCGGTATGTATGTATGTATGTATGTATGTATGTTCATCTGTTCCCTCCTATCTTCCAAACCACTTATCACAATTTGACAAATGTGTGATAAGTGGTTTGGAAGATAGTCGCCGTAGTCGGGTAATGAGGTATCGTTAGAAGCGTCGTGATTGTCCGCTGGTTATAGGCTATGTGAAGTCACATTAAATTAAAAATGGCGCCCTCCAGAGGACATAAAGTGAGGAACTTAAAAAAAATATGGTTTAATCGTACTATCTTGGGTATCAAATGAAAGGGCTTAATGAGCACATTTCAAAAATATATATATTATAATCCCAAAAGAATTTTAAAAAAAATCAATCAATTAGTTTTTGTTACTTGATTTTTTCTCACAAATAGAGAACCTCGTTACTCCGATGATTTAAAATATTCATCAATTGCTTGGTATTATATCGAATAATGACCATCATAGACAACTACCAATACTAAAAAAAACTTATTACTTATAGTTTTCTTAACATAAAAAATACCTTAAAAATGACTCCTCATTTTGTTAGCAGAAATGGCCACTATTTGTTTTAACTTAGCCAAAACTAAGATTAAGCGACAATATTTTTGTCGCTTAATCTTAGTGGCATATTACGTTATCTTAGTTTTTAAACATTAGTGCATAAAAGTTTTAAAACATTAGTGTTCATGGTTGTTATATAAATTAAGAAAATGTTAGTATGAAAAATTCAATTTCTTTGAAATTCTCCATACAAAACGCTGATTTCATAGGTCCTAATATTTCTTTCACTTCACATCAAGAAAAAATATACCACATCTTCCTTTACCAACATCGTGTACACTTCCCACCACGCCCATTACCCGCCCCGCCCACTTCAGGCGTGGTCTAAACAGCAAAGATAAACTATACATAGGATGAGTACATAGGCTGTCAGACCAGTTTCCTTTGTCTATAAAACAGTCAGTTTTAAAAAGTTTTCCAGCCAGCCATTTTAGTTCTATGATAGAGTTAGGGCCGTCTTTTTTATTGATTTGTTTTACAGGTAAAAATCAATCTGCCTAGCCTTTTGCGGGTCGGCTTCCAGTCTTACCGGATGCAGCTGAATACCAGTGTTTTACATGGAGTGATTCTATCCTGTTATCAAATACTGTATGTCTTATTATGTAGACTGCGTACCTCATGAAAAATGGTAACTGCTGTCTGTGCTCCTGCAGTACTTGTTATTGCAACCATCACTATAACTGTCAACTGTCACTGAATATGATGTGCCTGGCATGTTAATCAGCACTTAAGAGCGTTGATTCTAAAAGTTGGTAACGTTGCAAATAACTGTCAAATTTTTACCTGTTTTGATTATTTTGGCAATATTACTGGCTGGAACTATGAAATATCGTTATCTAACTTTCTAGAATATTAATAATGAATTGCAACTATAACAATGAATTTAAGTTGTAACTTGTAACCGGTTTTAGATGTAAAAAGGCATGTCGAAACTTTCCAAATCCTTTTTTTACAACTAAAACTAAATATTCGGTGTTACGATATTATTTATTGCATTTTATAATCAATATTTTAGACAGCTAGTTAGCCATATTTTATATTTCCATACTGTAATATTGCCAAATTAATCAAAACAGCGAGATATTTGACATTGCAACATTGCCCACTTTCAGAATAAACGCTCTATAGAATAGATACGTTGGAAGTAAGAAAGAAAATACATTTATTTGACCCATATTAAGGTACAAAATATTCACAAAAAAACGACAACAATGCAGCAGATATAGAAAGCGTGCTATTAAATTGCTGGACAAACTATTTCACAACTAGCTTCCACCCGCGGCTTCGCCTGCGTGGTATGTCGATAAAAAGTAGCCTATGTCCTTCCCCGGGATGCCATCTATCTCCTTGCCAAATTTTATCTAAATCCGTTCAGTGGTTTAGGCGTGAAAAGGTAACATACAGACAGACAGACAGAAAGATAGACAGACAGATTTACTTTCGAATTTATAATATTTGTATGGATGTATTGAGTAACAACTCAGCCTATCGCAGTCCACTGCTGGACATAGGCCTCTCCCAGGCTGCGCCACAACACTCTGTCCTCCGCCTTCCGCATCCAGTCTGTCCCAGCCACCTTCGGAAGGTCGTCGGTCCAACTAGCTGGGGAGCGTCCCACACTTCGCTTGCCGATAAGCGGTCTCCACTCCAGAACTCGTCAGCTCCTCTGATAAGTAAGTTGATAACTTTCACTCAAGTAAGCCTTAAATATTTTACAACTCCTATCAAAACGTTAGACAGACAACATTTTTGCAAAAAAAAAAAACAACTGACTTCCAAAAACAATAAAAAAACGTGAAAAATAACTCTAATTTCGGAAGTCAGTGGCAAAAGAAACGAAAATTCAAAACCAAAAACACCAACTTCCGAAATTAAAGTTATTTTTTATTACTTTTTTTTTTTTGTTTTAAAGTTTTTATTTTTCACTTTTTAGTGACAGAAACTTAAAACGTATTATAGGCTAAGTGGGAAAAATACGTATTTATTGAAACTAACTCAAAAACTACGCAAGCAAAGTTAATAAATTAATTCATTATTATTATTTAATTTAATTTATTAATGTACTACAAAATTCAAACACAATGCAAATTATTATATGAATAAAATAATAATAATAAAATAAAAATTAATATGGGACCACCTCTGAAGCATGATCTATGAAATAAAATAATCATCGAAATCAATTCATACACAAAAATACAAAAAAAATAATTAAAAAACTTGCATTCGAATTGAGAACCTCTTCTTTTTTGATGTAGGTAGGTTAAAAAGATGAAAAACCGATTTGAAAAACGTAGTAAAAAGCAGAATGAAAAAAAAAAATTTTTCTTTGGCTACATAATGTAATGTTTACCTCTGAAAATTTTTAGCAATTGATTCCTACATCACATTTTTCATCCAACCAATTTTGCTATAATTTTATTTTATCCAAAAACATCAACTTACATCCCTCTATGCAGCTACACCCTGAACATTACTGCACTATGTTTACGACTAGCCACAGAGGGTTGGACACAGTGGGCAGTCAATGTTAATATTTTATTTGTCTGCCAACGACTTTTATAGTGCAAGACTTGAGGTGAGACAATTGGTACAGCCACCCTAATGTGGTTTTGGCAGGTTAGTTTTTGGTGTTTCTACCCTTGTTTAGTTTTTTAGAGTGACGTTACACGATTTTGAGTTTGAAGTTTCTTTGAAGCCTATACTCGCCCCCTATTACATGGGACTTAAACATAACTGGTAAAATGTGTGTGTACCTACTATATAGGTACAGCTCTGATTAACCCTTCGCGGATTACAGGCGTGATGTTATATTATGTACTTTGTAAAGTATTATATTATTTTTAATTATTGTGAATGTGAAGATTATGTGGATCTTTCTTTTCTTTTTTATTATTTATTTTTTCTTAATTTTAATTAAATTAAGTCTGGCAGTTTGAGTAATTTATGCGGCCTAACCAAATGTCCTTTCTTTGGTATTGTTCGTCAAATCGTTGAGCTCCTTAAATTCGGAGTTGAGCTGCACGATTACTGACAAATGCGTGCACTGACTGGACAGGTCCACTCAATCTGTGTGGTTCTTTCCTCAAAAGACCATTTCAGACACCAATCTACATAGTCTTCACATAATCTGACCAAGATTATGTCTGGACTTTAAAAGAGACTGTGACCTCTGAGTTTGTTTCGGCCTTTCTTCTCAGAGTAGTCAGATAGGAAACGCCGACCTCATCTAGTTTTAAAAATGTGATTGACGTGTAAAAGTCTTTGTACAAACCTACTTACAGAAATAAAATCATTTATCATTTATGTCCCCACCTATGAAATTGGTGTTTTGTATGGGGAATTTTAAAGAAGTTGCATTTTTCATACAAACGTTTTCTTACTAAACACTACTGTTTTAAAACTTTTATGCACTACTGTTTAAAAACTAAGATAACGTATGCCACTTAGATTAAGCGACAAAAATAAGTTTTGCCAAAGTAAAAAAAAAAATTGTGGTCATTTCTGCTTACAAAATGAGGAGTCATTTTTAAGGTATTTTTTATGTTAAGAAAACTATAAGTAATAAGGTTTTTTTACTATTGGTAGTTGTCTATGATGGTCATTATTCGATATAATACCAAGCAATTGAGGAATATTTTAAATCATAGAAGTGACGAGGTTCTCTATTAGTTAGAAAAAAACGCCAATTTCATAGGTGGGGTAACCCAATATTATGATATGTAATTTGAATTTGACTCAAACTCTATTCTAAAATAAGCCTACAGTTCAATCTGCCTAGCCTTTTCCCAACTATGTTGGGGTCGGCTGCCAGTCTAACCGGATGCAGTTGAATATTTATTTTACATGGAGCGACTGCCTATCTGACCTCCACAACCCAGCAACTGGGTAATACGATACCCCTTGCTAAGACTGGTTGTCAGACTTTCGGGCTTCTGATGACCCGTAACGACTGTCAAAGATCCAGAAATGACAGCCGGGAACAACGGCTTAACGTGCTTTCCGAGGCACGGAGGAGTCTCGGTATATAAAGATGGTCACCCATCCACGGACCAACCCCGGCAAGCGTAGCTTAACCTGATGGATCGACCCGTGCGGCTGTTATTACTTAGCCATGAGCTCTTAAGCCTACAGTTACGATAATGAATTCCAATTTCATCTAAAAAAATCACAAACTAAAAAAATACAGCTAAAACATGAAGATTACAGAACCCTCAATTGTTTTACAGTAAAAGTTTGAGGCCCCATGTGTTTTTAGGATTCAGTTATAAAAACATAATATAACTTGGAAAACTTTTCTATTGTACGTTGAGGAAGATTACTTGGGTTCCGTCTGTGAGAGTCTCTTTTATTTTTTATTGGGGTTAATGCACTGGTTTGATTGCTCAGAGTTTTACGTTACTTAAATATTTGTTGAGATTTAACTATCCACGACTTCTCGAAATAGGGGGGACTATGTATATTTTTATTTTTGTTTTAATTTTATATTTTTTCGTTCTCAGTTAGTTTTAACGATGGTCTGGCAATTTGAGTACTGTATGCGACCTACCCAAATGTCCATTCTTTAGTATTGTTCGTCGAGTCATTGAGCTCCTTAAGTTCTGAGTTGAGCTCCACTATTACTGACAAATGCTTGCACTGACTGGACAGGTCCACTCAAATCTGTGTGGTTCTTTCCTCAAAATACCATTTCAGACGCTAATCTACATGGTCCTCATATTATTATGGCCTGACCAAGATTATATCTGGACTTTAAGAGACTGCGACCTCTGAGTATGTTTTGGCTTTTGTTCTCAGAGTAGTCAAATAGAAAACGCCGACCTTATTTAGCTTATTTTTAATATTTTTGAATATGACAACATAAATTACTAGAAATGCAAAAGAGCGTTTATTTGTTTGTTTGTTAATACGCTTTCACGCTAAAACGGCTGCACGGATTTAGATGAAATTTGGCAACGAGGTAGACCGTGGCCTAGAAAAGGACATAGGATACCGCTTATCCCAATATTCCTAAGGGATCGGCACTTATGCGGGTGATACCGCGGGACGCAGCTAGTAAATAAAAATTTTTATTTGGCTTTTAGCTATTTTGGAGTATTTTATAATCATGCTTTCCGAGGCACGGAGAGGTCTCGGTAGGTCAAGATGGTCACCCATTCACGAACTGACCGCGGCAAGTATAGTTAGGTACAATAATAAACAATTTGTTAATTGTACTGTGTCAATCAATCTGCCTAGCCTTTTCCCAACTATGTTGGGGTCGGCTTCCAGTCTAACCGGATGCAGCTGAATACCAGTATTTTACATGGAGCGACTGCCTATCTGACCTCCACAACCCAGTAACTAGGTAATATGATACCCCTTGGAAAGACTGGTTGTCAGACATTTGGGCTTCTCACGACCCGTAACGACAGTCAAAGATCTACGAATGACAGCCGGGACCTACGGCTTAACGTGCTTTCCGAGGCACGGAGGAGTCTCGGTATGTCAAGATAGTCATCCATCCACGGAGCGTAGCTTAACCTCATGGATCGACACGGAGGAGTCTCGGTATGTCAAGATAGTCATCCATCCACGGAGCGTAGCTTAACCTCATGGATCGACCCGTGCGGCTGTTATTACTTAGCCACGAAAGCTTAAATTGTACTGTGTCATGTCTAACAAATTACAAGATTGGATATAAATGTAGGTTTTTCTCCAAACCAAGCGTTATCCCTCGTATTATATTAAATAAAATCTATCCGTTACAGAGTGACGTATCGCTTTCAGATCTGTATAAAACGATTGGGAATAATATTGGTTTACATACAGGCAATTTGAAATTACAGCAATTACTTTTGACAAGAAAATTTTGACGTGAATGAGTAGCATTTTGTGCCCGCGAAATTCAAATTTTCTTACGTTTTTTGCAATTTGCAGGTCAGTGTCAGGTTGTATGTTGATTAAAATATGATTCGCGACCGTAACAAATATGGCTTTTAATACAGAATTATAATAATTAGAATCAGCGATACAACTCCTTATTTATGCGTTATTTACGTTTATAAAATCCTATTGAATGACTATTTCATGAAATCATGACATGAGGATTATTGTAACATAATCCTCATGTCATGATTTCATGAAATAGTCATTCAATAGGATTTTATCAACGTAAATAACGCATTTTATAACGTAAATGAATGTTGTTGAACTGTCAAAATGAAACAGATTAGTCTTGATCGGTTACGAAAATAAGTTAAGTACGCAATTAGATAGTAGAAATAAATATATACTGCTATAATTTCCTGCACGAATTTTTACAAACTGTTTTTTCAACAGAAATTATTTTAGTAAAAGTCGGTGTCTTCGGTTTTCAATTTTAATTTTTTGCCACAGAATTCCTAAATTAAATTTAGTTTTTATTTTGGAAGTCGGTTGTTTTTTTTTTTTGTAAAATGTTTTTATTTGGTTACCTAGTTGTGGTGCCTACCCCACACAAATTCGAATACCCCTACCAAATGTAAATCACAGTGACGGAGCAACTTAAAACCTCGTCCATATAGACAAAGTGGGAAAATTACGGAATATTGAAGCTAACTCAAAAACTACGCAAGCAAAGAATAATAATTAGAATAATTTATATGGGACCGCCTCTGAAGCATGACCTATGAAAAAAAAACGAATCAATCAAAATCAATTCTTAACTAGCGGAGTAATTGCGTTACAAACATACAAAAAAACATTCAGTAGAATTCAGAACCTCCTCCTTTTTGAAGTCGGTTAAAAAAACAGCAGGAAAACCCGCACTTTTAGCTAGATAATCTATAAAAATTCATCTTAAAAGCCCATGTAAGCTGTATCTTAGCTCACCTTAGATTCTCGTCACGTACGCCTACCGTTTCCGACCAGACACGGCGCATGTATACAGACATATACATCATATACATACATGTATATATACACTTAGAACCGGAGCCGAATGTACGGATCGCATCAAATTTAAATATACATGCTGACTATACGTGTTCGCTCATTATTTGTTTACAGGGTGTTGTTAAAATTATTGATAAAAAATGTTTTTGAGTATGTTAATTCTAGCATGTTTTAAAAGTGAAGCAGTTTGAAACTGAAGATAGATATTTTTTTCTTATTTAATTTGACAACTCAGAAACGGTAATTTTATTATAATAACACCAACCTTCTGGACAGTAATAAGAAGGCTTCTTCTCATACAAAGAAGGAACGAGCATTGATCACCACTCTTGCTCAAGATGAGCGATGGCGATACTATGCTTATATTAACGATAAAATCTAGGTTGCCTCACGATATTTCTCTTTATTGATGTCAGGAATGTCAAAGATTTTTAATATACCTTTTTATTTGCTCTAAAATTATTGTCGGACTCTCCGTACCCAAGCCAGCAGCCAACAGCTTGTAAAAATTATAGCAGCATACAATTTTAGCACACTTATTTCAGCTATCTAATTGCGTAACTTATTTTATCGAGCTCGTGGCTAAGTAATAACAGCCGCACGGGTCGATCCATCAGGTTAAGCTACGCTTGCCGGGGTTGGTCTGTGGATGGGTGACCATCCTTACATACCGAGACTCCCGGCTGTCATTCGAGGATCTTTGACAGTAGTTACGGGTCGTCAGAAGCCCGAAAGTCTGACAACCAGTCTTACCAAGGGGTATCGCATTACCCAGTTACTGGGTTGTGGAGGTCAGATAGGCAGTCGCTCCATGTAAAATACTGGTATTTAGCTGCATCCGGTTAGACTGGTAGCCGACCCCAACATAGTTGGGAAAATTGATTTGAATTGCGTAACTTATTTTCGTAACCTATTAAAACTAATCTGTTTCATTTTGACAGTTCAACAACATTAATTGCGTTATTTAGTTTAAATTTAAAAAAAAAGCTTCGAACAAATTGCTTGGCCAAAACTCTGTGTACAAGATATGTTACAAATGAAAGCAAAATGTTAATTTGCAATAAATGAGAATACAACTTTTAAACTCATGATCATTATTTCGCCATAACTTATTCAGTTAAAAGCTTGCTCAAAAATGATCTCCATTTTAAAATATTAAAAATGGAAAAAGCATCAGCCTGTAGCTAGTAGGGTTGTGAGTTTGTATCGAAAGTAACCAACGCGGTAAGTGCTGTATTTTGTACGAAAATTATAGCATTGGAACTGTGTAGTGATGGGAGAAGTAAGTAGATGGTTATCGATATCGATGTTTTTGAGATTGCAATTTGGAATGTTGGTAAGCAAAGATGATTTTAAAACTGGTATCACATACATTCATTTATTTAAAAAAAACAGTTTATTCTGAGGTAAATTTTTCATTTGAATCAGGTATCTATCTTATTAGTACCTAATGCTATTTTACTTCAAATTTTCATTACTATATAAGATTAAACTTTACAAATGAGTACTAAAAACAAAGAACAACAATATACAAGACATACATATTTAACATAATTATTACAACATTCATTCGTATCTTATTGTATCAAAAACTAGACTAGGTTCAGTTATCTCTAGTTTCAAATCGATAACTCTTTCACATCACTAGCCTAATAGTCGCACCAAAGTGCAGTCTCGACGTCATAATGTCGATAATGTACAGCACTAATTATCGTATACAAGTCGTCGCATATCGATAATGTGTTTAAGTTACATCACTATTTAGTCTGGCTACCTTTAGGTGCATTTCGGCACTAATGCATAAATAAATACTAGACTTTGTTTATTGAAATAAAATAATATATCGCAGCGATAGCCTAGTGGTGTGACCGTCAGACTGCCAAGTCATAGCTCCCAAGTTCGAACCCAAGTCACGCACCTCTGACTTTTCACATTCTTTTTGTGCTTATTTTATAA
Organism: Lithophane socia; assembly: GCA_947522985.1. Classification (NCBI taxonomy): domain Eukaryota; kingdom Metazoa; phylum Arthropoda; class Insecta; order Lepidoptera; family Noctuidae; genus Lithophane; species Lithophane socia. Next base: position 1,265,866 of record OX383278.1, read on the forward strand.
TTACTTATTACTTGCTTCAAAAACGGGAAGTATTCCCGTTATGAGCACCAATTTTTGAGCACCTTTGCATTAAGTATTCCCATTTGAAATATCTTTGGTAATCAATGCATAGGTGCTCAAACGGGTATACTTAAAAAACGGTGAAAGAAAACATCGAGACATGTCTGAGAGATATTTCTCAACGACATATTGTGAAGTCAAGTCAGAGGCCTATGGGCAGCATAAAAATTCTGAAACCAGTGGGCTAGGACCTCTGCGGGCCTAGAACGGGCACCTTAGCAATTCCTCTATAAGCAATTCATTTCCTGAATTCCCAGCTGTCATTAGCAATTCCTCTAATTTGACACAAAAATAATGTGTGAACCATTTTACGAATCTCCATAGAAAACTGTCAAACAGATGAATTATTTCGTAATATGAATCGCACGGAGATCATATTATGAATTGTCAGTATGTGACATTTTACGATGATTCATAATATTTTCTTATTATGAGTCTGTCAAAGTGACTGTGTCAGAATTTTTATTTTTAGAAAAAACAAGTGACAATCGCTTTGAAAGCGTTTCGTATTTCGACAACGACTTTCAACAGGATTGACATAAGCTTTCCGATAGCTTATGTCAGTCCTATATATTTTTGCCTTTTCCATCATCGTTATTGCTGATAGAACGTCACTTTGTCTATGGCCTCAGGTTAGTCACAGCATTGATAGCCTAGTGGCGAACTAGGACTAGTACTATAAACCAATAAAAATATTTACAAATCAACAAGAAAACCACTTTACTTTATTAATAAAAAGAAGAACGCTACAGTATACACGGTGAACGAATTCCCCGGGACACGGCGTAATGTTTCGGAGATCGCGTGGGAACAAACTATAAACATTTGTCAAGAGCGCTTAGGGGTGACAATGTCTTGGGGTGGGAGAGACATTCCTGAGGCCCTAGACAAAGTGACATTCTATCAGCGATAACGATGATGGAAAAGGCAAAAATGTATAGGACTGACATAAGCTATCGAAAAGCTTATGTCAATCCTGTTGAAAGTCGTTGTAGGAATACGAAACGCTTTCGAAGCGATTGTCACTTATCTAGGCCCTCTGTTTATGATGGTGGAGGTAATTTGTGACTAGATACAATTCGAAGCTGCGGTTCAATTGATGTAGCAATTGGACGATGTTTTTTTACACGACTACGGCGAAGAAAAAAAGAGGGTTATGATTTTGACCGGTATGTATGTATGTATGTTCATTTGTTCCCTCCTATCTTCTAAACCACTCATCACAATTTGACAATTAATGAGATATCGCTGGAAGCGCGTTGACCGCGACGTCACATTAAATTTAATAAAATGGCGCCCTCTAGAGGACTTAAAGTCAGGAACTAACAAAAAAATATTGTTTAATCGTACCATGTTGGGTATAAAATGAAAGGGCTTAATGAGCACATTGTAAAATTATATATAACCCCAAAAGAATTAAAAAAAATAAAAGTAATTAAAACTAAAACCCAACTACGACTAAAAAGGTATAAATAAACAAGATACCACAGACAGATAAATTAAAAATCCGGAGTCACACGTGTTAGGGTATAAATCGAACAAATTACGTGTGACTCCGAATTTTTGTTTATATGTTTTTAGTCGTAGTTTGGTTTTAGTTTTTATTACTTTAATTTTTGTTTCTGAAAATCTTTTGTTGGATATCTATTTACGTAATATAAGCTGAATAGCTCTTTATTTGTTTGAACGCGCGAAGCTCTGTAACAAAAAAACGCATTTAATAAAAATCTTTTAGCATTTGATAGCCCAATTCTTGAGGAAGGTTACTGCACATTAAGGCCCACAGCAACAACAGCAACAGTTACAGTAACCGTATCCAGCAACAGCATCCTATCCCTAACCTCAAGTACTTACGTGAATCGCTGCTGCGCCATTTCCCAGGGAATGATTCAGCCGCAGTGAAACGTCGGACAGTACTGCCGCTGTTTATATTTATTTATTATTTATTATAGAACACCAATAGCATATTACATTCAACATTGCTTAAAGAAAAAATACTAATAATTAGGAAAGGTATTGCTGCTAATGTATTCACAAATTAAAGGTGTATATAACATTTAGGGAATGAAAGGCCTACACTGTCCTCCCATACCTAATAACACTGTAATTCGAAAATATTGTAACAGCCAATTATTTTTAAAAGAGTAACTGTGGAGTTTCTTGCCGGCTCTTCTCCATAGGAAACGACCAATTGGAACCGTGCACCTAGCTTCTGACGTTTCATAAGTGCAGTGCAAGTGTTTCATAAATTATGAAACTAAATGAAAATACTGTTGTAGTTATAATTATCTAAATTACTAACATAATGATAAGTTTACTAACAAATGAGTCATGGTTGCTTGAAATAAATTGAAATTGATTTTTCGACTCGTAAATACACAGTTCTAGAAAATTCTGTTCCCCCAAAAGCGTGGTCACTCTATTTTATGTGCAATGAAACCGTTCGAAGGGTAGCTAAGTACCCAAAATGGCGAGTAACCGCCCGTCAACTGAATTACATCGGCATTACTGGTTTAAAACATTTTATATTTTTTACAGACTCTTTCGTTTCAGAAGTGAAACTTTTTAAGCAGTGGCGGTGCAGCTGGGGGTGGGACCGCATAGGCCACCGCCGACGAAGAAATGGGGGCCTAGAACGGCCACATTAGCAATTCCTCTAAAAGCAATTCATTTCCTAAGTTCCCAGCTGTCATAAGCTAATTCTTTAATTTTAATTTGACACAAAAGCAATTCATAATTTGTGGACTATTTTACGAATCTCCATAGAAAACTGTCAAACTGATGAATTATTTCGTAATATGAATTACACGCAGATCATAGTATGAATTGTCAGTATTTGACATTTTACGATGATTCAAAATATTTTCCTATTATGATTCTGCCAAAGTGGCCGTTTTTACCCGACTACGGCGAAGAAAAAAGGAGGGTTATGATTTTGACCGGTATGTATGTATGTATGTATGTATGTATGTTCATCTGTTCCCTCCTATTTTCCAAACCACTTATCACAATTTGACAAATGAGGTATCGTTAGAAGCGTCGTGATTGATCCGCTGGTTATAGGCTATGTGAAGTCACATTAAATTAAAAATGGCGCCCTCTAGAGGACATAAAGTGAGGAAATTAAAAAAAAAAAATGGTTTAATCGTACCATGTTGGGTATTAAATGAAAGGGTTTAATGAGCACATTTCAAAAATATATATATTATAACACCAAAAGAATTTAAAAAAAATTAAGTAATAAAAACTAAAACCCAACTACGACTTAAAAGGTATAAACAAGACACCACAGACAGACAAATTAAAAATCCGGAGTCACACGTAATCTGTTCGATTTATGCCCTAACACGTGTGACTCCATATTTTTAATTTGTCTGTCTGTGGTGTCTTATTTATACCTTTTTAGTTGATTAACTTTTTGTCGTAGTCGGATTTTTCTTTTTTAACTTTTATATTTATAAATATAACGGGGCCAATAGACAGAGTGTTTGCTACCTACATTTCCTCAGTCGTGTTGAAGTCCCATGTAATAGGGGGCGAGCTTATTGCCATCAGCAGGACAAATCTAGATTCCAGGCAGCTAAATCACAGTTTTCTTTCAAACTACCCACCGTAAACTTTTTAATCTCACTCGCAGACGATACTAGTTAATAATACAGGGTCTGCCTGCATTTTATCACCGAAACATACAGGGTGGTTCGCGAAATATAATATTTAGTTGGAGACGAATGCTTTTATGATATTATACTGCAGTTTATTGCATTTCTGTTGGAAATGTATTAGTTTGTTACTGGACGTTTAAATGTAGCTTTCAGATGTCCCTTGGGTTCTAAGGGAGTTGATACATTTGTAAGGATTGCTTGACAAAACTATGGATTATCCTTAAAGACGCTTAGGTATTACCCGAAAAAGGCATAGCAAAAAGAAGGGTTATGATTTTGACCGGTATGTATGTAGGTATGTAAAAAGTCAACCAACTAAAAAGGTATAAACAAGACACCACAGACAGACAGATAAAAATCCGGAGTCACATGTAATCTGTTGAATATGATGTAGGTCATGCTTCAGAGGTAGTCCCATATAAATTTTATTAACTTTGCTTGCGTAGTTTTTGAGTTAGCTTCAATAATTACGTATTTTTCCCACTTTGCTATGTAGACGATATAATTATTTCACTCCGTCACTGTTATTTACATAGCAGATAACGGTATACGAATTTGTGTGAGGTAGGTACCACAACTAAAAAGTGAAAAATAAAAACTTTTTACATAAAAAAACAACAACACAAAAAAAGTGAAAAATAACTTTAAAGTCGGAGGCAAAAAACGAAAATTGAAAAGCAGACACCGACTTCCGAAATTAATGTTATTTTTCACTTTTTTTGTGTTTTTTGAAGTCGGTTGTTTTTTTATAAATTTGTCTGTCTGTGATGTCTTGTTTATACCTTTTTAATTGACTTTTTTGTCGAAGTTGGGTTATACAGTTTTATAACTTTTTTTTTTTCTTATAAACTACCCATTACTATCATCGTCATTTCAGCCAAAAGACGTCTCTGGACATATTAGGCCTCCCCCTCCCTCCGCCACTTTGACGTGTGCGTTACCCCAGCAAGAAAATGTCTTGTAGAAGTAATTGAGAGCATAATCTGCGGTAAATGGGCGCCAACTAAAAATAATTGTGCGTGTCGCGTCACTGTTGAGTTGATTAAGTATTTCCGATCATTGGAAATCTTGACATACCTGCTTTGCCTCTAGAGGTACAAATGTCTTGTTTAGGGTACAAATAGTACATATGTAGTACAAACACTTTAATGTGATACATTTTAATTTGGGGGCTTGATCCCGTCATCTTGACGCTCACGGCAATTGGCAGCTTGAGCATTTACGCAGGTTTCTCGTGTCCTGGCATTTTAAAAGCTCACAACTTTCTGTCACACAGCCGTATAAATGTGTGTTGTCCCTTAGATGCTAGCTATAAGTAATGGATGCCATTTTTCAAGATTGGTTCCACTGCGTTTATAACCGTCTAACAAGAAAATTAATAGTTATAAAGTAGCAATGTTCTTTACAGTTTAAAACAGGGTGGGGGCTTTGGGAATTTAAAAATGATTTAAGGTGCGGGATACAAATATGGGATGCCTTAAAATAAGGTATTCCTACCGAGGGTGAGGTCAAATGGGTATAAATGTATCGGTTGGTAAAAATGGGCATAAATGCATCGGTTTGTGAAAATGGGTATAAATGTATGTGAAATGGGTATAAATGTATCGGTTGGTAAAAATGGGCATAAATGCATCGGTTTGTGAAAATGGGTATAAATGTATGTGAAATGGGTATAAATGTATCGGTTGGTAAAAATGGCCATAAATGCATCGGTTTATGAAAATGGGTATAAATGTATGTATGTGAAATGGGTATAAATGTATCGGTTGGTAAAAATGGGCATAAATGCATCAGTTTGTGAAAATGGGCATAAATGTATCGGTTGGTGAAAATGGACATAAATGTGTCTTTATGTCTATAGTTTTATATTGTTTAATAAGTTAAGTTATGTAAATGAGCGGCGGATGAACATAACTATACTAACTTACTTTGTACACACGGCTACACATCAAGCTATACATTTCCAGTATACGCTGACCTCGCATTGTACGGAAATTTTCTATACCATGCGAGATCAGCATAAACTGGAAATGTTTAGCTTGATTTTGTAGCCGTGTGTAGGTACATACCATATCCGCCAAAACAATGTATTTGTCTTTGTCTATCAACTAACTTTCTTAAATGTTTACGTGGAAAAGATATGAAAACAAAAACAGCAAAAAAAACTATAATTCATAATTTATTTTCATTTTTCTCATTGGTCTCATAAATCCTACAAATAAATAAAATCTACTACAAATAATGTCACTAAAAACGAATATTTTAAAACATAATTACAAAGTCACAATTAGCATTTAAGGACATCAGAGGCCCTAGACAAAGAGACATTCTATCAGCGATAACGATGATGGAAAAGGCAAAAATGTATAGGACTGACATAAGCTATCGAAAAGCTTACGTCAATCCTGTTGAAAGTCGTTGTAGAAATACGAAACGCTTTTGAAGCGATTGTCACTTGTCTAGGTCCTCTGGTAGAGATGGAGAGGAACCTCTTTTTTCTTAGAAGTCGGTTAAAATATACGACACAATATTATGACACATGTATAGAAAATCTAAGAAGCTTTCAAACAAATGTTTAACTTTTTGACAACGTTCAGACACGGTCACATTTTAGCTAGAGAGACTCCACACACGTAATGGGTATTGATATCCGACCAAAGTGCGTGTCGCACCACGCACAATGAATGGTTCCGTAGTTGGGATGAATTTATAACAAAGAACAAATTTAACATTGTAGTGGAAAAACATAATATTCTCCCATAAATTCCAACTGCAAATGTAAGTTTGTACGCACAATATTAGACCTAGAATTCTTATAGATTTTTCTGAGAACTATGAACAAATCTGTTTTTTTTTCAAAATTTTAGGCTCAGTTGTTTCATAACCCCAATGGTCAATTTTCATATATTTTCTTAAATAACTTTAAAACTATTAATTTTAAAATTAAAAACAAATATTTGAGACCCTCACAGCCCTTTCTCATTTGATATCCCAACACGGTAAAAATTGGAAAACTTTAATTTATTTTATTTTTTGCCCCCCAAAAGTGCGTCCATGTTGGGTCACAGAAATTCATATGAGTACCAAATTTCAACTTAATCTTTCCATTAGATTCGGAGCAAATTTAATGTGACACACAGACACTCAGTTCAGTGTTTTTAAATCTGACGGAACCCAAAAAAAAAAACAGGGTCGTCAGAAGCCCGAAAGTCTGTCAAGCAGTCTTACCAAGAGGTATCGTAATTACCCAATAACTGGGTTGTGAAGGTCAGATAGGCAGTCGCACCATGTAAAATATCCAGCTGATCCGGTTAGACTGGAAGCTGACCCCAACATATTTGGAAAAAGGCTAAATTATTTTTGGTGAATATTATAAAACTAGAAGTTGCCAGCATTTTCTAACTGACCTCGGTCGTTGAAACTCAAAAAACGTTCAAATCTTTTTCATTGTTTTATCATGTTTATAAATGGATACCCCTTACGTCTTTGAAGTTCCGCTAGCTAATTGTATGTGACCTTGTACTAATAACTTTGACAAAAGTAAATAATTTGTGTTCATCGATGAACGATCCGCAATAACAGCGCTAGAACGACGTCGGATAGATCACGAATGAAAATAGATCGACTTTTTACAACAATTACAAAACAATTGACGCAATGGTTAAAAGACAAATGCTTTTACAATCTCAATGACTACATGTTGGATCGCGGAGAGGGATACAGAAATAAATAATATTGGTATAAACCTTATAATAATTAATTAATATTAAATTTTTTGTGAAGTTTGCAAAATTTTGACATTTTTAGTAGACATGACATTATCAATTACTATTTACAATAATTTTTATTTGACATTATACTGCTGTCCCTTACACCCAGTAAGGGACAGCCCTCCGCAGACTGATGGGATGAATTCAGCATATCATACTAAGACGATCGGTACATGAAATTATTTCAGGAACGTTATGAGAATCCAATAAACCTGATTTGTATTATTACCTCACGCGCAATGTATCGTTACCGTGGCAAAACCCGCGAAGTCGCACTCCCCATGTCGGGCGGGGCGCGCTCGAGTATTTTAACATCCATTGCTGCCTTTTTATTTTTAACTGTTTTATTTACATAAATGGAGTGCTGCGTACAGAGAATGTAATTTTACATTGAAATAAAGGAATAGTAACCGAAAAAACGATAAAAAAATTGACACTTTCCTGAGAAAATTTCCGGTGGAATATGATTCAAAATAAGGAGCTGAATGCCCCTTGTTAATTTGCGGAGGGCTGTCCCTTACACCCTGTATATCTTATAATAATTAAACTTCCAACATATTGACATTTTAGTAGACATGACATCATCAATTACTATTTAATTTGACATTATAATTATTATACTTTATCTCTTGAACTGACATAGGTATAACTCTGACATCAATTAATTAATTTGTTCCTTTTAAATCCTAATGCATGAGATATTATTTGTTGATGCTGACTTATTAAACATTTAATTAACATTGTGAAAAATTTAATATTTGCGCATCATAAGTAATGGTAGAATGTTAAGGACCCATTATAGTTAAAAGACCATACAAATTGTAAACCTACATTCATGCGAATAAATGGATTTGATTTGATTTGACGTTGATTGATCGCTCCAATCCAAATCAAAACGATCGTATGTCACTCATTTCTTCGGAAAACTAGAAGGCCGCTTGCTAACTAAAAGCCATCGCCGCGGAAGCACGCAATCGTTGCGTTCTTTGCGTGCATTGGTTAGGACGCGCCATGCACGCGTAGCATGACCACCGTAGAAACAGGTTTTGTCGACGGAAGAATAGACAAAATAACAAATTGTGGTATTTATCTATTCTTCCGTCGACAAAACCCGTTCCTACCGTAGTCATGCTACGCGTGCTGAAACAATCACTTTGCTGTACTATTTTCAGAACGAGTATCATATTTTTTGTGACTAATTTTAGCTGAAGAAAACTTTTTGGCGTCTGCAACTGCTTTATAGTAGACATCTTGTAGATTTCTCTTTGTTATCTTCTGTTGAACGTCTTTAACGGGTACTGAGTGCATGGTTCCTTGATTTTCAATTGTTTTTCTGTTCATTAAGATGTCTGTGACTTGAGCTTCATCATGATATCCTGCTGTAGTTCTCGTGTGCTTTTTTCCAAATAGTTTGATAAATTTATGTGGTCTTCTGCGGCGTCTGTGTTTGGTTTTATTGTGTTTTAGTATGTATACGTCTCTTTTTTTCCTGTTTAGGTCGAAAAACTGTAAACAAAAAACGATCAATATTTAAACTGAAGTAACTAAAGTAATACAACGTGCCAGTAAGTGCTCATAAACACGAGTGACACGACGGTGCAGTCGATGCGTCGAAGACTGCCGCCGACGCGTCGAAGATTGCCGCCGACGCGTCGAAGACTGCCGCCCACGCGTCGAAGACTGCCGCCGACGAGACGACGGCAGCTTTTGTGTAAGTGTAAAGTGGTAAAAAGTGTTGGGGCTATCATCTCGGTAGTCACTCCCTTTCTAGCCATAAATAACGCTTTTTCTGTACGTTTCGACTGTCAGTGTACGTGAACCACCGCTGTATGATTCACGTACTGACTAATGTTAAGATACTATTTTAATTTAATTAAAACAAACTAAAAGATGGCGAGGGATTCCTGCTCATCGCTGTCGACTGGTAAATCTAATTTTGTTTGTAATTAATTAATTTGTAACTTTAATTCTATGATCTAAAGTTGATTGAAATAAATCTATATATATAAAAATGAATCCCTATTTCCCTTGGTCACGCCATCACGCGTGAACGGCTAGACCGATTTCGCTAATTCTTTTTCTGTTGTGTTTGTTATTGTCAGGAGAAGGTTCTTATGAAAGAAAAAACTAAGAAAATTGCGCGGAAAATTAGAAAATTAAGACAGGACAACGTCTGTCGGGTCAGCTAGTAAATCACTACATAGTATAAAACAAAGTTGCTTTCTCTGTCCCTATACCCCTATGTATGCTTAAATCTTTAAAACTACGCAATGGATTTTGATGCAGTTTTCACCAATGGATAGAGCGGTTCTTGAGGAAGGTTTTGGTACATAATAACCGACATCCACGCTGGCGAGGCCGCGGGCATCAGCTAGTAATAAATAAATACATCATCTTTCACATAGTCCTTCGATCGTTTCTTTAGTCTTCCCCTACTCTTACAGCGATTCACATCGTTGATACAATATTACTTACTTTGTGAAGATCGTAAGCTGAAAGCTGTTGGTTGAGGTACTCCAGTTGTCTCTCCAGATAATCTCTAACGCCTAACACTTTACTCTGAAACCAAATCAAATCAAAAGTTTTTTATTCAAATCAGCGAGAAACAACACTTTTCAAACGTCAACATTACATAAGACATTGCAGTCCCCCAAAAACGCCCCACCCTTCACCACTTCCTAGTGCTTTAGCTAGGAAGAAGAAGTGGCGCAACAAACTCCCCAACAGCACAGCTGTTTGTTAGAAAAAAAAACTATTCTATACAATAGTATGCAAAATCATTTACAATACGCAACACAGAACATAAATCAAATTATTAGCCACATGTCAGCTAGCACACGTCAATATACCTACCAAAAAAGAATATCGAGAACTATAGTCAAGCAGAAATAAAACTAAACGTAAACAGAACTTTAATATCTAAATAAAAGCCTCCAAGCATAAAGGGTGTGCCCGCTTACACAATATGCAAGGGTAAACACCGTTGTCACTCAAACTATGGGTAGTTGACTTAAATATAAAAATAAATGACCCAGTAACAACAAAAAAAACCTTGTTTTCATTAAAAGATTTTCAAAGTTAAATATCCGTCACTGTCCCGATACTCATGGGTATGCGTTCGAGAGAGCTGCGAAACAGCTGACGGCCGGTCATGTAACGTCCCGCGCGCCCTGCCCGCCCCCGCCAACCGCTGGCCGCGGCCAGTCGTTGCCCTTGCGTGTAGGGTGAAATATTCTTGTGGAAAAATGTAGATTTTCTTTAAAAAAAAAAAGTTGTATTTTTCCATAGATTTTACGTTCTATAAATGAAACCAAACCACTGGTTTCAAGGATAACGGTGTTTACACTAACACCCTGCATATAGCTATTTATCGATTATTTCCGATGTCCACACTTGGCTGGCCACAACTAGTAGACAACGAGATTAATTTGTAAAAGTTGTTTCGCTGTCCACCACTGGGGGACAGTGAAACAACTCTTAAAAATTATTCTCGTTGTCCACCACTTGGAGACAGCGTCACAACTTTCTAAATTATTTCCATTCGCCACCACTGGTGGAGAGCGACACGGATTTTAAAAACATTCCCTATGGCCACAGCTGGAGGACAATGGCACAACTTTTGATCCAATTCCCACTGGCCATCATTTTAAATTATTTTCTCTAGAGACCAGTAAAGGATAGCTACTACACTTACGGACTGATTGATATACTTACGGATTTGTTTTTTTAGCGGATAATGCTAAGGGTGAGACTAATATACTTTAACATGATCATAACGGCATCTAATATTAAAATAATACCTTTGTCAATTATTTCTAAGATTTTATGTTAATATTTTACCAATTTTATACTCAATAAATATATTCTTATTCTTATTCAATTCTATTTAATTCTATTCAATTCTATTCAATTCTATTCAATTCTATTCAATTCTATTCAATTCTATTCAATTCTATTCAATTCTATTCAATTCTATTCAATTCTATTCAATTCTATTCAATTCTATTCAATTCTATTCAATTCTATTCAATTCTATTCAATTCTATTCAATTCTATTCAATTCTATTCTATTCTATTCTATTCTATTCTATTCTATTCTATTCTATTCTATTCTATTCTATTCTATTCTATTCTATTCTATTCTATTCTATTCTATTCTATTCTATTCTATTCTATTCTATTCTATTCTATTCTATTCTATTCTATTCTATTCTATTCTATTCTATTCTATTCTATTCTATTCTATTCTATTCTATTCTATTCTATTATATTCTATTCTATTCTATTCTATTCTATTCTTTGCTCACCTTCTCATCATCAGTCAAGTCATCATACTGGTCCAGCAGATTTTGTATGGAGAAGCGATTGTCCTGGTAGCGAGAGACAGAATCTTCAACTGTATCTTGTTTGCCCGTTACTCTTATTTCATCTGGATATTGAGTTTTATCTATTATAAATTGAAATAAGATTAATTTATAATTCTAGTAAGCCGCAAATATGTATGGTCATAGGCGTAAGAGCCGATTCCGGCAGCGGCCGACAGCGGCCGACAGCGGCCGACCGGGCCGGCAGCCACGCGCTGCGGGCAGTACCACTGACAAAACGCGCGTGGCCGTGTGACCTTTTCGAGGTCTTTAAGCGATACTGAGGGCCTAGACAAGTCACAATCGCTTCGAAAGCGTTTCATATTTCTACAACGACTTTCAACAAAACTGACATAAGGTTGTCTTATGTCATGTGTCATAAGTCACTTTGTCTAGGCCCTCAGAGGCCCTAGACAAAGTGACATTCTATCAGCAATAACGATCATGGAAAAGGCAAAAATGTATAGAACTGACTTCGAAAAGCTTACGTCAATCCTGTTGAAAGTCGTTGTAGAAATACGAAACGCTTTCGAAGCGATTGTCACTTGTCTAGGCCCTCAGAGGACCTTATGGCAGTCCTACATTATTGCCTTTTCCATCATCGTTATCGCTGATAGAATGTCACTTTGTCTAGGGCCTCTGATCTTTTAATTATGTAGATAAATGAGAAACGTCAAGTCGGGCTTCTTAGATTGTCGCAAGTTTAGGCTATCGCTGCTGAAAACTAGGCTAAGAAAGATGAAGCTAGTTGTCCATTTAAAAGTGTACTAATTTGAAATGGACAACTAGCTTCATATTTCTGACTAACTGACTCCTTGACAATTCTAAAGTGCCTGTAATAATAGGTTTAATTGAAAAAAAAAAACGAGTTTTTTTCACCTTCCACCATGTCTCGTAAGTCTTCGATTAACTCTTTATCTTCTTGGTTTGGCCCCTTAAGTAGAAGGTTAGAATGATTCTCAGATTCCTCTGTATCTTCTTGGGAGTAAGTCAGCCATTCCAGGAAAGTTTGGAGATCTGATGGCAGTTCTGTAATATCAAAGGAAAAAAAACAGATATTTGCAAATGGATCAACGTGTCCCTCGAGTCACCCAGATCATTCAAAGCGGCACGCCCTTTGTGCCTGGAGGCTTTTTTTTTAGATATTAGCAGCTAATGCCCGCGGCTTCGTCTACGTGGATGTCGATTATTATATACGTAAACCTTCCTCGAGAACCACTCTATCCATTGGTGAAAACTGTATGAAAATCGGTGCAGTAGTCAAGAAGAAAAGAACAGAAAAAAACGTACAAAGGTGATGCTTATTTCTAAAGAAATCTCTTCCAGCACACCTGCGATAGGAAAGTAGATAAGAGATGTAGACACCGTGTGTAAAATTCAAGAGAAAGTAAAATACATAAAATCAACACAATTCACTTAATAAACTAGAACAAATAATATGATCATACACTTACATACAAATATAAATACTACATACATAATATACATAACTACCTACTTCATAAATATATATCGAAATAAATACATACACAACTATGACGAAGTGGAAAGATAGTGTTCTTTCACTTTTCACTCTTTTTTATTTTATGTTTGTTTGGTATATTTGCGTGTGCTAGCTGATATATGGTTAATAATAAAATTTATGTTTTGTGTTGCGTAATGTACCTAATTGATTTTGCATACTTTTGTATAGAATCAATTTTTTCTAACTGAACCGACAGCCTGAGGCCCTAGACAAAGTGACATTCTCTCAGCGATAACGATGATGGAAAAGGCAAAAATGTATAAGACTGACATAAGCTATCGAAAAGCTTATGTCAATCCTGTTGAAAGTCGTTGTAAAAATACGAAACGCTTTCGAAGCGATTGTCACTTGTCTAGGCCTCTTGGGCTGCTGGGGAGTTTGTTGCGCTACTTGCGACAGACTCTTTGTCAATTCAAAAGTGTCTGTAAAAGTTTTAATTTAAATAAATTCTTTGAATTTGAGTTTAGATAGTATAATATACGGACCAGAAAATGGCTAAGTTTATTTTTAATACGAAAAAATGCACGATTCCTATGGCTGAGTCCTGAGTGACGGCGCACCGCGCAAGCTGAATGAACGGCAGATAAAACAGATGTTCGAGATGTTCGAACTTACGAAGTGCGAGCGCATACGACTGGCAGATTTGCTCATTTAGACGCGTATTTTGATTTTTACTGGCGGAGTGGCGGATAGTTAGACATTTCTCATTATACATGCCGCGATATCTTTGTGTGAACGTATACGTAAGAGATCGAAAAATAAAATTCACAATCCTCATTAATTACTATGTTATTCTCATACACTATAACAATGAGTATCATTCGAAAGCACCAAGTTTCACTTTATATTGGAAAAATGCACTCAAAAACACAAATGAATCGTTGATTAATATTCTGACAGGACGTTATTACAATTTCATGTTGGGTTCGCACTACCGTTGCCATAGCAACAAACAACGGCGGTGCGCCGTCACTCAAGACGCCCACCAGACACACGCACACGCATCAACTTTCAAAATCCGCTCTGCAATCTGCGCGTTGCGCCGTCTCTCAGGACTCAGCCTATGGGATGGACCACAGGAGCACAGTCGCAGGTAAAAGCTAGTATAAAATATACTTACTAGTGCAGGTTTTCTGCTGGACCTGGTAATCCACTAGTTCTGTTAGAAGACGCACGAGCTGCTGCAGCAGAGCATTCGCAATGGAACCCTGTTTAGATTCGAAATTTGTTCCTACAAAATAAGAAGAAAAAACTATTTTAATGCGCTTAGCAGATCCGGTAGAGACCACTTGTATATATACCACTTGGATACTTTCTGTAACTCATCTGCCAGTCTCACCGGATGTAGCTGAATACCAGTATTTTACATGGAGCAACTGCCTATCTGACCTCCACAACCTAGTTAGTGGGTAGTCCGATACCTCTTGATTAGACTGGTTGTCAAACAGGTTTTGGCGAAGCGGTCTTACCAAGGGGTATCGTATTACCCAATTACTGAGTTGTGGAGCTCAGGTAGGTAGTCGTCCCATGTACAATACTAGTATTCAGATGCATCGAATCCGGTCAGACCGTTTTACTATTGGTAGTTGTCTATGATGGTTATTATTCGATAAATACCAAGCAATTGATGAATATTTTAAATCATAGATATGACGAGGTTCTCTATTTGTGAGAAAAAAAAAACGTCAAAGGACGGAACCCAAAATTATAGGTACACTCCTACCAACTTATCTGTAAAATGGCGAAAATTGGAACTACGGCCGTCATGTTGAAAGTCATTCAATTGTCAGTGTCAACTTCATTCAGTGCACAATAAAATTATTATCATTATTAGAATGCAGATGAATTCATTCATTCTGATGTTAGAATGTTAGAATTTATTTGTATAATCAATCAATTAGCAACACTGAATCGACGGTGCCGTCCTCTTTCAGTTCACAGATAAGTTGGTAGGACTGTACACCGGGGAGTACAGACGTGATGTTATTTTACCACTTGTCTTCAGGTTATCCTGAAAAAGTTTCATGTTTCTCGTCTCCTGCACAGCCTTTGCTGCTTTTTTGCATACCTCCTTCATATTAACGGACAGTGCTGCGAATAATGACTTCTGGTCAACGTCTGGATAATCCTCCTAGAAATTTAATTCAATTTTAGGGTCTGGGGGCTTTGCGGGTAAGTCCGAAAGGGATACCGGGACCATGGCAACAGGCAACTGAAGGAACACGGGTGGGTTTTAGTCAGTAAAGTCTGACACGGCCTCCCGCTCCACCCAGAGCGGAAGAAGTGATTTGATGATTTCCCAACCTCAAAAAAAAAGGGTCTGGGGGTTAAAACGGTCACTTTAGCAGACTCATAATATGAAAATATTATGAATCATCGTAAAATATCACAAACTGACAATTCATAATATGATCTGCGTGTAATTCATATTACGAAATAATTCATCTGTTCGACAATATGTAATTCATCTGCCACGTTAAATGGTCCACAAATATTATGAATTACTTTTATGTCAAATTAGAGGAATTGCTAATGGCAGCTGGGATTCAGGATATGAACTGCTTTTAGAGGAATTGCTAATGCGGCCGATTTAGGCCCCCAGTTCACACCGAGACGCGACGCGACGCGCACTTTTTTATGATTCAAAATAAATAAAATAAATAAATAATTTCTTTATTTGTATAGAATGCAGGTGTTAAATAAAGAAATTATTTATTTATTTTTTCGATTTTTTCGATTCGATACAATATCGAATTTATTTACTACACATTAAGGTACACGCGCTGCGCAGCACCGCGCATCTCAGCGTTTTTAATTAATAAATTAATTATGAGTTAAATTCTTTCTAAAATAGGATTCAAAATAGTTTGCAAGAGATGATTTCCTGTAGCGCGTGTGCTATGCTCGCGTGTATTTTTAACTTCACAACAAAAAATAACGCTCTATTAGAGATTTAATTCAACCTGTCATTTTTAGGGTGCCTTACCCTTACCCAAAGGGTAAAACTAGCCTATTACTAAGACTCCACTGTCTGTCCGTCTGTCTCCAGTCTGTATCTCATCGACGTGATAGTTAGACAGTTGAAATTTTCACAGATTATGTATATCTGTTGCCGCTATAACAACAAATACTAAAAAACAGAATAAAATAAAAATATTTAAGGGGGCTCCCATACAACAAAAGTGTTTTTTTTGCCGTAATGGTAACCCTTGGCGTGCGAGTCCGGCTCGTACTTGGCCGGTTTTTCAACATAATAGTTAAAAAAAAATAGAGATGACATTACCTCTATTTCATCTCTATCGTCTTTATCTTTTTTACCAACTTGGTTACCATCTCTGTCATGTATTTGAGGGTTTGCTACTAATCTGAAAAAATTACATTTATTTTAAAAGTATGCCTAAATTCACGGCGCGTACTGGTAGGAATTTTGTCTCTGGAGCCCTGACCACCGGTAGCTTGGATCCTACATGCGGACTACAATTTATTGACTAAACTAGACTCGCGAAAATCTAAGAAGTCCGTTTTGACAGCTATAAAAATACATAGTGTAGCGATGAAAAAAAAAATGGTTCCTTATAAACTGTTTCTCGAGACATATCGATTGATCATACTTAGAGAGTTTATAATCGACGACTTATCTACATTGCTTAAAACTGATTCTTAAGGCTAACGTTTTATTACATGTACGAGAACGAAACGTCAAAACGGACTTCTTAGTTTGTCGCGAGTTTACCTGATACCCACGGCTTCGCCCGTGTGGATGTCGGTTATTATTTATACTGAAACCTTTCTCGATAACCACTCTATCTATGGGTGAAAACAGCATGAAAATCGGTGCAGTCGTTTTTGAGTTTATCGCGAACAGGACGACTGACAGACGCGGCGGAGGACTTTGTTTTATAAAATGTAAGGATAGCTAACCAACCAGTCTTACCAAGAGCTACCGAGTTGCCCAGTAACTAGGTCGTGGGGGTCAGATGAGCAGTAGTGGCCCAGTGGTAACGGCCGTGACTTACGAGTTGTAGGTCGTAGGTTCGAACCTTCACAGGCACTTTACTTGATGTAAATAATTTTATTACCACTGCTCTCAAAAC
Organism: Lithophane socia; assembly: GCA_947522985.1. NCBI lineage: Eukaryota > Metazoa > Arthropoda > Insecta > Lepidoptera > Noctuidae > Lithophane > Lithophane socia. The sequence goes on from OX383278.1 coordinate 1,283,341, forward strand.
GGTGAAGGAAAACGTCGTGAGGAAACCAGCATGTCTTAGAACCCAAAATTCGAAGACATGTGACATCTGCCAACCCGCACTGGGCCCGCGTGGTGGATTACGGCCCACTCCCACTCCCAGAGAGGAGGCCTGTGTCCCACATGGGAACAATATAGGCTGATTATGTGGGGGTCAGATAAGCAGCCGCTCCATGTAAAATAATGGTACTCAGCTGCATCGGGTTAGACTGGAAGCCGACCCGTGGGGAAGGGCTTGGCAGATGATGATGATGATGAAAATGATAATGGTGATTAATTATGATTAAAAACTTTACCGATGATTCATATCATGCCTAATGGATCTTGGAACCCGTTCCTTGGTCTCTATGCTATCGGAGTGAACACTAGCCACGTTATTTGAGTGTGGGTTGATCTTCAAGTTCTTAGCAAACTTCCTTATTTTGTTTTGTACCCATCTTCCTGGAAGCGAGACACTACTATCAGGTATCTTTTTAGGGTGCCGAACCCAGCCTGGCAGGGTTGCAGGCAACAAGCAACTGATGAAACAGGGGTGGGTTTTAGTCAGTAAAAGTCTGACACACCCTTCCGCTCCACTCAGAGCGGGAGAAGTCATTGGATGATTTCGCACAATCAAAAAAAAAAAGGGTGCCGTACCCAAATGGCAAAACGGGACCCTATTACTAAGACTCTGCAGTCCGTCCGTCCGTCCGTCTGTCACCAGGGCGCTTACTCTTGATTTTAATTCCGATCTATCGACATTGGAATTTTCACGTTTCGTACTCTTGAGTTCGACGCTAGCGCCAAATTGTATTTCAATTGCGTGTCCATTTTTGGGAACTAAGTGGAATCGGGATCGGGCTTGGGGTGCTACTCTTGACTTACTTACCGTAAAATGGGGTGAATAAGGACTCAGGGGTGAATAGGGTCAAATCGAGGAATCTAGTTTCAAAGCCACAAAATAAAAAAGCAAGAACTTCCAATTACTACCTTTTTTTTCTTCTCAAAGTAGAATATATTATCTTCTAACTGGCAACAGCGAAGCGTTGTGAAGTTAGTAAAAGGTGTCAAAAATCTTCTTTCAAATAAGACTGTAGATGTGAGGTTGCGGTATTGTCCCTTATGTTGACCGTTTTTTGGAAATTCTAGTGTTTTTTTGACAACTTGTGGAGTTAGCCAACGATATAATATCTTTAAGAAGCTACACAAAAAGAGTCAAGTCTAGATTTTACATAGTTTTTGTTTGAAATCGTTTTCTTTAAAACCTCTGGGATTGTTTATTTTTTCGAGGTGAATAAATACGGTAACGGGGTGACAAGGGACGGCTAAAGTACAAATAGACTCGCCTATACTTGGTAAATAGGGACATATGAAAGTTGATTAGGAACGGTAAAGTTTGAATAGGGTCAGGGCTGCTACAACATGAATTGAACATTTTATCGCATTGTTTTGCAGGATTTCACTTTTTATTAAAATAAGGCATTATCATTTTATTTATTTTAAACTTATATACAAGCATGCGTACAAGGCGAACTAATGAGAAGTAATAAGAGATACATAGGTACGAACTTGTATGATTTAGAAAACAAGCCTACAAACAAATAATAAAAATACGTAGTGTAACTAACAATATATGGGTCTTCGTTGTTTTATGCATTTTAATATTTTACATTTATAGGTTTCTATATTCTTTAAATTTCTTTACGCTTTTATTTTCAACTTAAAAAAAAACCTGGAGGTTCTAAATTCGACTGTATGTTTTTTGTTTGGTTTGTATGTGGCGCTATTACTCCGTCATTACCGTGAATTGATTTTGATGATTTTTTTTAAATAGGAAAGAGACAACCCTACTAGTTTTTCCCAAGTTACCCATGTCTCGTTCCAGGTCACCCCACTTCAAGCATGAATAGGGACAGGCTATATTTTTGTTAAAATATCTAAATTTTAACTAATTCTGGGGATATTTTTAACATTTACGAAAAGTATTAACTGCCGGAAACCCTTGGAAAGAGTTATCAATATTGCCTTCGTCCTATAACATCGATTAATTTCAGTGACAAGTTCGATTTTGTCCCTATTCACCCCATTTTACTACTTTGACAGCCGTCTATTGCGCCAGTACCATTGCGTTGGGATTTTTTGTTGATTGGGATTTTTCCAATAACAAAAGTGTAACTTTTTAGATTTTTTTTTGCGTTTTATGTGGTTTTCAGCAAGTAATAAGTATATAACATGGCAGGCTTGGCATTAATATACAGTGTTTTACGTAATTCCCATAAAAAACAATTAAAACAAAGACGAGATGAGCGTCGGATGATGCGTTTTAAGGACGAAGCGTTTTCTATGAATGAAGACAAATTTAAAGCAAATTATAGAGTGAGCAAGGATTTTTTTGATCTTATAACTTAATTAATACTTGTATAATTCTTGCAGGTTTTAGTGGCACTGTCTTTTTATGCGAGTGCGAGTTACCAAAATCTAATTGGAGGAACATATGGTTGCTATGTTAACATATTGTTTATTTACTTAGGTACCACTTGTATAAAACTTTAATATTAATAACTTAACGGAAAATAAATAATTGTTACTAAAAAAGAACCACACGCGATAAATATCTTTACGTTAATGAACTAGCTAAACAAACTTGCATTTCGAATTCACTTTTACTAAAACCACTTGACTTGACTTTGTTTTTGAAATTGGAGAACTCGCACGCTGCCTAATTTTTTTTGTAGTAGTTATAGGCAACGACCCTTCCGCATGCAGCCAAAGTCACGGTAAATTTCATGATTTTAATCATATTCTTACGCCCAAATGAATTTAATATGTTACAATCAATCAATTAAATAACTGTTTATATCATATTTATTTATTAGCATTCTTATTTAAAGGATAAAGCATTTTAAAGCCCTATTAGCGGTTTATCGTAATGAGTTGAACACCACTATTGCGGGCCGTAACATAGCTAACTTCACGTGTAACAAAATAATCGCGGGGCAATCCCAATTTTAATCCAATGTTGACAATATTGTTTTCAAGAGTACCGAATCACGTGACTGCAAAATTAACATTGGAATCGTATTGGCTTTAGATTGGAATTAAAATTAGTTTGAAGAGTAAGCCCCCAGGCTGTATATCATGAACTGTGATAGTTAGAAAGTTGGAATTTTCACAAAAAAGACTAAAAAATAGAATAAAATAATTTTTTAAGGGGCTTACACACAACAAACGTGATTTTTTGCCGTTTTTATAGATAATGGTACGGAACCCTTCGTGTACGAGACCACTCGCAATTGGCCGGTTTTTTCAAAAAATGGGCCCACGACAAAACTCTCACAATGATCAGTTTTTGACAGATATGCCACACAAAATCTGTCAAAAACTCATCATTGCGAGACCACTGACACGTTTGTAAATTAGTAGACTTGGGCCCCTGTTTACCATCCACGCACATATGAAATGAAATGAAATTGTTTCATTTCATTTCATAATGAAATTGTTTCATTTCATTTCATAACGTATAACATACCTGATTTTTTTATAAAATCTCTTTCTTTCACAGAATGTGTGTCGCTTACAGCATCTTCCAATTTGTCCTTCATATAAATATCCATTTTATCTGTTTGTATTCCATATTCATCATCATAAATGTCATTCCAGAAGATTAAATTGCTATCATCCGCATTTCTTTTAACAATTAATTTGAGTTTTGTTTTATTGTCTCTTTTTGGTGTAGGAAAGGTTTTTTTTCCTTGGCTTTTTTTTGTAGTGGTTACATTACTTCTGAGGCCGGGCACAGGAGTTATTGAGGTGGTTCTGTTAAAAACTGCAGAAATTGTTTGGGTAAAATTAGTATGTCTGTTAAACAACAAGAACCTTTAGATACGTGCTTTAAGTACCTATTGAATAAATATACAAGGTGTAAGGGTAAACACTGTTGGCACTCAAACCATGGGTACTTGTCTTAAATATAAAAATAAACGACCGAGTCACAACAAAAAAAAAAACATTGTTTTCATTAAAAGATTTTAAAAAGTTTCTATCCGACACCGTCCACACATTCATGGATATGCGCCCGAGGTCACCGCCCCTACTACCTACACAACACATGAATCCAATAGGGGTCGCGCTCGCGGCTGGTCAGGTCACGTCCCGCGCCCCCCGCCCGTGTTGAGATGTAAGTTCGTTGCCCTAGTGCGTATGGTGAAATACTCTTGTGGTAAAATGTAGATTCTCTTTTTAAAAAAAAATGTAATTTTCCATTGATTTTACGTTCTATAAATGAAACCAAGCCACTGGTTTCAAGGATAACGGTGTTTACCCTAACACCCTGTATATATTTTTATCTTTAAATAAATAAAATCAATGAGTAGAAGGTTTTCTTTGGAGGAAGATACAAAATTATGCTATCCAGAAAATAACTAGTTTCTGAATATAACTCTCAGTAGACACAAAAATTCCGTTGCAACATCACAAAAATCAGCTTAGAGCAATTTTTTTCGATCTCCGATGTTTTAAATGACTGGCCTAAATGAGAGACTATGTTTTTCGGCATATTCGAGAATTGATGGCCGTTGGACCAGACAATTCTCAGCCTGGGGACCGCGTATTGGCAAGCATGGCGTGGGATAAGCCAACGACCCTAAAAACTGTTAGGTTTGAATGAGAAGAAGTCATAGATCCTTAATCTAAGGAAGAGGAGGGGAAAATATGATAAAAATGAAAGGCTAACATACCTACCATTACCTTCGTTGACAGCTGAAGCATCAGTTATATTGATGGCATCGGTACTGTTAACTACTTTACTCTCCTCGGTAACGTTGCTAACAATATCTTCAATAGAGAGCAGTACCCTGGATCTATGGCCAATATTCTCGATCATGTCTGAATCGTACATGGGGTAGGCAGAATCGGTGGAGGTGATATTAGATTCATTGGTGATGTTGCTAGTAATCGTTAGTAACAAATCGGTAAGACTAGAGCTGAAAAGAAATTTGAATTTGTTTTTTTTTATGTTGGATCATGATTATCATTTCAGCTTAAAAATTTCCACTGCTGAATTTAGCCCTCCTCAAGAGCCGCCTCATCGACGGGTTCTGTGTTTCTCGGTCCAGCGGATTCCCGCTTCTGTCACCAGGTCATCGGTCCACCATATAAGGCCAACCCTCAAGATATCGAATACCCCGGTAACCAAGGATATTAGATAAGATAATTGTATAATACCAACTTCATAATTTTGGCTTTGGAGACTTTATTTCCACTGATTGCTGGAAGCATTTGGATGAGATGACAGCAACGGACCTTAGTCAAGCCTATGTCCAGCAGTGGACTGTTATAGGCTGACGATGATAATGTGATAGGAGCATGTGAATTTATTCAGTAGAGGTGCCACGCCGTTATGAGGGAGGCTAATATGAGAGTTAAAGTTTATTTGGGAATATTCGAAATTATCCTAATTTAGCGTTTCAGTAAAAGTATATTAGTTAAAAACACTTACCCATTAATATTTCTTGTTGGTTTATATCGTTTTCCATATTCAAGACTTTTAAACCAATTAGCGATAAAGCCGAAAAATTGACTGAGTGTCATGTTATCGCTTAAAGGCATATCGTCCGTACAACGACTTTTTATTAAAGTAGCGTTTGCACTAGCAGATCTTCCACCGTTTATTACTTTTACAGTTACAACAGGAACTGCAGAAACAGACGAGTTGGTACCACTAGAACTATCCATAGGTATAAAAGTTACTATCGTATCAGTCGTATGCTCGGATGAAATTTCAGTTACATTATAGCCTTTCTTTTTAAATTCTTTAGATTCGATATAGTCAGTTATGTTGTCTTTTTTTGTATATTCTTTAGTTTCGATACTATCAGACCATGTAGCAGTTACATTAGTCTCCCTCTTGAGTCTTTTTGCAACAGTTTCATATTCTACAAGGTGTTCAGAACTATGATCAGGATAAGACTCCACATCTGAGACTTGGGGATCGACTGTCGAATCATTATACACTTCAAATTTATTATAATAGTTAGGGTAGTTGATGTTATCGTTCATCATAGTGAGTTCTTCATTGAAGTTCATTACTAAAGGAACGTCAAAAATCAGATTAAAATGTTGTGCTCCAAATTCAGGGTCTTTTACAGTTAAAAGTATTTTTCCAGAGTAACTGTCACCTGTGTCCATGTTGACTAAGGTTTTGTTGATTGTAACTTCAGAGTGTGATAGTTCGGAATCAATCTTTGGAATATCAACTGGGCTTTTTGTAACCTCTATAGGATCCGTGATCGGTTTACTCTCTTCACTAGTTGTATAACGTGATTCACTTAACCTATTCGGATTGTAAGAAGGACCTGGAGTGCTATATATTTTAATATTCATCTGTTTAACCCCTTCTATGTAGTTTCTTAATGCTTTCTCATCCGATGAACTTAAGTTTTTATTCATATAAAGTCTTTGAACAAATTTGTCAATACTGCTTCTATTACGTTCTGTACTGTCTCTGCGATATCCAAAACTATCTTTGTAATCTCGAAAGTCACTAGAACTTTCGAAACCAGTTGATAGTAATCGTCTGTTTCCTCTAGTAATAGCAAAAAGTAATTCTCTTTCTCTCTCTAACCCGTCAAGACTCTTAAAGTCTGTTGAGTCCTCTGTGACAAGTTCAGCTGTTTTTGTATTATAAATAAATCCTTCTTTAGGTAATTTTGTAATAAGAGTCGAATGAATGTAATGGGGACCAATATTTGAAAATTTTCCATCATCTTTAGGTAAACCTTTAGGTTTTAACTTAACGTGTTTTGAGACCATTTTCATAATAGTATCAAAGTTCTTCAGTGCAAGATCATCCCTGGCTTTGGTTGTGGGCACCATTTGGATTCTTAGGCCTTCTGACGATCCGCATGGTTTTGATGGACTTGCGACTTTTAGATAAGAGTCGAACCCGGTCTGTTCTGGGGGCAACAATTATTGTGAACGTTATAAAGGTATTATACAGATTTCCATGATGTAGACTTGTAGAGTGATTCTTTAAGGTCTTTTCATCATGTACCATGTACCACACATGTATTATAACAATTAGACTATGACAGCGTACTTTTTTTTTTTTGTGGGTTGGAAATCGTCTAATGACTTCTCCCGCTCTGGGCGGAGCGGAAGGGCGTGTCAGACTTTTACTGACTAAAACCCACCCGTGTTCCTTCAGTTGCCTGTTGCCAAGGTCCCAGTATCCCTTTCGGACTAACCCGCAACCCTGGCAGGCATCGGTCCTAGCGGACCCCGCCAATTGTGCTGACATCTCTTTGAGGCGCGCGTGGAACACGACGCGCCATCGACCCGGGCCTGGTCCTAATCGGATGGCGAGCTACCCATTGCTCGCCGTCCGCAAGCCGGCGCCTATGGTGGCCGGGAATCCGCCTGGGATTCCCGACGCCCAGAGCGTCTCCAACGGCGGCGGTTAGGGGCGTGAGGGCGCAAACTTTGCCTTTCCCTCACGCGTTCCGCCTCCTCCTTCGCGAGCATTACTGCTTCGCAGAAGGAGGTGACTGCTTCCCATGCCCTCTCGCTCCGTACCATGGCCTGGAGCAGAGCCGGACGCGAGAGGTCACCGCCGCCAATCGCCTCCAAGAGGATACGGCGGGGCTCCGCCCAAGCAGGGCAGACCTCCACCGTATGCTCCACCGTGTTCTCCGGACGATCCACACAGCGGTGACACCCGGGCGTTTCCTCCCGCCTTATCCGAAACAGGAACCTCCCGAAGCAACCGTGTCTGGTGAGGACCTGCGTCAGGCGGAAGGTGAGGACGCCGTGGCGCCTCTCTAGCCACTCCTCAAAGAGGGGACTTATCGCCGCAATTGTGGCGTGCCCAGCACTGGGTTGCGACAATCGCACTCTCCATGCCGCCATGATTTGACAGCGTCCTGCGTCATTATCTCGTAGTAGTAGCGGTTTTCGGCGTCCAATTCTTGCCAATTACAAGTACATTTGGCTGTACGAAGCATCGGGAGCAATATGGCAAAACTAGATCATCTTCATTCTCTTGCCCTTCCCAATTAATTTGGGGTTGGCGAAGCTTGTCTTCTTCGTACAGTATTTACCTATAAGTCACGCCCTTTCTAGCCATATCTTTCACGCAGTCCATTCATAGTTTCTTTCGTCTTCCCCTACTCATAAAGCCATCAACATTCATACTCAAAACTCAAACAATAATTCTATTTAAAAAAAGACACGAACCAGGCGACGCCATTTCAATTTCATTTAAGTATCCATCTTGTTGTCTCTTGACGTCACCAGCTTTGCTTTTCATGACTTTTGGCATTCTACCTTTACCGAAAAAAACATATTTTAATTCTGCATCTAAATAACGAGTGTGAAATGAAGCCGGAAGACACTTGCGACGTCATTGCAATCGTTTTTTTGTACTGGACCATACCTGGGAGCCTTTTGCTTACGGGGGGGAATCTTGAACGTCAAAGCTCCAATTTTTTTTTTACTTAAATTTAAGTACCCATTCAGCGTTACCGACCCTCTGGAGCTGAGTACAAGCATTTCAGTGTCAGCGTCTCTAGGAAACCTCACCAACTTACTTTTATAATTATAATTATAAATAACGTTTCAGTGACGTCATTTGCCCGTAAATTGCGGACGATTTGGCGACCACTGCTCTTCTAGGGATACGTAGCCACCACGCCGTCACCGCCGTGCCGCCACCGCGCCGCCACCGCGCCGCCACCGCGCCTCTAAACTGTGTTTATGAAACGTTCTCAGACTGCTGCCGCGCCGCCTGATTGCCGCCACCACACCATTGTTTAAACTGTTTTTTTATTCCATCGCCAGCCACCAGCAAAAGTATACGCTCTTTATAAGTGACTAGAGACCCGCTCCGGCTTCCCACGGTTTTTACAAACTGACAAAATATCCGAGATTTCTTAGTTATATGTAACTTTAATAAATTCTCTAAACGATGGTGAAAACCTCATCAAAATCTGTAGCGTGCATGGTTGAGAAGCGCGACGCGATATATCTATAGACAAACACGAAAAGCGACGTTAATTTATAAATGTATAGATATGGCACAATCAAGCGGAGACGGCGCACCGACGGGCCCGTTCTTATTAAAGTAATGCTCAAAAGTCCAAACATAAATAAAATGCTATAAAATATTTATTTTAATTGAAATATCAGTCAGAAATGAAAAATTTATAAAATAAAACATTATATTTTGACATCCGAAGCATCATTAAAAAAGGTTAGTAATTCTTCTAAAAGCATATCTGTAACTTCAGGATCAAACGGTCTTCTTTTAACTACTTGCGAAGGTCTTAAATTTGTTATGACAAAGTGAGAAGAAATAAGTAAACGGTGAAATATAATAAAAATAAAATCTCAAGACTGAGTAACTTAGAAAATATTTCTTCAACTCCAGTTTTGAGGTTTTTCGAGAGAAGCGCTCTCTACAGTGTGTAAGTGTAAACACCGTTGTCACTCAAACCATGGGTATTTGACTTAAATATAAAAATAAATGACCGAGTCACAACAAAAATAAACATTATTTTCATTAAAAGATTTTTTAAAGTTTCTATCCAACACCGTCCGCAAATTCATGGATATGCGCCCGAGGTCGCCGCCCCTACTACCTACCTACACAACCCATGAATATACACAACAGGGGTCGCGCTCGCGGCCGGTCAGGTCACGTTTCGCGTCCCCCGCCCGTCTTGAGCCGTAAGTACGTTGCCCTACCGCGTATGGTGAAATACTCTTGTGGTAAAATGTAGATTTCCTTTAAAAAACAAAAGTTGTAACTGTAAGTTGACTTTACGTTCTATAAATGAAACCAAACCACTGGTTTCAAAGATAACGGTGTTTACCCTAACACCCTGTATTTATTTTAAAATCCTTGTTTCGTGATTCCTGCCCTTCTTCACCACTAATGCCCAATCGGTGGTAAACTTTTTCCACTAGCTGGCAAGCTCTTTTTTACTGCGTATGTTATCGCTGTTAGGTCTTTAGTAGAACGGCTATAACGAAGTTCTGCAGTTTTCCTGCGTTTTGTCTGATCACTACATTCATCAAAAGATTTCGTCACCCGTCCTCCTGCAGGATTCTCATATAGTTTGAACTGGGAAACATTCTTCAACCAAATTTTTTCAGCTTCATAAAACCTGTTTTTGTGTCTACCACATGTATCCCACTTATATGTAAAAGCCTGTTTAAAATTTCGCAATGCAAATTTTATTTCACTTTTCTTAGAATCCGGACAATTGGTATGAAGTCTGAGATAGCTTTCTAGGTCCATGAACTTCTTTTCCACAGATTTAAAGCTACTTTTGAATATAATCTCACATAAGTATGCATTGTTCAAGGTCAAGTATGATGATGGATGGATTTCTTCTGAAATGTAATGAAATAGAGTTGTCTACAACAAAATTATATCAAAATTAGGTGCGAATGACATGATTTATAACTGTTTTCTTCAAAGTATATCTTATTTATTAAAATTAATTGTTAAGGACTCAAGAAAACTTTTTTTATCTTGAAAATGCGCAAAATTCTATTGGTAATCTAATCAACACCTCGTAGATATTGTAAAAAATATTTCAAAAATAGAACTTTGCGCAAAAAGGAAAAATAAAAAATGTTTGATTCAGTACATAAAAAACCATACTATCACATAAAATTAGCCATTAATCCAAAAGTACTAATCGTTAAGGTTCATAAAAACAATATTAGAATAACCATACCTTGCCTAATTGCAACCATGATGCACTTCAATTAAATATGACGATTAATTGTAGAAATAAATGTTTTAATACTCACTACAAACTCACAAACGTTATCGGATAATTAATGATGTAAACTTTATGCTGATGCACTGGCCAGCAGATAGCAGTTACAGATTCAGTATTTGTAGAAATGATGTCATACATTCTTAAGTCTATTTACATAGTTTATTTGTTGAAATACCCTCATTTAGAAAATCGAGTTTTGAGCATTACGTTACGAACGGGTCCCAGTGTGGCAGCGCGGCGACGGAGCGGCGGGCGGGTCTGAAAAAATTAAAATATTAGCTAGAAAAGCAACAAGATTACCTCTTTTAAGCCTTCCAAGTAATCCAGCTTTATTAAAATTATTATCTGCCAACAATTTAATCTTATGGCTAGTAGCTCTATCAGCTGTTGGTGAGTCTTTTTCATTCCTGGATTCTTTCTTCCCATCCAGCACTCCATAGTCACTATATGCCTGGGCTTGTTGAACCAGGCTGTTATATTTGTTCGATAGATAATCTTCCACGTATTCTATATCAGAGAGATCCCTGCCTTTTCGTTTTGCTGCTAGGATTTCTTGAATTTCGTCTGTTGTTTTTGGGTGATTTGCCTGTGTGTTAAAAATAATATTAAACAAATAGTTTTTATGACAGCTGCGCACACAGATTGTACTATGCCTGTGGCGCGTGAGTCGCTGCTGGAACGTATGTTGCCACCTTAAATATTATATTTATGTAAACATTTAACTTTATTGTATAAATTTTACTTTTTATTTCTTTTTTTGCTATTGTTATTATATGCCGGTTGTCACTGAAAACCAGCGCTGGGGCTCTTGCATAGGGTCGCAACATTAAGCTGAGTGATGGCCGTTTTGCGTGAATGTGACGCATAGGTATTTTCCCCCAATTTGTTATTTTTCGTTTATTTGTATTTTCTTAGCGTCATGTTTGTTTCATGTCATGTTCATTTTTCTTTCTTTCTTTTCTTTAATATCATCGTTTGCCGAGTCCTCAATGCGACTATGATAGGGTCGGCTGCAGTTGTTTTTTTTTTTTGCTCTCATGCACATCACACATTTTACTATAGATTATGGTCGGTTTTTGTACATGAAGGGTTCATGTTAGCATAATCAGCCTATGTTCCCACTGCTGGGACACAGGTCTCCTCTCTTCAAGAAGGAGAGGGCCGTAATCAACCACGCGGGCCCAGTGCGGGTTGATACATGTCACATGACTTCGAATTTTTGGGTCTAGGACATGCCGGTTTCCTCACGATGTTTTCCTTCACCGTTTTGAGAGCAGTGATGATGAAATTATTTATACAAGCGCCTGTCAGGGTTCGAGCCTACGATCTACAACTCGTAACACACATCACACATTTTACTATAGATATAGATGTTGATGGAGATAAAATACTTAATATTCAAACCTTATTGGCGATCATTGAGTTTATCTCGTCTGGGTATAGTGGCATAGCACCCTTCCAATTTGGATTATGAACGGACTGAGGAAGGTTCAACTTCTGACATTTCTGTGGTAATTCAGGTGGTTCCTGGAAAATCAAAATTATTAGGCTTATCTACACCAGCAGGCGTAGCATGGCGCTTTTTATCTCTACGAAGAATAGACATAGCTTTTTCTATACAAAGTGACAGTTCGTTTCTTCCTTTTTGACATCCACCGTAGAAATCTTTGTACAATCTGTCATTTTGTCTTTCATTTCTAACGATCTTTGTCTAGGTCTTTTTATATGTAGACTATTTCGGAAGAAAGTTTTCTATCCTTACTGTCAAAATCACACTGACAACCGATAAATCCTATGATAAAACAAAGAATTCTGAGTCGAATTATATAAAAGAGTGAATTTCGTAAAAAAGTGCTGTTGACTCTTTCTATTTTGCTGCCGTCTCGTACTGTCTACTGTCTACAGGAAACGTCATTATTTTTGTCTACTCTTCCGTCGACAAAACGGTGCTCATGCTACGCCTGCAGAACGTGTAGCATGACCACCGAAGAAACGGTTTTTTGTAGACGTAAGAATAGACAAAATGACGGTTATACAATCACAAACTGTCATTTTGGTGGTCATGCATGCAAATCGCTTTTGTTAGTCGTGAGTCCTGAGTGATGGCGCACCGCGTATGGCGGATTGCGGAGCGGATTTTCACGTCGGATACCTGTTCCTAGTGCACGCGGGAAAGTTGAAATAATACGCGTATTGATGAGCGCATCCGCAAGTAGAATGCGCCGTGAAGTGTGCGTGACCGCTGGCACTCAGGACAAGTTCAAACGTGTCGAACATTTGTTTAACAAAACGTCTTTACGTTAAAAAACTGTCAAAATAGTTTTGATGACAGCTGCGCGCACAGATTGCAACCCGTGGCGCGTGAGTCGCTGACGGAACGGAATGTTGCCATCAATAAATATTATATTTTTATAAACACTATAAGTTAATGTATTTATTTTATTTATTATTTTGTTATTGTCCACTCATTATGTGCTGCACCGATTGACGTCATGACGTCAACGCCGGCTGTCACTGAAAACCAGCGCTGGGGCTCTGTCTCGCATAGGGTCGCAGCATTATGCTGAGTGATGGCCGTTTTGCGTGAATGTGACGCATATTTTCCCGCAACTTGTTATTTTCGTATATTTGTCCTTTCTTGGCGTCATGTTTGCCGCAAATAAACATATTTTCTTTCTTTCTTTCTTTTAATCCGCCGCTCATTCCGCCTGCGCGGTGCGCCGTCACTCAGAACTCAGCCTGACGGATGCTTGCAAGCGGACTTTCCGCTCTAGCAAATGACGCCTCTCAGGCGCGGGCTACACTAATAAAAGTCAAAGAGAAGAGACGTGAGACGGGACGCAGACTTCATCTGGCACCAAACGTATTGAAAGGGCAACACGCAGGCGCGTCGCTTTTCCATCTACATACTATTGCCGCGTCTGCGTCCAGTCCCCGTCTCAGGTCTCTTCTGTGTGGCCCCCGCCTAAGCGACAGAGAGTTATGAGATAACTGTTTTTTTTTTTTACTTTTTGATGTCTGGATTATGGAAATTATGAGAGATTTTCGAAACACAATAATGAAACGTTTTTTCCAAAATATAATAATATCCTACATCAGACCAAATAAAAAAGGAAGACAAAGCGCTGCGAATAATACAGTGAAGCATGCCAAAAATACACCTCCGCTCTGTGCATACATGCTCGCTCACACGCAGACATTTACAATTAAACTACACCTCACCAATTACACACATGTTTACAAAACCGGCCTCACGTTACTGTTGGCAGTGCTCTGTCTTGGTTTTTTATGTGGTCTGAGCCTATACAAATACAGGGTGTTAGGTTAAACACCGTTATCCTTGAAACCCGTGGTTTGGTTTCATTTATAGATCGTAAAATCAATGGTAAATTACAACTTTTTTTTTTCGTCTCAGCACGAGCTGGACATGACCTGGCGGGACGTGACCTGACCGGCCGCGAGCGCGACCTCATTTGTGTATTTATTCATGTGTTGTTTAGGTAGGAGGGGCGGCGACCTCAAGCGCATATCCATAACTACGCGGACGGTGTCGTATAGAAACTTTTTAAAATCTTTTAATGAAAATAATGTTTTATTTTTTGTAGTGACTCAATCATTTATTTATGTATTTAAGTCAACTGGTTATGGTTTGAGTGGCAACGGTGTTTACCCTTACACCCTGAATAATTACACCCAAAGAAAACTCGCATACATAATCCCTCCTCTTCCTATCTCCAGACTTTTCTATTTCATCATGATTATCCATGTCATCGGTCAACACTTCCTTGAAGTCTTCATAACCGAGGTTCTCCTCATCTTCACCAGCTTCAAGCTGCATCAGCCTCCGTATGTTAGGAACTTTATCTATATTTAGGCTTTTTGGTTCACCCAATCCAATAGCCTTGGTAACTTTTTGTAAGTCTGGATTCCTGGAAAATTAGATAGTGTTATAACATTTAAGAGCATATACTACCTCAGCTCAAATTATTTTTTTCGCTCGCACCATGCTACTCGAGGATTGAGTGAGAGCAATTAACCCGCAGGATCATAATAATGCTCAGCAATCGCGTTTGCAACTATTAGACCAACGGGTTAGCTATTTCATTCACAAAAGGATGCGTTTCCACTGAAGCGGAGACGAGCGGAGCTGGGCGGTGCTGAGCTGAGCTGAGCGGTGCTGAGCTGAGCTGAGCGGCCTTTTGTCTGTTATTGGACTATTCCTGCACTTCTTCGCGAGACTCGATGACAAATTAAACCATTGTGATTGATCGATTCCTGCAGGTCTCAGCTCCACTCGTCTTTGTGTCCGTTTCAGTGGAAACGCACTCTAACACTTACATTATAGTCGAAACGCTCAATAGTACTTCAAAATCATTAGGACTGGCTGTCACAATCTTCTTCTTCTGTTTCCCGATCATTGTCACTTCATGATCAAAAAAATCCCTCTCATACTGCGTCGTGGACTCTGGCTTATTAATCAGTTTGAATAGATCCGGTGTCGTTGGGACAAATTTTTCATTTTTAATCTTTTTGAATTTAAATTGCGGTTTAGGTATCTGGCCTACAAGTCGTTCGTCACTAATAATATTAACATTTTTGTGCGGTTTAGGGTGTTTGCATGCTTTATTAGGCTTCTCATGTTTAAACAACTCATCTAATCCGAATGGATCTGATATGATTTCCGGTAAGTTTTTATTCAAAAATTTATCTAATAACAGGTCTAATTTTTGTGAGTTTTTGTAGAATGGATGCATCATTTGTTTCTCGTGGGTATGTGTACCTGCCGGAGCGTGTTGGCACTTTTTTACGGGTATCCTCCTTTTACCCGCTGGTTTATACTGTACTAGTATTTTTTTTTTCTCTATTATTAGACCTGTTGCTTCATCACCTTCATTATTATATCTTTTCAGTCTTGTTTTGTTACTAAACTTTGTTTTTGCTACACTAGTTTCATTGGCTTTCTGCTGTTTTCCGTGGAGAGATCTTCGATGTCTGGGAACTCGATATCTTTTCGGATACCAGTAGAGTTTCAATGATCTTCTAGATCTTTCTGGTGACTTTAGAATATCGTCTTCTAGGTACGGTGACTCATCTTGGTTGAGTTTTTTCAGGGATTTTATTTTTGCATCTGTTTGTACAAGTTTCTTGTAGAAATCTGGAAAATAAATAAATAATAAATAAAATTCATTTATTGTCTTTGACCCACATAAACCATAACTAAAAAAATAGACACACTCACACCAAAACGATGGAAATTATAATGATTTGAAACAGTCAAACAAAGCAGTCTTGTAATTTTTTGGGATTTATTTTGATTACCGATAAAGGTCACTAGCTGCGCTCCACGGTTTCACCCGCGTAAGTCTCAATCCAGTGGGCATATCGGGATAAAAAGTGTCCAATATCCTATTCCAGGTCATGGTCTACCCATGTACCAAATTTCATCTAAATCCGTTCAGCCGTTTTAGCGTGAAAGCATAACAACAACAGTATGATAACAACAACGGGAACGCCCTTTATTAGTTATCATACTGATTATATCAATGTTACAGTGCTTAAAGCATTCTGTAAAACATACCTCGTAGTTTGTCACTGTTCTGAATACTATCCATATTCTCAGGATCTAGAACGTTCGCCAAATCGACGTCTTTCGAATGCCTGTGCCCAGGTTCTTGTACAGAATTCTGTAAAGATGTAAAATTAAATCATTACTATCATTTCATAAAAAGGCACGTTAAGCCGTTGGTCCCGGCTGTCATTTGTGAATCTTTAACAGTCGTCAGAAGCCCGAAAGTCTGACAACCAGTCTTGCCAAGGGGTATCATATTACCCAGTTACTGGGTTGTGGACGTCAGATAGGTAGTCGCTCCATGTAAAATACTGGTATTCAGCTACGTCCGGTTAGACTGGAAGCCGACCCTAACATAGTTGGGAAAAGGCTAGGTAGATTGATTGATGTGGTCTTTTTTGTAATTGATTTTGTAAGCATTCATGTAATTTGTGTAGCCTCCGTTGGAGATCCAATAAATAACTAATGTAATCCTTACTTCCGTATTCTTACTAATATTATAAATGCGAAAGTAACTTTGTCTGTCCGCGGGCGAAGCCGCGGGCGGAAGCTAGTTTTTTGTATAATATAGCCATTCAAAACATCATAACAGTTGAAAAACTCGCCACAAATTCACTTCACTAATTTATAAGTTGGTCAATTAACCCTTAAAACGCGTCCGCCGTTAGCACTCTAAAAGGGGTACTTTGCGATATTAACCCTTAACAATAAATATGTCAGGGTATATTTAAAAGTGCCCAGGTGGTACCCGAGACAGTTTGAGTTACGGTACCGTTTATAGGCGGTTGCGGGGTTAACTAACGGGGCGTGGCGTAGAGTATTGAAAGAATGGAGAGCTAATAAACAGGTGGTCACACACTTTGGTAGGCAAGAATGCCTCACTGCAAGGGAAAGCCGGAGAAGAGCGGCAATAATAATTGATCACTGGCTATGAACCCTAGTTTTGACGCGGCCTTCTAAAGGCCTCGCGACAGATTAGGGGGTAACAAGCCAAGAAAAATATTTTTAAATTCTAAAAACCAAATTGGAAACGTCACGAAAATAAAGCTCACTAAGAGAAGCTACAAATTAAAAAACATAATAAATAATTATCTATCAGTAAGTCAAAGAAACGGTTTTTGTGTCTTTTTGACGTCACTTTGGCTGTTACTTTTGATGAAGAAACTGGGCGTGCCAATATTAACCAGTGTGTAAAGGGGCCGGCCCTTTATACAGAGAGATCTTTGGGATGATTGCGTACCACACTAACAATTGCACTGCCCTTTCATTTCAACAATTCGAAAACATATATTTCGTTACTTACGTTATCGAGCAGGCGATTTTTTCAAACATATGAAGCAATAGATAAGGAGTTCTTACCTTTCAAAATCCTTCAGATTGTGAAAGAAAGGTATGTTACACAATTTGGAGCGCTGAGTCCGAGGTAGAGGGAACATTATTTAAATATTTTTTATTGCTATAGAGGAGACCAGTCTTTCAAGATATTATAATAAGTTAGCTTAGAGCGGCCATATACGGGCAGCTTGAAGCAGTCAGGACCGACTGCTTCAAGCTGCTGACCGGCCAGAGCAGTCGCAACTGCTCGAGCGGTTGTATGTAGTTCTATGTATTTATTTATTAGGGACAAAAAACATTAACATGCTACAAAATACAGAGAATTAATTAAACTAAGATTTAACAAACACGTAACCCACACCATTGTCCACGTATGTATGTATATAGGAGATTAGTTTACTATGCAGTCGCAGCTTGAAGCAGTCGATCCTGACCGACTTTAGGGTCTTACACTCCATTTTTATTTACTCCGTGTATTGTAAGTGACTTACTCTAAAAAGCAATTTGCGTTGCGACAGTTAAGAACAATTTTAAAATAAGAATAGTATTGTGGTTTCGTTTATTTCTTCAGCATATTATACACGTACCTACCTCTATTTTTTTTTAACAAGAAAAAAGTGTAAGAACTTTTCGTCATAAATTAAAATTCGAAGACCATTTTAATGTCATCATCTGCCTAGCCTTTTCCCAACTATGTTGGGGTCGGCTTCCAGTCTAACCGGATGCAGCTGAGTACCAGTATTTTACATGGAGCGACTGCCTATCTGACCTCCACAACCCAGTAACTGGGTAATACGATACCCCTTGGTTAGACTGGTTGTCAGACTTTCGTGCTTCTGAAGACTCGTAACGACTGTCAAAGATCCACAAATGACAGCCGGGACCAACGGCTTAACGTGCTTTCCGAGGCACGGAGGAGGATATGTGAAAATGGTCACCCATCCACGGACCAACCCCGGCAAGCGTAGCTTAACCTGATTTATCGACCCGAGCGGCTGTTATTACTTAGCCACGACCTCCTCAAGACCATTTTAATGTAATTTTATTTATAAATTTTATTTGAATTTTATTTTAAAATGTATATAATCTATAGGAGTTTGCCAGACGTCCGTCAACTGAGCTCGCACCAAACTGTTACACAATTTACGAAACCTTACCTTCACCCCGAAACCCTATTGTTATATACATTATTTTTATTAAATTATTTAAATAAAATAAAATAATTCTAAAATCAATCTTTAAAACTAAAATATTGAAAGTTAATCACAGTAATATTAATATTCAATATTCCCACACCTGTATTTGTGATGTGTGTAGGTATATTGAATTTTTTAATTAAAATAAACTTCTCCAACACAAAATCCCAATAAACAATGTATTTATTACTCTTCCGAAGAAAACCCGGAAACGCACACGGTGCGTTGTCGAGTTACTCGCCCAATTATAATTTGTAATCAATGAAGTAAGTAACTGACTGAACATTATGGAGGCTGACCCGAAACTTTGTTAAGTTAAAACTTAAAACACACATGAAATTAACTTGGATATTAACTTGTGTGGATTTTGTTAAGGGGTAGCATGCGTTGATGGTCACATAATTATGCATGAGGCTGGTTTAACGAAGTTCTACTAGCGTAGTTTACTCAGTAAGAGTAAACAGAGAGAGAGAGAGAGAGAGTTTTAGAGAAAGAGAGAGAAATGTATAGTATTATAGAGAGAGAGTTAGCGAGCATCAGAAAGAGAATTAGGAGAGAGATTATTAGAGAGAGAGAGTCGTATAGAGAGAGAGTATTAGAAAGAGAGAATATTAGAGAGATATAGAGTATTAGAGTGGGAGAGAGAGAGTATTAGAGAGAGATAGAGTATTAGAAAGACAGAGAGAGAGTATTAGAGAGAGAGAGATTGGAGGGTGGGGGTTTACAGTCAGTATTCTATTCAAATCTATACTAGTAAGGCAGCTGCTAATACTTATGCAAACACTACAGTAGCTGCAGAAATTTATGCATGAGCTATTTCAAGGCTTGGGGATCAGCAACGTCGGAAATGCCACTGTGTAGACTGCCACTCTTCATCACAATACAATAAAATCAAGCACTAACTTGATTTTTTATAACATTCTAATATGAGGCACATAAAGTGTTTTGGCTTATGTTCGCCGATTCGCGGTCCTAAGTCAAGTACAACTGTCCAACGGTCATCGGAGCGAATCATGTTGTCGAACTGCTAAGGTACCTACCAAGTTAAAATAAAAAAATACTACAGGCAGAGAGTTCCATAAATATGTATTTAGGTACCTCCAATTTCAGAGATTCATCTGTTCTTCTCATGTCATGTGATTTGATTAGTAGTTTCTTTTTTTACCATAAAATTACAAATAAGAGAGATTTTAAGGCAGATTTACTAACCATCAACATTCTCCTGCCCGTATCCCAATTTATTAGGGGTTGGCGCAACATGTTTTTTTTACCAAGATTTCTTTTTACCGAAAACTCAGAAAAAGAAAAAAAAATCACGCAAACAATCTCAAAAACAAACTTCCCCTTAACAAATCTCCTATATTAACCGGTCATTAGGAACATGTGACGGGCGCTGAGCTAAATCATGCTCTATCTTGCTCTCTCACTGATGAACAGAGCGAGAGGGAAGCCAACGGAGTAACATATTGAGTGAGTTAATGTTTTGTCGCTTTTCTAGCGACTGTGTGGGGTGGGGTAACAGTGTAAGCTGGGGGTAAAGTGGGTAAGTATAAAATATTAAAGAACTGTAGACTATAAAAATCGTTTTTTTTTTCACGTAACCTTACATGGGCACTTTTGAAACGTCAGAAGCTAGGTGCACCGTTCCAATTGGTCGTTTCCTATGGAGAAGAGCCGGCAAGAAACTCCACGGTTACTCTTTAAAGAATTGGCTTTTAGATTGTTTTCAAATTACAGTGGTATGCAATAGGTATGGGAGGACAGTATAGGCCTGTCAACAAGTACCAGGTAATTAAGAAAATAGGAAATAAATCGCTATCATTTTATCATCAAACTAGCATTATCATTGCAGGAAACAAAAGTCGAGAAAAAAAAAAATGCTTTAGGTAATGTGATCTTTCCGAATGCTAAAAATTATAAAACTAGGAGGCCCGGCGTCGCTGTTGCTGTCGCAAAATCGCTTTAAATTGAAAGAAATGGAACATCCACAGAAATGGAAAGTTTGTGTTTGCTCAAAATAAAAAATAAAACAAACAGCAAAAATAAAAATAAAATCAGCACATAAAATATTGAAATTTTACCTTACCATCATAGAATAAGAGGTAAGTAAGTCAGGAGCCTGTACAAAAAAAAAACTGAAATCATTTTACTTTCTTCAATTTTCTCTACAAAACAAACAATGGAACCACACCCTCACAATAACAATTCTAATCCTTTCACCATACGACTGTTCTTAACTTTGTTTATATTTAAACAAAAACAAACAACTTATCAAAATAAACACCTCTTATTTGTTTTAGGTTAATCAATACGACTATTAATTGTTTTAGGTTAATCAATACTACAAATGCACCTCATCATCTGCCTAGCCTTTTCCCAACTATGTTGGGGTCGGCTTCCAGTCTAACCGGATGCAGCTGAGTACCAGTATTTTACATGGAGCGACTGCCTATCTGACCTCCACAACCCAGTAACTGGGTAATACGATACCCCTTGGTTAGACTGGTTGTCAGACTTTCGTGCTTCTGACGACTCGTAACGACTGTCAAAGATCCACAAATGACAGCCGGGACCAACGGCTTAACGTGCTTTCCGAGGCACGGAGGAGTCTCGATATGTGAAAATGGTCACCCATCCACGGACCAACCCCGGCAAGCGTAGCTTAACCTGATGTATCGACCCGAGCGGCCGTTATTAGTTAGCCACGAGCTCCTCAATACTACAAATGCACCTATACCACTGTTTGTCTCTGCATCACCCAAAGGTTGACTGGTAGAAAATGCCTATGGCATTAAATCCGCCTTTGCAAATACTTACCCTAGATAATTTTATAATTAATTAAGTTAACGCACTTTCTATAAATTCTTCTGTCGATTAGATAAAAAAATCTTTTAATAAATTGCACAGATTAATTTTTCACTGGCTTAGTTTTTCTTTTGTATGAGATCGGTCCTCAACTGACGGAGAAATAGGTGGTCTATTTCTCCGTCAGTTGTGGACCGACTTTGATAATCATTTTTCATTTGCTTGAGGAAGCTTGCGCGGTGGGTACATTTTTATCAACTAAAATTGGGTAGTTTTTGAGTGAGCTTCATTGATATGTATTTTTCGCACTTAGTCTATGTGGATGATGTTTTAGTAACTTCCTGTCACCGTTATTAACATAGATTCGAATTTGTGTGGGACACGCACCGTTAGGTACCACAACTGAAAAACAAAAACTTTTTACAAAAAAAACAACCGACTTCCAAAAAAATAAACACTACAAAGTGTCGGTGTCTTTGGTTTTGAATTTCCTTTTTTTGCCACCAACTTCTGAAATTAAAGTTATTTTTCACTTTGTAGTGTTTTTTTTGGAAGTCGGTTGTTTTTTTTGTAAAAAGTAATATACACTGATAATTTATAAGATCAACCGCTGGATGCGGGAAGCACAGAATCAGTCGAACTGGCGGTGCTTGGGGGAAGCCTATGTCCAGCAGTGGACCTCTTTCATCTCAATTGATGATAAGATACAAAAAAAAAGATACACAAAGAAGATTTAAGATCATCACCATCATCTGCCTGCCTTTTCCTAACCATGTTGGGGTCAGCTTCCAGTCTAACCAGATGCAACTAAATACCATTATTTTACTTGGAGCGACTGGCTATCTGACGTCCACAACCCAGATACTGGGTAACACGATACCCCTTAAAATACCACTTCATTATACTTAATTGAAATCTCTTTAAGCGTTGGCATAGACAATATAACTTAAAGGTACGCACTCACAGTCCCACCTGGCAGTTATAAAGGTGTAATTACACCGTCACCAAATGGCATATCTATCAGGCCTGCGTAATTATGTAAGAGCCATAAATATAGGCTTAGTTACAAGGGGGAATCAATTTATTTTGTTTAATTATGTTCTGCTTACCCTAGGCAGTTACAGGTGTGTATTTTTAGGGTAATATGGTATTACCCCGATGTATAATAAACGGCAATGCTGATTCTTTGGCCAAAAAATTGCCCACTATTTGCTAAAATTCCAGCGAAAGTATAATAGCAAAACTATCTACCTAACATAACTGTACTTATCTACATTTTTCTCATCATAATAACAACAAGAAAAATTTTAATCTACGAGGTGCCTCAGGGATGCTATTGTCCACAACAGACAGACGGACGGTAGCCCTTTGTTGCTTTTTATTATATATATATGTTGGTAGGTACAGTTGCAAACTGTGTGGGTTTATTTAGCTTGCAATGTAAGTGTTTTCTGTGAGAATTTTATCTGAGAAGGTGAAGGACGTCTAAATTACAAATGGCGGATGAAATTCTGAATTGATATAAACAAAACATCTAACTAATATTATAAACGCGAAAGTTTGTAAGTATGGATGGATGGATGTTTGTTACTCTTTCACGCAAAAAATACTGAACCGATTTGGATGAAATTTGGCACACAGATAGTTTATAACCTGGATTAACACATAGGATACTTTTTATCCTGATATTCCCACGGGATCGAGACATATGCGGGTGAAACCGCGGGGCGCTACTAGTTTTAAATAAAGTCTCGTCAACAATTTCATAATGTACTCGTACCAATGTAAATTGAGGAAGTATTCCCGTTTAAGCACCTATGCATTTAGTACCAAAGGTATTTCAAATAGGAATACTCAATGCATAGGTGCTCAAACAGAAATACTCCAAATTGAGCAGGAATCTCCTTTCCTATATATTTTTTTGACGATTATTTTTTGCGGCTTTGTTAGTTTAGGTTATAAATTGAAATTTGAGTTTTAAAATGTTCTTAATTATAACAACCAACTTTGTAAAGTCGTAAAAACCGTGCAGCGATGCCGTTGCTACTCACACGCACGAGACTGACTTCCGAAATTAAATATTTTTTTACGTTTTTAGTGCTTTTTTTAGGAGTCGGTTGTTTTTGTTTTATTTTTAAATGAATTCTTGGTAGAATATTATTAATGAAGCAAAGATACATTGATAAAAAAGTAAATGATAAATATTGTTACTGATTTACTGATAGTTATTTAAATAAATACTGCCTAGATTTAAAACATTGTAAACATTTTAGAATTACTTACAATTATTTTGTTACTAGTAAGTGTAATGAGTGAAATAATACTAGGAACTTGGTTTCTTTAAAATATTTGTATGCCAGTCCATGGCGAGACATGTAGATCATAACCATAATATTAATACCATTATTGTACCATGTTTAAATGCAAATAAATATATTCTGTTCTATTCTATTATAGCATTATTATCGCAGGTGTGCTGGAAGAGATTTCTTTAGAAATAAGCATCACCTTTGTACGTTTTTTTTTCTGTTCTTGTCTTCTTGTCTGTTTATTATGTGTGTACATAAATAGTTAAATAAATACAGTCGAATTGAAAACCTCCTCCTTTGAAGTTGATTAAAAAGATGGTCTAATCACACCAACTTTCAGACACTTTCAATGTCTTCTCAAATCATCAGGACCAATCTGATAGTATAGAATATATTTGGAACCTATGAAATTGGCGTTTTTTTTCTCACAAATAGAGAACCTTGTCACTTCTACGATTTAAAATATTCATCAATTGCATAATAATATGATATCGAATAATGACCATCATAGACAACTACCAATAGTAAAAAACCTTATTACTTATAGTTTTTTAAACATAAAACATACCTTAAAAAAATGCCTCCTCATTTTGTTAGCAGAAACGACCACAATTTTTTTTTTAACTTAGCCTAAACTTATTTTTGTCGCTTAATCTAAGTGGCAATTACGTTATCTTAGTTTTTAAACATTAATGCATAAAAGTTTTAAAACATTAGTGTTCATGGTTGATATAAATTAAGAAAATATTAGTATGAAAAATTCCCCATACAAAACGCTGATTTCATAGGTGGGTAGGTAGGACCTAATATTTTCTAGTATACTCAAGTACTTACGGACCAGAGGAGCAACAATGGCAAAACATCAGACTATCATTATGTCCCTCACAAAGGGACGGGCGAGGTATAAAAAATGTCAGCCGAACTCGGTTCAACTTGCATTTGCGACAATATACTGTAGGCTAGGAGGTAGGGAAGCTTTTCTACATTCATCGTTCGATATGGACAACCTTGTTTAACCAGTTAAATATATTAAAATAAATACGAAATTTGAATAATATTTTTTTTTTAATATTTAATTTTAATATTATTTTAGGTACTACGTAACTATAAAATTTGTATGCTACCCGCCGCCCCGCGCAAAACATATAAGTAACGTGTGCCGTACCACCGTACGATATTTTTATTAGAAAAAAAAAAACCGAAAGAATATGTTTCTTGTGTGCGTACCCCACCCCCTTTTATTTTTGTCGCGACGTAGTCTGTGAAAATGTCAACTATCTAACTATTACGGTTTATCAGTCCGCTCACAGACAGACAGCGGGGGCTTAGTAATAGATTTCCGTTTGACACCCTTCGGGTACGCAACCCAAAACTTCAATTTATCGCAAAAAAATCATTCTCACACCTTTATAACTGTCTAAGATAATGTCAAAAAAGATTAAAACGTCGCCTGTACTTAAACGATACGCTGACAGGTAAGATATGTTTTGACTTTTATTTCTATGTTAAGTTATTAAATAAAACTAACTGTACAAATAAACAACTAAAATCTAAAATATGGTGTCGAAAAATTCCTCCGCATCGCTGTCGGCTGGTAGTGTACCCAAGAGACTGGCGGCATTGCCACGTTGAATGACAATGCTTAGCCTCTGACCAAGGTAAAAGCCAGCCCTTGGGTCACGGGAAGTGTCAAATTATTTATTAGTTAGAAAATTGTTTAGTTTTAGTTAGATTTCTGTATTTATAAACACTACTTTTAAAAATCCAGGAAAATAAAAAAAAGTTATTAATAATCTGTATTTTTAATGTTCAAAGTGACACAAATTATACAGGAGTAAACGAGATAGCAGTCGAGAGATGTCAAAAAAATCTTTCTCACAATAATGACAAAACAAAATAACTTTCATCCATTTTTAATTTATCATCAACTATCCATTTTTAATTTTTAATTATTTTTACCTATTGTAATTGTATTCTCGGTGCATCGTCTTCACATGTAATTATATAATTGATGTAAGTATACCAAATATTGTAAAACATTTTTTTTTTTTTTAAATAACGTTGGAGTTTCTTGCCCATTCTTCTCCATACGAAAACTTCCTTTTGGAAGGGGCAACTAGACTCAGTTCTATTTCTATGTATTTGACGTTCAAAAGTGCCTTTAATGTGCCTACTTGAAATAAATTATTTGACTTTGACTTTAAAACTCCCTAGCTCCCAAACCGCGACATTACGACGAAATCAAAAAAATAAACACTCCCAGTCGTTTCGGTTGCACTAGACGCTTCCATTTACTGCTACGTACCTTGAAAACGTTTGTATTACTACTAAATACTTGCTGTAAAGGAGGGTAGTCGGAAATGTCCAAGAGTTTGATAAGGATTGGGGGGCTAATGATGTAGGTGTGTGAGATGTGTCGTTGATAATGTCAGACAATGGTGCCGATTCTGTTGTTCACAAACTTAACTAAATTTAAGTTCGGTGCATCTTTTTCTTTCTATTTCATTAAGAAAAGGACAGACGATATATTTTAGTTTAGTCCCTTGTACCTTGTTGTTCACAGACTAAACTATATTTAAGTTTCGTGCATCTTTTTCTTTCTATTTCATTAAGAAAAGGGCAGAAGATATATTTTAGTTTGGTCCTGTCGAATTAATCAGCGCACATACAAGTTTAGACGTGATTTAAAAACTTGCCGACTAAAATTACGTCAATTTACGTCAGGCGCTGATTAATTTGACAGGACTAAACTAAAATTTATCACTTTTTAACCGACTTCTTCAAAAAGGAGGAGGTTCTCAATTCGTCTGTATGTTTGTTATGCGATTACTCCGCCAACTATGAATAGATTCATAGATTTAGATGATTCTTTTTTTGTTTGGTAGGTCATGCTTCAGAGGTGGTCCCATATAAATTTTATTAACTTTGCTTGCGAAGTTTTTGAGTTAGCTTCAATATTACTTATTTTTCCCACTTAGTTTATCTAGACGATATTCTCTCTAGACATTTTTGACATCCACCGTAGAAATCCTTCTACAATCTGTCATTTTGTCTTTCATTTCTAACGATCTTTGTCTAGGCCTTTTTGCAGGTAGACTATTTCGGAAGAAAGTTTTCTATCCTTACCGTCAAAATCACACTGACAACCGATAAATCCTATGACAAAACAAAGAATCCTGAGTCGAATTATGTGAAAGAGTGAATTTCGTAAAAAGTGCAGTTGACTCTTTCAACTTTGCTGCCGTCGTACTGTCTACAAAACGAAACGTCATTTTTGTCTACTCTTCCGTCGACAAAACGGCGCTCATGCTACGCCTGCTGCACCTCATGCTCATTCCTATAATACCTTTCCAATCCCAGGCCCTAAGAGAAAATAAATCTAAACAACAAAAAAAAAAGAGTTACTATCGTCTAGCGACTACAAATCATTTAAGGCCTCTACCACACGGGACGGCAAGTCTTACGGTGTCGCGGCCAAGCATGATTTGTAGCCGCCCTTAGAGATACAGGGTGTTACAAGTTGAGATGTTTTCTTATTGGATTTGAGGACGTGTTTTAATATACTTTTGTCTGTTGCAAGCTGAGGCCATCGGATGCATCGTTCGATGTACATACAGGGTTAAAATTATGTGATGAATATCGATATTAATATATTATTACTAAGGTTGACTGCTAGAAAATGCCTCAGGCATTAAGTCCGCCTTTGTACAGTAGTTTTTTTACTTGTGCATAAAGTTTTAATAAATAAAAAATAAATTAATATTACGATATAAAAAATATTATTTAACAGCCGCACGGGTCGATCCATCATGTTAAGCTACGCTTGCCGGGGTCTGTCCATGGATGGATGGGTGTGGTATTACCCAGTTACTGGGTTGTGGAGGTCAGTAATGCTGTCGTTTCATGTAAAATACTGGTATTCAGCTCCATCCGGACTGGAATTCGACCCTAATGTATTTGGGAAAATTGAATTGAATTGCAAAAAAACCTTATATTATTGGCATAACTATGTCAAAACATCTGCAATGCCACTGGCTTTGCAGATGTCCATTAGCGATGACTATAATTATATCACACGTTGCTTAAAGTTAAGTAATGATTAGTGACTGTTTAACCATACATTTTTGACGTTTAAATGTCACTTAACTTTAAGCAGCGTTTATAAATAAACCCCTGACAGCCTAAACACCTTTTAAACATGACATTTCTATATGGAGTTTGACAAATGTAAAACTGTCATTCAACACGCGTTGAACAAGTGTCTAAGTTTTTGTGGTAAGGCCCTGAATGTTTATGCAAATCAATTTGAACACCCTGTATACACTTAAGACGTCTACCAATTGACTCTCTCCTGCCTCGAAGCATAATGTACCGATATTTATCGCATATAAGAGGGTAGCTCTCAATTCTACCATCTTATGCAAAACTACCCACATCTTTTACTCCAACCCTACTTACCTCACAATAAGGTTCAATGTCCTTTGACAAAAACGAACAAACCTGCCACGATTATTATCAACTTTATGATTTAAGATTTAAGGTTGATTATTGAGAATAGTTTTTAGTGTGAAGTGAAAATATAAGTTTGTAATATTTATCAATAGGATTGTAAAGTGAATTTTGCATAGATTCTTATAAGCATAAAATGTGTTTCCCATGGTGTTTTGTGCCATGACACTTTATGGTAATATAAGTGTTTTTAGAGGTGCAAGTGAGTTATGAGATTTTGAAGTTAATTTTTTTCTGTATGGGGTGAGTCCATGCGGTTTGTCGCTACGTGGAGGTAGGGATTACATATATTACTTACGTTTTTTCTCATGGGTATCGTAAAAAGCGATTAGGAGATATATTTATATGAAAAGTAAGTATTGTGTTCTGACTGCTATAATTTAATTTCATATCATAAACAATTATACCATAATCAGCCTATAATGTTCCCACTGCTGGGACACAGTCCTCTCTGTGAGAGGGAGTGGGCAGTTCACACCGAGACGCCACTTTAAATATTATAGTTATGAAAACATTTAGGTTTATTGTATACATCTTTTTTTTTTTGTTTTTTGCGATTGTTACTTTACTATATGCTGCACCGATTGACGTTATGACGTCAACGCCGGCTGTCGCTGAAAACCAGCGCTGTGTCTCTGTCTCGCATAGGGTCGCAGCATTAAGCTAAGCCATGGCCGTTTTGCGTGAATGTGACGCATATTTTCCCCCAATTTGTTATTTTTCGTGCATTTGTATTTTTCTTAGCGTCATGTTTGCCGCAAATAAACGTATTTTCTTTCTTCTTCTTCTTCTAGACGCGACGCGACGCGTTCTTTTTTATGATCCGATACAATATCGAATTTATTTACTACACAATAAGGTACACGCGCCGCGCATCTCAGCGTACTTTGACACGTGTCAACCCTCGCAATGAAATTATATTTTTCGTGAAGAAAATAAGTTCGATAATTTTTTTAAAGTTCGCACAGCTTCGCGTCGCTTCACGTTGCGGTCTTAACTAACTCTAAGTTGCTAATTTCCCTAAAGCTTGGTTTTCACAGGCCCAGTTTCTGACCACCCAGTAGTAAGCAACTGTACATTCTGCTGTGTATATAGTCCTGTCACTTTCCCGTCGTGTTCTCACTACTGGGAGCATGGGAGACAGCAGTACTTACACAGCTACTGTGTTACTAGTCCTGAGGTCCTAGACAAGTGACAATCGCTTCGAAAGCGTTCCGTATTTCTACAACGACTTTCAACAGGATTGACATAAGCTTTTAGATAGCTTATGTCAGTCCTATACATTTTTGCCTTTTCCATCATCGTTATCGCTGATAGAATGTCACTTTGTCTAGGGCCTCTGGGGGCCAAGTCTACTAATTTACAAACGTATCAGTGGTCTCACAATGATCAGTTTTTGACAGATATGCCATAAAAAATTTGTCAAAAACTCATCATTGTGAGACCACTGACACGTTTGTAAATTACTAGACTTGGCCCCCGGTCAGTACAGGCTCAACTTTTTTTCACGGACCCAGTAGCTGCCAGACAGTAACTGTCCTTCACTGTCCGCCAGCTAATGGGCCTGTGAAAACTAGTATAGGCTTTACACAGTGTAGTACAGGCTTATTTCTTTTTTTTAACAATTTTTATTTTGTTAAGTATTAATCTGGTACTTGTTGAAAGACCTACACTGTCCTCCCGTGCCTAATAATACTGTAATTCGAAAATATTGTAACAGCCAATTATTTTTAAAAGAGTAAAAGAGTAACCGTGGAGTTTCTTGCCGGCTCTTCTCCATAGGAAACGACCAATTGGAACCGTGCACCTAGCTTCTGACGTTTCATAAGTGCCCATGTAGGTTTATGTGAAATAAAATATTTTGATTTGATTTGATTTGACACACAACGAAAAATGCCACAAAAACAAAAGAAAAAAAAACTAGTGGATCAAAATGTAGACACAAACATCAAAACGTTGTAACAGCACAAAGACTCCTCTAGGTAATATTTTAAAGGCTTCAAATGAGTCTGGCGACTAATACATCACGCAGACAAAAGGAAGGGGGACAGCAGATATAATACAGGCTACAATGATCTGTAGTGATGAGGCAAAACAATGAGTTTGTGAGGGTAGTCCGGGTAGAGAGGTTTGGCGTCAAGCATTTATTTTTTGTGTGGGACGATCGATAGACTATAAAAAATATAAATAATATTAAACGGAATCAAATGAATTTGTTTGAAATTAAATGTAAAAAAAAAAAAATGTAAAACTTTATAAGTATATAACAAAAAAAATAATAGGAACTTATCGAAAAAGACGGAAAAACAGTTCCAAAATAAGAAAAATGAAAAGCAGTTTACAAAAAAATTTCAATCTCACACTTTCACTTTGCCAAATCTCGCATCGTCAAAAAATAAAATAATTTTAGGTATTTCACATAAGCCTACATGGGCACTTATGAAACGACAGAAGCTAGCTGCACGGTTCCAATTGGTCGTTTCCTATGGAGAAGAGCCGGCAAGAAACTCCACGGTTACTCTTTTAAAAATAATTGGCTTTTACAATATTTTCGAATTACGGTGTTATTATAGGTATGGGAGGACAGGACAGAAAGGCCTAAGTACCCAAATCTCGTATAGCTGTCACACATAACAACGGCCAAAACAAAACATATCAACTATACCAGTCCTGGTCGCCACCCTTAGTCAAGGGATGGTATTACAACGACTGTTTGTCGAAGGGAGAGTTACCGATTTGTAGGTCAAGCCACATGATAATAAATGTAAAATAATATATAGGGGTAAAAAATACCCTCAAGTGACCTCATTTTAATAAGATTTCAATGTAATCAGGGTTCTATTGAATTGATTATTTTCAACCAACTTCCAAAAAAGAGGAGGTTCTCTGTCTCTTATAAATATTATTAACTTTGCTTAGATAATTTTTGAGTTAGCTTCAATAGCACGTATTTTTCCCACATATTATATGGGCACAACCCTGAAATCGCGAAAAAAAACAGCCGTTGTGTTCCCTATGATAAATGAGTTTATTTCTGTAAGTAGGTTTGTACAAACACTTTTACGCGTCAATCATATTTTTAAAACTATCAGTCGGCGTTTCATATCTGACTACTCTGAGAAGAAAGGCCGAAACAAACTCAGAGGTCACAGTCTCCTTTTAAAGTCCAGACACAATCTTGGTCAGATCATATGAAGACCACACAGATTGCGTAGACCTGTGCAGTCAGTGCACGCATTTGTCAGTCATCGTGTAGCTGAACTTAAGGAGCTCAACGACTCGACGAACGATACCAAAGAAAGGACATTT
Source organism: Lithophane socia (assembly GCA_947522985.1). Lineage (NCBI taxonomy): Eukaryota > Metazoa > Arthropoda > Insecta > Lepidoptera > Noctuidae > Lithophane > Lithophane socia. The sequence continues at coordinate 1,315,159 of OX383278.1, forward strand.
GGGTATACCACATTTATGTTCGCAACGACAACTCGTCAAAAAGTTATGGAACGGCTGATTGTTTTTCTCGATTTCTTGTTTGATCCCATAATAAAAGTCGCTCATAACTATGAGTAAAGTCACGTGTTTAAGTATTGGTCACTAATTATCCGTAAATACTTCAACCTTTCACATCATCATCTGCCTAGCCTTTTCCCAACCAAGTTGGGGTCGGCTTCGGGTCTAACCGGATGCATCTGAATACCAGTATTTCACATAGAGCGACTGCCTATCTGACCTCCACAACCCAGTAACCGGGTAATACGATACCCTTGGCAAGACTGGTTGTCAGACTTTCGGGCTTCTGACGACCCGTAACGACTGTCAAAGATCCACAAATGACAGCCGGGACCAACGGCTTCACGTGCTTTCCGAGACACGGAGGAGGCTCGATATGTAAAGATGGTCACCCATCCACGGACCAGCCTCGGCAAGCGTAGCTTAACCTGATGGACCGACCCGTGCGGCTGTTATTACTAAGCCACGAGCTCCTTCACACTTCAACCTTTGAAAATACCTAAATACCTATACCAGAGACTACATACGACCGTTCACGAAAAAAGTTACAACACTAAAAAACGTACTGATTGAGAAAAATGCTTCCCAAAACTGCCATGAAATGCGTGTTATTTACTTACTGGCAACACTGTAGGGAATACTGAAGGTGTTGCTATTGAAAATAATGGCTGGCTTCAAGGGTTTTAGACGCTTTTCGGTGGTGACGGATTAGTATGGTAGTTTGTTTTTATCTAAGTTTTTTTTTTTTGCTGTTTTGCGACATCTTTGTTTTTGATAAGTGCAGTTATTATTATTATTTTGGAAAAAAATAAGAATACAATTTCATCTGTTAAAAGAGTAGCTTTGTGAAAATAATATGGATTTTTTAGTACCTAATTAGTAATAGTTTACGTAATTTTTTTCTTTTCCTCTTAATTTTTTTTTCTAATTGTTTAACACTCGCAAGGTCTTCACGAGAAAAGCTCGACCTAGTGTGGAGTCCACAAGTTTAAATATGAAAATGATGTTTCGCTTGTTAAAAATAATGTTAGGAGTAGTTTATTTGTATTTTAAGGAAAATACCTTTATGAATACCTTATTTGTTTATTAAACTTTATATTACTTTAATTTTTACAAGCAAAAATAGCCATAATTATATAATTTTTATAACTCAAAATATTTTTTTAATTAAATAGAAAAATAAAAAATAATCACTCACCAGCTCTCGAAAACTTGGCCCAAAATCTGTTTAAAAAGAAAAGTTCAAATTAATAAAACAGAAACTAAATAGGCATTAAAATAAAAAAGAAAGAAGAAATAAATTTCAGATATAATATTATACAAAACAATTTATATTAGCATCGATCAACGTTAAAGCTACGGTTTCGAAGAAGAGCGGTTCCATCATATTGTAACGGCGGCCGTCATGAATATCCCGTAATTTTCACCATATTTGACAATAAGGCACGCACGCACTGCGGTGCGGTGGAATGCGGTGTTATTTCTACCATATAGTATAACAAACGCAGTCCCGGGTCCGTGCACTGTTGGAAACATTATACGCTGATTATGCGTGCACCGATTTTTCCTATATAAAATTTGTCAGGCCGCGAGTAGTATTGTGCGAGCGAGATCAATCTGGCTAGCCTTGTCCCAACTATGTTGGGGTCGTCTTACAGTCTAACCAAATGCAGCTGAATACCAGTATTTTACATGGAGCGACTGCCTATCTGACCTCCACAACCCAGTAACTGGATAATACCCCATCGGTAAGACTGGTTGTCAGAGTTTCGGCCTCTGACGACCCGTAACGACTGTCAAAGATCCACGAATGACAGCCGGGACCAACGGCTTAACGTGCTTGTCGAGGCATGGAGAAGTCTCGGTAGATATGTAAAGATAGTCACCCATCCACGGACCAATCCCGACAAACGTAGCTTAGCCTGGTGGATTGACCCGTGCGGCTGTTATTACGTAGCCACGAGCTCCAATTTTTCCTATCAAATAATCTAATTAATAAAACCATACATACCGATTCCAGATAGTCCAGGGATACCAATGTGTCCAGCCAGTACATCGTCATAGCCTTTACTGTAAACAGTACAATCTATTAGTGAACACAACTGTATCACTTAAAAAAATACTACACCGTAAGGGCCGAGACACGCCTGCCAGGGTTGCGGGTTAGTCCGAAAGGGATACCGGGACCATGGCAACAGGCAACTGAAGGAACACGGGTGGGTTTTAGTCAGTAAAAGTCTGACACGCCCTTCCACGCGTACCACGTATTGGTGCATGAAACGCAGCGGGGATGCGCGCGGCCGCCCGCGGTGCCACGAGCGGCAGCGGCGAGCGGCGCTGGCAGCCGCGGGCAGAACCAAGCGATACTAGTCTTTTAAGTATATATATAAAGTTTAAAATTATTACACACTGAAAGCGCTTGCCGCGTCGCTGCCGGCAGCAGCCATTCCGGCGTGACTCGGCCCTAATAGGTATTTATACATATGACGGCACCACAGCAATGTTTGTCAAAGGACCGATGGCCGGTGTAGCAGACGAGTCCGTGGAGCCCGCGTATTGGCATGCATAGTGTGGGACGCCCCCAAGCAAGATGGACCGACGACCTTAAGATGTTGGCTGGGACAGACTGGATGCAGAAGGCAGAGGACAGGGTGTTTTGGCGCAGCCTGGCAGAGGCCTATGTTCAGCAGTAGACTGCGATAGCCTGAGTTGATTGATTGACAACAAGTGACGGCGTCTAGTTTTGTGACGAAGTTACTAAAGCTACAGTTTTCTAGAAGAGCGGTGGACGCTACATAAGTTACGGAACATACACAAGAGGCGAGGGGCGCAGGCCTAGTGACGGTGCAGTGCGGGCGTTGCGCCGCTATTTTCATATTTCATACAAAATGGTATATGAGCGACGATACGCACTTTGCCCGCTCCTAGTCGCGCCTCGCCGCCTTTTTATGTCCCGCGTCTCGTCACTTATACATTTTGTATGAAATATGAAAGCAGCGGCGCAACGCCCGCGCCACACGGTCGTTACGTCCGACGTCTCTCGCCTCTTATTTATTTATTTATTTTATTTTATTATTTATGTACACACAGTAAAATACAAAAAAGATACGACATAATTAAAATATGAGTACAAAGGTACTGCTTATTTCTTAAGACATTTCTTCCAGCAGACCTGCGAAAGGAGAAATGAGAAAGAAATGTAGACAATAGTGTGTGAGAACAAGAAGAGAAAAACATGGATATGCGAAGTATTAACCAAAAATAACAAATATTAACATATACTTAAATAAATACATAAAGCTTAAATATATAAACATAAATACACTATAGGTAGGGCCTCTTGTGTATGTCCCGCGCCTAACGGCCGCACGAACTTACTTTCATAGATTTTTATCCCGGTAACATGATCCTGTGGGATAAGTTCCATCCACATGTGCGCGTGCACATCCTACTAATAATAATAATAAAAACGCGAAAGTTTGCGAGCAAGGATAGATGGACGTTTGTTTGTTACTCTTTCAAACGAAAACTACTGAATGGATATGGATGGGATTTAGAACACAAATAGTTTAAAACCTGGATTAACACATAGAATACTTTTTATCCCAATATTCGCACGGGATTAAGACTTAGGCTGGTGTAACCGCGGGGCGTAACTAGTAAAAAATACTTACTTTTCATGCTTCCGATACTCATTGACCCCGACAAAGCCTTTTTTCAACCTTTTATTGCTAAGGTTCTCAATCTTCCTCTTTAGCCTCTCACTGTCCACAACTCCTTTGTACCCCTTACATTTTGGAGTCGTAGGACCCGTTCCAGTCGTTGGATCGTGGCAGTCTCTGCATTCCAGAATCTTGCAGTCTCCACCAATGTTTGGCACGTTCTTGAAGACCACGAGAAATGCGACAATGATGGAGATGGTGAAGATTAAAAGCAGGCAGCCGATACAGGCATATTCTGAGCTGACGATTTTTTTTAATCTGTGAAAACGGAATTCCTTTTACAAAACTTTTACTGACGTTACAACCCGTGCGCATTAACATGGCACCTGGCTCAATGACGTTTGTACCTCCCCTCGCTTCCCCGCATGGCGACGGCAGGGCGCCGCGCGTTTACTCTTGAGGAATAGTTAAGCGGAATAGGTTACTAAATATATCTACGTCTATTGTATTTTATAATGGATTTCCGCAAAGTCACGCTTGTATCAATTAACGATACAAAATTCAGTTCAGAAAGAAAATTTTGGCACTTCAATGCTTAGGCTCTGTAGCCCGACGTTCCTACTAATTCTGAAACACGAAGATTACTGAAGCGCAAACCTTTTCTGGTTAAACTATAAGGGGTTTATTCATAAACGATGATTCAAGTTAAGTAATGATTAGCGGCTGTTTAACCATACATTTTTGACGTTTGAACGTCACAACTTTAATCATCGTTTATGAATCCCCTAAGTTGCTATTGCTAGAGCAATAAAAATCAACAACTCACGCGCAAGAGACACATGAACAGCTATCTTCTGCCTTCTTTGGTGGGTCGTTTTTCTGGGAATTGAACGTCTGTATATCTTTACTATATATAGTTGAATAACTTGACAGGAGTTCAGTGTGGAGCACCGCCTAAACTAAGAAAAGCCTAAAGGCGCTCCCTCACTGGGAGCATTCACCTCTACCTTAACGGTTCATGCACATACGTTTGTCACGTCAACGTCAAGTGACCGATCAGACACGTAAAAACAACTTTTTACAAAAAAAAACAACCGAATTCCAAAAAAAAACACAAAAAAGTGAAAAATAACTTTACCGTTAGTTGTGGTACCTTTTTTTTTTTTTCCCTCCCTGCCTTAATTCCTTAATCCCTTTCGGACTATTCCGCAACCCTGGCAGGCATCGGTCCTAACGGACCCCGTCAGGTGTGCTGACATCTCTTTGAGGCGCGCGTGGAACACGACGCGCCATCGACCCGGGCCTGTTCCTTATCGGACAGCGAGCTACCCATTGCTCGCCGTCCGCAAGCCCGCGCCTATGGTGGCCGGGAATCCGCCTGGGATTCCCGTCGCCCAGGGTGTCTCCAGCGGCGGCGGTTAGGGGCGTGAGGGCGCAGGCCTTGCCTCTCCCACACGCGCCCACACCGGTGCCCCGGAAAGGGCCATGGACCGCACGACCCCGCGTAGAGCCTCCGGCAGGAGGCGTTTGGCCCTCCAAGATTGGGCAGGAGCCGCCCCAAGGCGGCCCCGGCCCAGTCCAGCCTGGGAGCCAAACGACGGAAGTGCTCCACGAAGTTCCACCGGCTGTCGAGGACGAGTCCTAGATACTTCATCGTCGACTCGACGCCGATGTGAACCCCTCTTACCGTAGTTGTGGTACCTACGCCACACAAATTCGAATACCACTACCTGCTAAGTAATTATCAGTGACGGAGCAACTAAGATATCGTCTACGTAGACTAAGTGGGAAAAATACGTAATTATTGAAGCTAACTCAAAAACTACGCAAGCAAAGTTAATAAACTTTACATGGGACCACCTCTGAGGAATGACCTACCAAACAAAAAAATATAATCAAAATCGATTCTTATTTGGCGGAGTAATCGCGTAAAAAACAAACCTATAAACAAAAAAAAAAACAGACGAATTGAGAACCTCCTCCTTTTTGAAGAACTCGGTTACACATAATAGTAAGGTAGAAGTTGTAGGACGTTAGATACAGTCAGTCACGTCTCTACCGGTCGACATAGCATCACCGGCGAGTCAAAACTTGTAATGCTACGAACGAAATAGGCGCTGCTATGACTGACTGACTATCTGTTCACACACGTCCGTCACAAAAATGCACGGGATTGAGCTGCTCGCTCTGCTAAGCATTGTGACATTTTGAATATTATGGAAAACCATAAAAATATACCTACCAGTTTTATGTAGAAATTGATATTATTGAATATTATATAAAAAATTACAGGATGATTACTTGTAAAGTATTGTTTTATTGTGAATGTGAGGACTATGTGGATATTTATTTTTCGTTCTGTTAGTTTTAGCGAAGGTCTGGCAATTTGAGAACTTTATGCGACCTACCCAAATGTCCTTTCTTTGGTATTGTTCGTCGAGTCGTTGAGCTCCTTAAGTTCTGAGTTGAGCTCCACTATTACTGACAAATGCTTGCACTGACCGGACAGGTCTACTCAAATCTGTGTGGTTCTTTCCTCAAAAGACCATTTCAGACTCTAATCTACATGGTCCTCATATGGCCTGACCAAGATTATGTCTGGACTTTAAAGGAGACGGTGACCTCTGAGTTTTTTTCGGCCTTTCTTCTCAGAGTAGTCAGATAGGAAACGCCGACCTCGTCTAGCTTATTTTTACAACTTTTTAATATGACGTGTAAAAGTGATTCCAATATCCTATTTACAGATTAAACAATTTCATTTCGTCAAGTTGACGTGACTGATCGGTGAATTAACGTGGATATGACGTGTATCGTGTGCCTGAACCTTTACCCGCGACCAAGCTGTGTTAGTTCTTCTTTTGAATTATAATTATGTAATATCCTATTGGTTTCAATTAGCCGTTGACGGCCTGCGCATGGCTCCTTTAAAAGCCCCAGCCATAACTCTTGGATTGTTTACATTATGGTAGCGACATACACACGTAACGATATACTTGCGCAAGTTTAGACTTGCACAAGTCTGCGCGACACTGAAATAATATTATTATTATCATTTGGTTAGACGCCAGCAGCTAATTAGGTGATGTGTGTGTATCAAATAGCTTGGAGATATTTAATCTGTCCAGTCGATTCTTGAAGCAGTTCAGTGAAGAAGCCGTCACAACATTTTCCGGGTTATTCTATGCTGTTACAATACAACTCGTGTAGACAGCAATTGCTTCAGAGGCTTTTTTCTTTGATGACTTTTCCTATATTTTTAGAGAATGAATGGCTCAGATACTTGTGCTGATTCATCCTACCCACGTTAATGTATACTTGTGCAAGTCCAATTTTGCGTAAGAATAGTGTGTGGCCTGCATTACAGACGAATGCTCCGGTGGAGCGCCTTTAGAGCGAGATTGAGCTTGCTTTCTTTCTATCTTTGTAAGTATCTATACAGTATGCAAGGGTAAACCGTTGTCACTCAAACCATGGGTAGTTGACTTAAATATAAAAATAAATGACCGAGTAACAACAAAAATAAAACCTTATTTTCATTAAAAGATTTTAAAAAGTAAATATCCGTCACTGTTCCGATACTCATGGATACGCGTTCGAGAGAGCTGCGAAACAGCTGACGGCCGGTCATGTAACGTCTCGCGCGCCCCCGCCAACCACCGGCCGCCGTGATGAGACGCAAGTTCGTTGCCCTTGCGTGTAGGGTAAAATATTCGTGTGGAAAAATGTAGATTTTCTTTAAAAAAAAAGTTGTATTTTTCCATTGATTTTACGTTTTATAAATGAAACCAAACCACTGGTTTCAAGGATAACGGTGTTTACACTAACAACCTGTATAAGATTTGTCGTAAAGGGCTTTGTAAGTTTTTTTTTTTTCTATAGTTTGGTTTTAAAGAAATGGCCGTAACACTTACCCACAACCACCAGCTGTCTTTCTTTTCACTTTGAAAAGGCTGAAACAATGATAAAGAATAAAATAAACTCAAACTCAAAGCATTTATATCAAATAAACCAATTACAGGTACTTTTGAATTGTCAAGGGGTCGGTCAGTCAGAAAGATGAAGCTACATAGTTGCCCATTCCAAAGCGTAGTATGTTCCTATGGAGGAGAACGGGCAAGAAACTCCACGGACACTCTTTTAAATCAAAATATTGTTACAATAAATTGGTTACATCATTCATGTTGAAATTGTACATGTGAAAACAATGTAAAAAAGACGTGCATGTTAAAAGCGTCCGTAATCCATACTGGTGGCCATCCACACAATGTTATAAATTCGAAAGTAACTTCTCTGTCTGTCAGTCTGTCTGTCTGTCTGTCTGTACTGTCATCTGTCTTACCTTTTCACGCCTAACCCACAGAACGGATTTCGATTAAATTTGGCAAGGAGATAGATGGCATCCTGGGGAAGGACAAACTTTTCATCGACATACCACGCGGGCGAAGACGCGGGCGGAAGCTAAGAAGAAGAAATTAAAAAAAAACCGTGGCAGCTTAGAGTTGACCAGTCAGTAACAGCGGCAATAGAAATGCACAATTTGACTAATGAGATGACGATTTAAAAAAATGTCATGTTCCGCCCCACAAATAAATTGGAATAAGAGCAAGAAAATGATCTCTCTCGGAAAGTTCGAAAGGGATACCGGGACCTTGGCAACAGGCAACTGAAGGAACACGGGTGGGTTTTAATGAGTCTGACAAGCCTTCCCGCTCCGCCCAGAGCGGGAGAAGACATTTGATGATTTCCTAACATCAAAAAAAAAAAAGGACTCATCCGCCCCACCGGTCCTTCGTCAAACATGGCCAGCCCACTGCCACTTCAGTTGGCTTACTCTCCAAGCTATGTAGGTACTCTGATTCAAGAGGACAGCGCTATAAAAAAAGTCTTACCACACTATGAGTCGTGGCTTTATTCTGAATCTCAGTCCTCTGCTCCGTGGAGGATATCTTATAAGAAGTACCTCTCTTGCGATGTTCTGAACTGCTGGATTCACAGGATCTCTATAAATATGAGTAAAGAAGCAGATAAAAAGATAAAGATATTTGAATTCTTGGATCATTTTTACTTTTTAAACCAAACGTGAAAAAATCCAGAAAAAAGGTACGATCAGTTTTTTTTTTAATAAAACTTATTTTAGCTCTCTTTGTTCCCTTAGGATCAGTTCAGACCGCAACGTGAAGCGACGCCGACGCGACGCAGCGCGCACTTTTTAACAATTATCGAACTTATTTTCTTCATGAAAAGGTATAATTTCAGTGCGAGCTTTAACACATGTCAAAGTACACTGAGATACGCGGTGCTGCGCAGCGCGATAAATACGATATTGCATCGGATCATAAAAAAGTACGCGTCGCGTCTCACTAATGCCGAGATTCGACGATCCGCGATTTTGCGGACGGACACGCACGGCAGAGGACCACAGACCGCCACGCACCGCGCACCGAGGAACTTCCGATGTTTGCGATACCCCGCATGTACACCTTCCCATAGTGCGTCGTGCGGGCTCGTCTAAGTGCGTCCGCAATATGGCGCACCGTCGGATCACGGCATAACACAACTTTTTGTGCAAATAAAATCCAAATTCAGTGACTTCCGAACCTCTTCGTTGGTTATAAATTATGATCACAATTTAGACTCACACGATCAGCTTTGGTCCTGGATCCGGAATACTGTCGTCTCTTCTTTTCTTCTCTTGGTTCATTTAGGAGATTCCTTTTTTCTGGATCACTGCAAAATGAATAATCGTAAGACATAAGTTTTAAATGTTTTAGACAACGATCCGACGAATGGTTGCACCGCGCTCCGTCGCGGAGCGCGGGGCAGCAGAATTTACATGGTAAAATTGTTTGTTATGGCCGCGCTCCGTCGCGTAGCGCGGGGTGGCAGATTTTACATGGTAAAATTGTTTGTTATGGCCGTCACGCGCTAGACGACGTAGCGCGGTGCAGTGTGACAATCGCCTTAAGACGATATGATTCAAGACATTTATTTCTCCAAAACAGAATACAATTATTTACTTAGAATGAGAAACAATGGTTGCATACAAATATAGACTTTCACGGTATGTTTGAATTCGATATCAGATGCTTCACAGGTTCATTTTTTTTTTAATTTTACGTTTACACAAATCCGAAAATAATATATAAGAAAGAACAGTTCATCCGCTCCTTTAATTTCCTTTTTGGATTATGGATTGTGATTATTTACGACTCATAATTAAAAAGAGAGAGGAAAGAGAGAATCTCGTGGTTAAGTAATAACAGCCGCACGGGTCGATCAATCAGGTTAAGCTACGCTTGCCGCGGTTGGTCCGTGGATGGGTGGACATCTTTACATATAAGAGACTCCTCCGTGCCTCGGAAAGCACGTTAAGCCGTTGGTCCCGGCTGTCATTTGTGGATCTTTGACAGTCGTTACGGGTCGTCAGAAGCCCGAAAGTCTGACAACCAGTCTTACCAAGGGGTATCGTATTAACCAGTTACTGGGTTGTGGAGGTCAGATAGGCAGTCGCTCCATGTAAAATACTGGTATTCAGCTGCATCCGATTATACTGGAAGCCGACCCCAACATAGTTGGGAAAAGGCTAGGCAGACGATGAATTAAAAAGAGAGAGGAGAAAGTCTAAGCAGATGATAATGAATGTAGCAACACTCTGGTGTAGCTTTATAGCAGTTTGATCTGAGGCTATGTGGTTGCACCTGCAGTGTCCGATCAGTCGTGCGATGGTTGCTTAAAGAAATTGTCTTAAAAAAAATGTTTTTTATACTACGGCTACACTTGGCGTTATCGCGAACTTTTCTTCGTGCGATCTCTGTTGCTCAGCGAGACATCAAGGGTCGTGCGAGAGAGAGCGCACGAATAAAAGTTACAGAACTAGAAAACAATGATCTTACTCTTTTTCCCTTGTCATGATCTCTTTAAATATGTTCAATAACGGTGATTGTGTTTCTTTATCGATCTTTTCATGGCTGAAACAAACCTACATCTGTTGAATATATTTGCTTTATTGTAAAAAAAAGATTACTTATTATAAACCGCGGTTTGAAAGAAAGACGTAGGTACTAAAAAAAAATGGGGCAAGGTATTGCTGGTCTTATATATTAATCTTATGTCAATAGGCTCCTGGCTGGAGGCCCTGAGTGTAGTAGCTTAAGGCAGCCACAGGAAAGTCCGGTTAAATAGTTACGATTTTCATCTAAAATCAACTACGAGATGCCCTAGTTAGGAAAAAAAAAAACATTCAATAGGGACAAAATGTCCCTCGACAAGTGGCAACAGGCGGCGGTAACAACGAAAAATGGCGCGAGCAAAATGTCGCACAACGTCACTCGACGTCACGCGATTTCTGGGGACACGTGTAAAAGAAAGAAAGAAAGAAAGAAAATACATTTATTCAGCACAGACTAAGAGGCACACAATACAAATTAGATAAAAAAAAAATTAAAAAAACAAACAAATAAAGAGTGTAAAAGTACGATGTAGGACATTATCAAGGGAGTGTGCCTCACGGCTGCGCCAAAAAGGCCCAGTTCAGCAAAAATGCCAGACAACTAGTGCCTGACGCTGCCGTGTTGCGGGACATTACCTAGTCCTCAAATCAATTCATGGCTTAAATCACGGATCCGCAACCGACTTAGAACAAGAAAACACCCCTGGCTTCACCAAGGAACATAAACTCACCGACGCCGACGGCGAGGACTTGACTCGACTGTTGTTCGTTGATTATACTGACAACTGTCAAAATACTGATTTGCCGTAGCCTTGTTCCCGTCATTTTTAGTTCTTTGCCGATTTAAACTTGCACAAGTAAGCTTACTAGTGGACACCTTGCTTCCATAATCGAAAAACCTAGATTATTGAAACAGGGATTGCCAATACGGTGTCAAAATCGACAGTTATCATCGCCAAAGAACTCCTCGTCTACAAATTATTTTCATCCACTTTACACTACATCAAAATTCGCTAAACCACGGAAATTATTAGAGGCTAGTTTATAACGAAAAAAATTACACCATCTACGTTTTCTTTTCTTTATTTAGTTTGAAGAAAAAAATGCTTACCTATTATAGCTTAATCCCATATTCGTTCTGACATTAGAACGTTACTTTTTTAAGGTGTTATATGGCGTTTTATTAGCAAAGAGTTTTGATTTTGTTGTGTAAGAAGTTCTTATATCTAAGTAGTAGAAGTTGGGAACACCATTTAAGGCTACGCTAGTCGGTCATTCTTCCATACAAACGTAGTATGGTGATTAGTCGTACGTTTGACGGAGAACGTTCAAAACTAAAAATTATATCAATTTGTCTTGTCATTATCTAGTCCTGTATGGAAATAGCATTGGAAAATAAAACAATGGTTTGGAAGTAATGAGTGTCAAAAGTTCCAGATTTCAACACTAATTTTAACTCATCTTTGGGTGTAACTAAATAACCCTTATCCCATCGAGATATAAGTACTAACGTTAGTACTTATATCTCGATGCCTTATCCTTACATATTATAAAACAAAATCCTCCGCCGCGTCCGTCCGTCATCCTGTTCGCAATAAACTCAAAAAATACTGCACCGATTTTCATGCTGTTTTCACCAATGTATAGAGTGGTTCTCGAGGAAGGTTTTAGTAAATAATAACGGACATCCACGCGGGTGAAGCCGCGAGCATCAGCTAGTGTAGTATGAAATGGCAAAATAGAAACCATACAGGGATATATAATTTATTCAAAAGTTTAAATAAGTTTATTTTGAGTAGATACATCCAGTAGTTTTTCCACAATATGTAGGTAGCTATACGCCCAAAGGTCTGGTCATGAAATTTTAGCAGCTCGTTTTCCTTATAAATCATCATCTATGTCATAAATAACGCGTTACAGTACAGCTGTAGTGCGTCAGTGCTGCACGCTGAGCTACTCGATGCGAGCGCCGCCGGATCCTCCACTCGGCTGTAAGCTTTTTCGCGAATTCCTTTGAAACACGTTACAGTAGTCAGTGCAGCGAGCCGAGCCACTCGATGCGAGCATTGTCTTTGTGTTTTAGGAGGTTTGGATATCATATGACTTCTCCCGCTGGGAGGAGCCGGAGGTGGTGTCGGACTTTTACTGACTAAAACCCACCCGTGTTCCTTCAGTTGCCTGTTGCCAAGGGTCCCGGTATCTCTTTCGGACTTTCCCGCAACCCTGGCAGGCATTCCTAGTGGACCCCGTCAATTCTGCTGACATTTCTTTGAGGCGCGCGTGGAACACAACGCCCCGTCGACCCGGGCCTGGTCCTTATCGGACGACGAGCTACCCATTGTACCTTACGTTTGCCGATTCGAAGTCCTTGGCCGTCAGAATTATAAAGAACATACATTTTAGACTCAGCAGAGATAGCCTAGAGGTGTGGCTATCGGACTGCCAAGTCATAGGTCTAGAGTTCGAACCGAAGCCACGCACTTTTCGGATTAATGTGCGTATATTAGCACTTGCTTTAAAAACGGTGAAGGAAAACATCGTGAGGAAACCGGCATGCCTGAGAGATATTTCTCGACGGTATGTGAAACCAAGTCAGAGGCCCCTGGGCGGCATTAAGACTCTGACAACAGGTTAGTCACTAACCATCCGTAAAGAAAAAGGGGAATAATGTTAGACTTTTAGAATTTCAATATTGAAAGCTCACCTTGAAATTGCCACCTTAATAATAACTTTACAGTAAATAAAAGTGCCTGTAAGGTCCTTAGCAATTGAAATAACGAAACAAGAACGAAGTCTCAAAGTTATATCTGACTTTTTAGTACAACTTCAGTCTTTTAAGGTTGTGACCACTGACTGAGCGGAAGCGGGGCGGGAAGATGTCGCTGTGGTCTTAATAACCATCATTATATGCCTAGCCTTTTCCCAACTAAATTGGGGTCGGTTTTCAACCTAACTGGATGCAGCTGAATAGCAGTATTTCACATGGAGCGACTGCCTATCTGACCTCCATAACCTAACTGGGGATAACTATACACCTTGGCAAAACTGGTTGTAAGAATGTTGAGCTTCTGACTGTAACCGGTTAGACTGGAAGCCAACCCCAAAATAGTTAGGTTAGGTTAGATTACATCATCTGCCTAGCCTTTTCCCAACTATGTTGGGGTCAGCTTCCAGTCCAACCGGATGCAGCTGAATACCAGTATTTTATAAGGAGCGACTGCCTATCTGGCTTCCACAACCCAGTTACTGGGTAACACGATACCCCTTGGTAAGACTGGTTGTCAAACTTTCGGGCTTCTGACGACCCGTAACGATCATCTGCCTAGCCTTTTCCCAACTATGTTGGGGTCAGCTTCCAGTCCAACCGGATGCAGCTGAATACCAGTATTTTACATGGAGCGGCTGCCAAACTAACCTCCACAACCCAGTAACTGGGTAATACGATACCCCTTGGTAAGACTGGTTGTCAGAGTTTCGGCTTCTGACGACCCGTTACGGCTGTCAAAGACAACAAATTAATGACAGCAGGCAGATTGTGTTAGATTTCATCATTCGGCAGATTGGCTAGGCAGATGACCTACGTTATGTATTATTCCCGCTCTCGCTAATTCTAAAGTCACAACCTTAAAAAACCATCCCCTTCAATTTGTACATGTTTACCGCTCATACATCAAAAACTAAGTGCACAAGTTATAAAAACACGTTTTTTAAGATCACTCAAGAATATTGCCCCGTACCTACATTTTATGTAAGGCAATAAAAGTATTTGATATGTTGCGTTTGCCGGCAAAATAATTGCTCCACGGCTGTATTAGTGGGCACTAGGGGGATGTAATGTCAATTTGAAGAGTTTGAGAGGAATTTATTGGTACAAAGATCCTTAGCTTTTAGTAGTAAGGGTTTTCTGCAGGCGTAGCATGAGCACCGTTTTGTCGATGGAAGAGTAGACAAAAATGACGTTTCCTGTAGACAGTACGACGGCAGCAAAGTAGAAAGAGTCAACTGCACTTTTTACGAAATTCACTCTTTTACATAATTCGACTCGGAATTCTTTGTTTTGTTGTAGGATTTATCGGTTGTCAGTGTGATTTTGATAGTAAGGATAGAAAACTTTCTTCCGAAATAGTCTACCTACAAAAAGACCTAGACAAAGATCGTTAGAAATGAAAGACAAAATGACAGATTGTAGAAAGATTTCTACGGTGGATGTCAAAAATGAAGAAACGAACTGTCACTTTGTATAGAAAAAGCTATGTCTATTCTTCGTAGAGATAGATAGCGCCATGCTACGCCTGCTGGTGTCAGAGTTTTAAAGCCGCACGAGGGCCTCTGACTTGGCTTCACATGCCGTCGAGAAATATCTCTCTGGCATGTCGGTTTCCTCGCGATGGTTTTCCTTCACCGTTTTTAAAGCAAGTGATAATTATACAATACGCACACGAATCCGAAAAGACAGAGATGCGTGTCTTGGGTTCGAACTCCAGACCTATGACTTGGCAGTCCGACGGACACACCACTAGGCTGGATTTACAGAATTATAAACATTAGAATCAGCAATACAACTCTCTTAGTTCATAAAAGTGTATTGAATGACTTTTAGCCCTTGTTTATGAACTTATGCTAATGATTATAATTTTCTATAGCTTTATTTGTCACGGTCGCGAATCATATTTAATCAACATACAACCAGACACTGGCCTGCAAATTGCAAAAAACGTAAGAAAATTTGAATTTCGCGGGCTACCTTACCGCATCTATATGAGGTTGGGAATTCATCCAATGACTTCTCCCGCTCTGGGCGGAGCGGAAGGGCGTGTCAGACTTTTACTGACTAAAACCCACCCGTGTTCCTTCAGTTGCCTGTTGCCAAGGTCCCGGTATCCCTTTCGGACTAACCCGCAACCCTGTCAGGTAGCGCATAACTGGTGAATGTGGTTGTAATATAGATAGGTACAACTCTGCCTAACCCATTGCAGAATACATGCGTGATGCTATATTATGACAACAAACCGACAAGACTTGTTTTAGGTTTCAATTCCAAGGGCTAAAGAAACTGGAAGCTGACATCAATGCAGTCAAAAAAACAGGGTAGCAACACCAATTCTCATCCCAGCTTTCGTAATACCTGTCTACTTCAATTTTTTTTTTCTCTAGAATTTCGGAGATCCGCATCGCGAAGGGTGTGCGGCTAGGGGTGGCCCCCGCAGAATGTAAATGTGACCCGTTGATAAATAAAGAAAGAGGTTAAACTGTTAGAGGTGGGCTTCGTAAACATCGTCTTGTTAAGGGCTGGCACGTGAGAGAAAATGGAGATGAAAATGTTGGTTTTAACTTTAGTTTGAAGGAGTTTTTAGTTACTAGTTAGATATAGTTTTAGGTTTACGTTATTTAAGAGTTTATTTAAAGAATTTTAAGTATTTATTTAAGTATTTATGTAGCGTAGATCCTTCTCCAGGATGCTATCGATCTCCTTGCTAAATTAATCGATATCCTTTCAGTGATTTAGGCGTGAAAAGGACAGACAGGCAGAAAAACATCCAGACAGTGTTACTTTCGAACTTATAATAATAAAGTATGGATTCTGCATAAAGAAAGCGGTAAGTCTTCAGTGAAACGGAGATAATTTACTTTATCTCTACACCATTATAATTGGAAATAATTAATCACTGAAAATAATTTATTTATTTTAAAACCATACAATTAATAAAATCGCTTTTGCTAGTTTTTTTTTTAAAGCTAGCACCGAAAGTCGTGTATCCCCCTGTGGATACCCACATGTTTTTTTTGTCTACTTTGTTAAGTTTGAAGCGCAATTTTAATGTTTCTAGAAATGAGTTTTCACAACACAAATGGTGTCAAATCATTCCTTAACTTAACTTACCTTCAATAATTGTGACCGAAATAAAAAATATTCTGCCAGTTTTCCTTGTGGTGGCAACCCTGTCAGCTAATATGTGAGTGACAGATGGTCATAAATTACACACGTCACTAGATGTGTCCCGGGCGACGGGATCAAATGTTACAACTGTGGGGGGACGGTTCCGTATGTTTATTATTTTATTTATTTTTATTTTAGTACTGTACGTAAACTCTGGCATTGATTAGTTGTAGTTTGTGACTCACGAAACCTTTAAAAATATAACTGTACACTTAATTTAATTACTTACAGTTGCATTTTTTTTTCAGTGACTAGATACGTCATGTGATGGGTTTTTTGTAAACTTTTAGCCCCAAACTACTACATAATAATATTCAATTAATACGTCAGTTAATTGAAAACTTTCACTTTTATATGCATTTGATGCATCCTAAGATCTTTTTAAGAACCTAAGAAGCAACATCGTCGCACTTGTGCTAAACTCAAACTCAAAACTTAAAGCATTTATTTCAATTAAACCATTTACAGGCACTTTTGAACTGTCAAGGAGTCGGTCAGTCAGAAATATGAAGCTAGTTGCCCATTCCAAAGCGTAGTAGGTACCTATGGAGAAGAACGGGCAAGAAACTCCACGGACACTCTTTTAAATCAAAATATTGTTACAAAATATTGGTTACATCATTTATGTTGAAATTATACATGTGAGAACAATGTAGAAAGCACGTTCAAACTAAAACCTAAAACTGTCAAATGTGTAATCAGGGTGTTCCAAACCGTTGTTAATTTTATTTCGAGTTAGGGCAGTGTTTATACATGGCCATGTACTTTATAGAGCCTATTAACCATTTAATTGACTCAGACGTCACTTTGCAGAAATCCATTATAAAATGCAATAGACGTAGATATAATTATTTTAGTAACCTATTCCGCTTAAATATTCCAAAAGAGTCATAAAAACCCTGTAAGAAATCAACACGTTTTTCACCTCTCAACGAGGCATCCTCAGGATGACGATTGACCAGTCGCAAACCAGAACGCGACGTAATCGTCAATCGTCATCCTGAACCTATTAACCACTTAAAATCTACTTACGTACTGACACCTAAAGAATTAAGCAAGTAAAAACCATGATCAGAAAACTGGAAGGGTTTTCATATCCCACCTTCAAGTGCGGAACCCAGCATCTCAACGCGACACGAAGTAAGGTAAACAGGTTTATGGAGGTCTCGTCCCGCGGGCCACATTTAAGGGCGCCGTGCCCCGTGCCCATAACTGGTGCGCTCACCCTACGTTAATGATGTTCGATGTTCAATACATGTGTAATTTGTATTACTGATTCGTGGCTTTGGCTTGGAATGGGTGCACTGACCTCAAGATGAAAGTTAATTTTAAGGAAAATAATATCAATCAATCAATCAACTCAGCCTATCGCCTGGA
Source organism: Lithophane socia (assembly GCA_947522985.1). Taxonomy (NCBI): domain Eukaryota; kingdom Metazoa; phylum Arthropoda; class Insecta; order Lepidoptera; family Noctuidae; genus Lithophane; species Lithophane socia. Next base: position 1,333,142 of record OX383278.1, read on the forward strand.
CATAGGCCTCTCCCAGGCTGTCCCACAACACCCTGTCCTCCGCCTTCCGCATCCAGTCTGTCCCAGCCTCTTTCTTAAGGACGTCGGTCCATCTAGCTCACAAATTAGATAAACGAAATAATATGATACTTCTTAATGACTTTCTGCAGAGCCCAGCGGGATAATTGCGTAAATCTGCCTAGCCTTTTCCCAACTATGTTGGGGTCGCCTTCCAGTCTAACCGGATGCAGCTGAATACCAGTATTTTACATGGAGCGACTGCCTATCTTACCTGGGTAATACGGTACCCCTTGACAAGACTGGTTATCAGACTTTCGGGCTTCTGACGACCCGTAACGACTGTCAAAGATACACGAATGACAGCCGGGACCAACGGCTTAACGTGCTTTCCGAGGCACGGAGGAGTCTCGGTATGTAAAGATGGTCACACATCCACGGACCAACCCCGGCAAGCGTAGCTAACCTGATGGATCGACCCGTGCGGCTGTTATTACTTAGCCACGAGCTCCTCCCAACGAAACAGAAAACATGACACAGAAATCTTCAACGCTATTCAATTACCCACAACATGTGATACCAATAAGCCAGGGTATTCCAAGGTATTTCAGTGTATACCAGGGTATCCCAGGGTATGGCAGGGTACAGCTCGCCAATCCCGCTGTTACGGGACACTCGTAAAGTCAACCAGAGCGGGGATACACGCTATTAGCTGGTCTGTGGTCTGAGGCATACGCGGTAGCGGGATTGAGCCATATAATTGAGCAATTTAGAATGGAGTTGCACTTTTTATTATTATGTTTTTTTAATCAGTAATCAATTCACATCGCATTGCATTCGCATTTTAAGGTAAAATAATTTTAGTTGTGTTACCTACAAAAATAAATTATAATATAACTAACTGATGCCCGCGGCTTGGCCCACATAGTATGTCGATAAAAAGTAGCCTATGTTCCCTGGGATGCTGTCTATCACCTTGCCAAATTTTATCGAAATCCGTTTAGGCGTGAAAAGGTAACATACAGACAGACAGACAGACAGATAGACAGACAGACAGAGCTACTTTCGAATTTATAATATTAGTATGGATATAACTAGCTGATGCCCGCGCCTTTGCCCGCGCAAACTATGTACTTAAACCTTCTTCGAGAACCACTCTATCCATTGGTGAAAACAGCATGAAAATCGGTGCAGTAGTTTTTGAGTTTATCGCGAACAGGATGACCCACACTTAAATATGTAAGGATAGTGCAAGCGAAGCAACGCCGCGCCGCACCCTGCGCGTAGTGTTATAGCGCTACGCCGTGCCTCTGTGCGTAGCATCACAACACTACGCAGAGCTACAGCGCGCGGCGTAGTAATCTTAGCGGTCAGTATAAAAGATTTAAACGATACGAGTATTATGGTAAAGTAACATGGTTCTTTATACTATACTATTTGCTATTTGCTAAATATGCAAGCATTTCGTTATCGTACAACCAGTGACCACACCTGCGGTTCGATCCCGTCCCCATCTAGGGGTGATTTGGAAAAAAAATAGAAAATGTTACAAGATTTTTTTTGTTTAAATATTGTGCATAAACAGCATAAAACAAAAAATCTTCTAACATTTTGTCTTTTTTCCCAATCACCTCGTGTCTTTTTCACATGTATTTAAGTCGGAGCCATATTTAAAATAATAATCATAATAAATTCGTCAGAGTAAAGCAGTCTATCCAACGCGGCATTCAACAAATCGCTATCGCGCGTGGCTGATACCGCCGCACCCTATTGAGGTATCGATGGATACCGCGAGAGGCGTCGTGGTATTTTTACGGTTGTTAGCTTTTTATGGTGTCATCCGTAGTCGCACTGCGGTGTGTTGGCCACTGAAAGAATAAGATAGACAAAGGTTTTATTTTGACAAAAACATTTACAACACATAACATTTTTTTCAATTTATCGGGCGAGATTTTTACCTGCAGAGCAAAAATCTCATCTCAATAACATGTTTGATTAAGCAAAAGTCGCATAGCATCGGTTGAGTAAAAGCAAAAGGACTCAATAGGGAATATGAATGTATTTTTTAAATATTTTTATTCGATAGTTTACATCGTCAAATAATAGTTTAAAAAAATTCGACGGCAAAAAAGCAATTTAAATTACTTAATTTTTTTTTTTTAATTATCCAACCTATCCGGGCTATTTAAACGACCTCCATTTGGCGCGCTTGGTGTGGTGACGTCACAGTCCGTGAAAACAAACAAGCAACTGTCAAGTCAACGTCAAACACTCCTTTTTGTAGGAGTGTTTGTCATTGACTTTGTACCGGGAGACCCCTCTGCCCTCCGCTAGCTCCCTTAGTGAGGGTCTCACCGGACAACGTTGAATAATAAGGTAAACACAGTAGACGATAGGAGGAACGGTTTATTACTATTAACGGTTACACACACATGATTATATAAATATAGTTTATCACAGTATTTAGAAGGATGATGGTTATATAAAAATTACAGACAGTAACACGCTCGGTCAAGTCCAAAGATAAAGTGTCCAGCAGACTGGAAAAATACTGCACGGGAGTTTGTGGCGTTCTGAATTCGAATTGAAAATGGAATGATGATGTGGCCAGCCATAAAGGATTGCCAGTAATAAATGATAGGATGAGTATGGATGAGAAGGACTTCGTCACAACTTGAGACTTGTTGATTGACTTGACATTGACATTTTGATTGTTATCCCGAATTGTTACGTCACATCCGCTCTTAGCTTTTCAAGTATTTGAATTACCCACAGTTTTTTGGGACTTTTAAAAAATTAATTTATCGCTCAAAAATATTTTTTATTCAAAAATATTCATGGAGGCATAATTCTGAAGTAATATAGTTTATAAAAAAAAATATTTGACCCACACTATCAGTTTCTGGCGATTGTGCTTTCTTTAAAATTTGCAATACACAAGTTGCACTCAAATCAGTTTATCATAAATGTACAGTCGAACAAGCTATTTGTTAAACAGCCAAAATATATTAATGTTCCGCTACACTGACAAAATTCGTTCTGATTGTGTGTGTAATTTAACTTTTTGAGCTTATGACTTAGGAGAGTGACGTAAAAGAATGAATGTTGACTACTGAAAACACTCACAATTTTTTTTTAAGTAGTTGCAAATTATCGGCCTGTATACCAAATAGCTTGTTCGACTGAACCTTACCCATACATGCAATACATACATCATCAACCACGTGCGAAAAACACACCCTTTCTTCACAATCCGGTAATGGAAATCAACGGGCAATCCTCAACACAGACTATACCAAAATATCTTCTAATACAATTTGACATGACTACATGTAACTCAGTATTGTTTACAGCTCTGCTTACACGCTTATTACATAGGATTTGGTATATCTTATGTTATTACTCGGAGCGAGAGTTCGCGTGGCTGTTTCATTGAAAGAGGTAAATGTAAAAAGGCTTGTGTATTATTACAACAAGTATTATAATGTCTGTGTTCCCGAAGGGTTAGACAGAGATGTCATTTTTTAGGGAATTAATTGTTAAGCAAGATAGCCTACGCACTCTATGTAATATTTGTCAAAGTCAAAGTCAAATAACTTATTTCAAATAGGCACTTTGGAACATCAAAAAAAAACAAAAAATAGAACTGATTCTAGTTGAAAACAGACTGATAGTCAGGTAATTCATTTCAGTTAGCCAATAAAAGGCATTTTTTTATGTCAAAATTTACAAAAAATCGAACTGATTCTAGTTGCCCCTTCCAAAAGGTAGTTTTCGTATGGAGAAGAATGGGCAAGAAACTACACCGTTACTCTTTTAAAAATGTTTTACTATATTTTGTATACATGAATTACATATTATATGTGAAGACGATGCACCTACAATAAGATTACTGTACCAAAATAGGTAAAAATAATTAAAAATGGATCAATGACAAACGTAGCCGTGTGTACTGTACACCCACATTTCGTCAATTATGCGTAAGTCCCATGTAATAGGGGGCGAACCTATTGCCATCAACCGGGGACAAATCCAGACTTCATCATCATCTGCCATCATCTACCTAGCCTTTTCCCAACTATGTTGGGGTCGGCTTCCAGTCAAACCGGATGCAGCTGAATACCAGTATTTTACATGGAGCGACTGCCTATCTGACCTCCACAACCCAGTAACTGGGTAATACGATACCCCTTGGTAAGACTGATTGTCAGACTTTCGGGCTTCTGACGACCCGTAACGACCAATCCAAGAAGAATCCAGACTTCATATACCTAACAAATTATTGTAAAAAGAACAGACTATAACGTGGTGAGAACTTGCTTGAACTTATTAAAGCAAAGTGCACCAAGTTCTCACCACGTATTTACTGAGCCTTGATCACGATAGCACTGAAAGCCTCCTTATTGTTTTAAGATAAATGTGTTCTCAGCCTGTCCATCACATCACACCACACTAAACCACACCGTACCACACCACACCACACTACACTACACTACACCACACCACACTGCACCATACCACACCACACTACACCACACGACACGACACGACACTACGCTACACTATAGCACACCACACCACACTCCACTAGTACACGCACTCTTTATTAATAACTTTGAATTTTCTTCTTTTACTTTTGTTTATACTATATTCTACCAAAGGTAAAAATAATTTGTTAATTCAGTAAGATTAAGAATACTTAAACGCTGTTTTGGGGGGGGGGGGGCTGGTAATCTGTGTGACAGGTTCTCCTAGTGCAGATACCAGTCTCCCACAAAGGATTTATCAGATAATGTAATCTTTATATTTTTAAGGCGCCTTTGTGGAAGAGAAATAAATGTTTATTTATTTATTTATTTATAAATAGTAATCAGGCGTCTACAACAAACCATCTCAAAAACAGCTAAACCACTCGAGTTTCGGTTTGAATTCATTACTAACGTTACTTTAAACTTTATCCCGGGGGATGGCTCGTGAGGATATTATCGCCATGCTCCTTTCATCCCCGTCATCCGAGCAGTCACGGTCTGATTGTGTTGGGGAGGGTGGATGGTGGGGGACAAGAGGGAAGCAAGAAAATAAATATGTTTTAATTACTTAAAATATAAATTCTAACATAAATATTCGGGGTTATGGCTAAGTAATAACAGCCGCACGGGTCGAACGATCAGATTAAGCTACGCTTGCCGCGGTTGGTCCGTGGATGGGTGACCATCTTTACATACCGAGACTCCTACGTGCCTCGGAAAGCACGTTAAGCCGTTGGTCCCAGCTGTCATTCGTGGATCTTTGACAGTCGTGACGGGTCGTCAAATGCCCGAAAGTCTGTCAATCTTACCTATTAACTAGGTTGTGGAGATAAGATCAGCTATAGGCAATCGCTCCATTTAAAATACTGGTATTCAGCTGCATACGGTCAGGCAGGAAACCGACCTCATCTAGTTTTTAAAATATGATTGGATTGACGTGTAATAGTATTTGTACAAACCTTACCTACAGAAATGAAATCATTTATCATTTATTTAAAAAAAAAACGAACGCCGTTTTTACCCGACTACGGCGAAGAAAAAAGGAGGGTTATGATTTTGACCGGTATGTATGTATGTATGTATGTATGTATGTATGTATGTATGTATGTTCATCTGTTCCCTCCTATCTTCCAAACCACTTATCACAATTTGACAAATGAGGTATCGTTAGAAGCGTCGTGATTGTCCGCTGGTTATAGGCTATGTAAAGTCACATAATTAAATTAAAAATGGCGCCCTCTAGATTACATAAAGTGAGGAACTTAAAAAAAAAAATGGTTTAATCGTACCATGTTGGGTATCAAATGCAATTTAACAATCCGGAGTCACACGTACTCTGTGCGATTTATGCCCTAACACGTGTGACTCCGGATTTTTAATTTGTCTGTCTGTGGTGTCTTGTTTATACCTTTTAAGTCGTAGTTGGGTTTTAGTTTTTATTACTATATTTTAAAATTTGATATCATAATAATCATCACCGTTACGTGCTTTCCGAGGCACGGAGGAGTCTCGGTATGTAAAGATGGTCACCCATCCACGGACCAACCCTGGCAGGCGTAGCTTAACCTGATGGATCGAACCATGTGGCTGTTATTACTTAGCCACAAGCTCCTAAAGATAAACTCAGTCAATAAAAGAAAAAAATAACGTAATAAAAAGGAGCCACACCCCTCTGCCTACCGGATGGATAATGATAAATTATCGATTCTTAGTATAATAAAAACAGGCACTTTGAACCGCATAATAAGTAGCCGAAATCACAATCATTACAAGATAAAACGTAGAAGATATCTTCTAACAGATAAACGTCTACCGTGATACGTACAACAGGAAATACGTTAAATATCTATAAGTTAACATGTGTATCCATTAAAAATTGCATGATTTTTTTATCATTTTTCTAATTACATTAACGGACAGATTCTGTTTAATGGAAATACCCTGTATATCAATCATGATTTTGTTGTAATTATTTAAGCCTATGATAATTTTTTTCATTGATGAAACGATGGTACCTACGTAGCTTGATAAAATTGCCTATACGAGTGGCAATCTGACAATCTAATCCTCCTTATAATGGCCTGACCAAGATTATTTTATATGGACTTAAAGAGACTTGGACCTCTGAGTTTGTTTAGGCCTTTCTTATCTGAGTAGATGGATAGGAAACACCGAACCCATCTATTCTCCATTTGAAATAAGATTAGACATTTAAACAAACCTTTTTACAGTCCGTTCAACCGATTTTGACTTCTATACCATAGGCATAAGGATGGCATTAAAAGCAAAAAAGGTTACACAATACCAACTGTCTACTGCCATTGCAGCTGCCATTTGTCATGCCACCAACGCAATAGAAGTCAAAATCGGTTGAACGGACTGTAAAACAGGCTTATTTTAAATGTCTAATCTTATTTCAAATGGAGTATAGTTTTAAAACTTAATATATTTTTTTCTAATATTAATTTAAAACATATTAGTTAAGTTTTAAATCATAATCATTCAAAAATATTAAGTTTTTGACGTGTAAAAGTGTGTTTTTTTTACATAAATAAATATCATGCGTTGTTACCTCTACTCCCAATCGACACGTTTCACCCACCTTTTGTCTGTGATATAAGTCTAAATGTAGATACTCTTCCAATGAAAAAGCGACCCCTACAAAAATACAACTTCTATAAATGTGACTTTGAGCACATCAACCGTAAAATTCAGAATACCGCTTGGACGGAACTTCTCACGCCTCTAGATTCCGAAGATGCACTTAGCACATTTTACAATAAAATTGATGAAATTATTAAGCAGCACACACCACTATCTGCATCTAGAACGGCTGGCTTTCCAGTATGGTTCACAAAATCTCTAATTAGCACATTTAGAAAAAAACAGAAGTCATGGGTCAAATGGAAAAAGTATGGCAACCTCGCAGACTACGAAACTTTTTCTCAGCACAGGGCCTTATTTAAGAAAAATTGTGATAAATGTTTCTCTAAATACATTCAGTCGATTGAGGATAGTATTCATAAAAATATTAAAGATTTTTGGATCTATGTTTCCAATCGCAAAGACAAACACGGTTTACCGGCAAAAGTACAATATAACAACATTTTATCCAGTGATCCTCAATCGATTTGCAACATGTTTTCCGATTTCTTTGCTTCCGTATATGAGCCTGCTTCACCTGCCCTTTCTCGATGGGAGCCACCTTCTGAATCAATGTCTAATGACATAGTTATTTCTGACCTTCACTTCAAGGAGGATACAATAATGACAGAACTGAAATCACTGGATCCAACTAAAGGCCCTGGTCCAGATGGCCTGTCTGCGTTTTTTCTCAAAAATACTGCCTCTTTTATATGTAGACCCTTATCTATCATTTATAATAAATGCATGACTGAAGGTGTCATGCCGACTGTATGGAAACATGCTAATATCACGCCTGTACACAAGGCTGGATCTAAACGTAGTGTTGAGCAATACCGACCAATTTCTATTCTGTCTACCATGTCGAAGCTTTTCGAAAGACTAGTACATAACGAAGTGTACCCTATTCTTCATCACGCTATTATACAACAACAGCATGGGTTTGTTAAAAAGCGATCAACGACAACGAATTTACTGGCTTTCTCTAGCGATCTTTTTGACAACATGGATAATCGTATACAGGTTGATGCGGTGTACACAGACTTTCGGAAAGCTTTCGACAAGGTGGATCATGAATTACTGCTGAGCCGAATAGCCTTCAATGGCATCCGTGGTAACTTGTTGCGATGGTTCATTTCTTACATCACTAACCGCTGTCAACGGGTTGTAATCAACGGTTACCACTCTGATGCAATTCAGGTTACCTCTGGCGTCCCTCAAGGCTCTATTCTCGGTCCTCTTTTGTTCATTATCTTTATAAATGATATTGGTAACTGCTTTCGCAACTCAAAATTTTTGTTATATGCAGATGACCTTAAGATATTCAGACCTATTCGTAATATACAGGATTGCTATCTTCTACAGGAGGACTTGGACAGACTGACGGACTATTGTTACACAAGTAAGCTTCTTCTAAGCATCCCCAAGTGCAACTATATTAATTTCACCAAAAATAAAAATATTATTAGGTTTGTGTACTCTTTATTTGGTATCCCACTGAACAAAGTAAATTCGGTACGTGATCTGGGTATATTACTTGATTGCAAGCTCTGCTTGGATTTACATGTCGAAAAAATCATTAATAAAGCATACAAGATGTATGGGTTTATAATGAGATCAACTCACGACTTTAAACGGACCTCCTCGTACCTCTGCCTATATAAAACTCTAGTCCGCTCACAGCTTGAATACGCCGTGCCCATCTGGAACCCGTACTATAAAAAATATATGGATATGTTGGAAAATGTACAACGAAAATTCCTTCGTGCAATGTATTACAGATGTCACAGAACGTATCTGCCGTATTACCAGTTGCTCAATAAATACAAACTTCTGACGCTGAGCTCCAGACGCAAACAATTAGAAGCAATGACTTTGTATAATATTGTTAATGGCAAATTTGACTGTATCGACATTAATAATGTATTGTGTTATGCAGTCCCCAGAACTGTTCATAGACGCCAGGTGCGTGCAGGTACACTATTTGCAATAGGTACCTGCCGATCTAATGCTGGCGAGCGTTCACCAATTCGGCGAATGGCAGCATCATACAATGCAGAATTCGACCACTTGGACATATTTACGTGCTCCATGCTAAAGTTTCGCAGACTTTTGTATGAGACACTGATTTTGTAATTTCATAATTAGTAGGTATAACTCTTAACTTCTCCTCTTTTTATTTTTATAATGTGTTTTATTGCATGAACAGCTTATTTCCTAGCAATATTAAAGTTTAGTCATTAATGGTAATCTGTGAACAGCGCTGTGGGCTATATTATTATTTAAGTTATTTATGTTATCATGTTGTAATATCCCATAATGTAGCTGTTTGTTGTTCCAAACTAATAAAATAAAAATAAAATAAAAATAAAATCATGTGACCATCCATCTAATAACGAGACATCTCTGTGCCTTGCTGTCATTCAAAGATCTTTGATACTTGCTCAAGTTCAGGCTTCTGACTACTCAGTCAGAAAACCCGAAAGTCTGACAACGAGTCGTATCAAAGAGTGTCGTGTTAGTGACGTGTTACCCAGTAACTGGGTTGTAGAGGTCAGATAAGAGGTCTCTCCATATAAAATACTAGTATTCAGCTGCATCCGGTTAGGCTGGAAGTTGACCCTAACATAGTTCAGAAAAGGCTAGGCTAGGTTTAAAAAAAATATATTAACCAAAATAAATACTTATTGGAAGGACTTTAAAAACAGAATGCTTGCATTAAAATCACTCATTGGATAAACCCATCCAAACAATAGCGGTGAGAAATCCAAAGCTTTTAAATTCCATTTAGCGCATTACGACGTGATGTTTTAGTGTAAATATTTTGTAAACCGCTCGTCACTGCACCTGGGCACGTCTGTTATAGAAAATAAATACAAATTCTGAAAAAAAAAACAATAAAATCAAAATATCATGACCAGTTTTGCCGTAGGATTGGGCAGAGCCTCAGACGATATTTCGCTAGATCGTTGATATCCCATCTAGAAGACGAGCTTTCTGTCACTAATAGAGCACAAATTCAGACTCTAGGCGTCTACGGAGAATTATCTTATGCAAAAATCAATGACATTCAGTTTAATTATCCGACTACGGCGAAGAAAAAAGGAGGGTTATGATTTTGACCGGTATGTATGTATGTATGTATGTATGTTCATCTGTTCCCTCCTATCTTCCAAACCACTTATCACAATTTGACAAATGAGGTATCGTAAGAAGCGTCGTGATTGTCCGCTGGTTATAGGCTATGTGAAGTCACATTAAATTAAATGGCGCCCTCTAGATGACATAAAGTGAGGAACTTAAAAAAAAAATGGTTTAATCGTACCATGTTGGGTATCAAATGAAAGGGCTTAATGAGCACATTTCAAATATATGAATATTATAAACCCAAAAGAATTTAAAAAAAAATCAAGTAATAAAAACTAAAATCCGGAGTCACACGTAATCTGTTCGATTTATGCCCTAACACGTGTGACTCCGGATTTTTAATTTGTCTGTCTGTGGTGTCTTGTTTATACCTTTTAAGTCGTAGTTGGGTTTTAGTTTTTATAACTTGCTTTTTTTTTATTACTTGATTTTTTTAATTTGTCTGTCTGTGGTGTCTTGTTTATACCTTTTAAGTCGTAGTTGGGTTTTAGTTTTTACCCGACTACGGCGAAGCAAAAAGGAGGGTTATGATTTTGACCGGTATGTATGTATGTATGTATGTATGTATTTATTACTTGATTCTTTTATCATTGCGGAAAACATTAGAACACTATGCCCGACGCATCAGTGTATTATTAACAGACTTTCAAAAAGGAGGAGGTTCTCAATTAGACTATGTTTTCTACGCGGCTACTCCTCTAATTATGAATTGACTAGCAGCGCCCCGCGGTTTCACCCGCATAAGTCCTGATCCCGTGGGAATATCGGGATAAAAAGTATCCTATGCGTTAATCCAGGTTATAAACTATCTGTGTGCCACATCCAAATCCGTTCTCTAGTTTTTGCGAGAAAGAGTAACAAACAACAACAATCCTCACAAACTTTCGCGTTTATAATATTAGGAGGAGCTCGTGGCTAAGTAATAACAGCCGCTCGGGTCGATCCATCAGGTTAAGCTACGCTTGCCGGGGTTGGTCCGTGGATGGGTGACCATTTTCACATATCGAGACTCCTCCGTGCCTCCGAAAGCACGTTAAGCTGTTGGTCCCGGCTGTCATTTGTGGATCTTTGACAGTCGTTACGAGTCGTCAGAAGCACGAAAGTCTGACAACCAGTCTAACCAAGGGGTATCGTATTACACAGTACAGTACAGTACAGTTACTGGGTTGTGGAGGTCAGATAGGCAGTCGCTCCATGTAAAATACTGGTATTCAGCTGCATCCGGTTAGACTGGAAGCCGACCCCAACATAGTTGGGAAAAGGCTAGGCAGATGATGAATATTAGTAGGATAGTAGGATTTTGATGATTCTTTTTTTGTTTGGTAGGTCATGCTTCAGAGTCTGTCCCTTATACATTTTGTATGAGCGGCAGTAATTTTGGGCGGTGGTGGGTCACTAACAAATCCATAAAAACTAAGATTAAACCTATTTACACAAGGCGAGCAAACATTTCGGTACTGTACTGTAGCTCATAAAAGTAAAAAAAAACGAATAGATTTGCTCACACTATACAACGTGTTGTTTTTGATATCCCATAACTCTAGGGTTATATTATTTAAGTAAAAAGAACACAAAATCTCCAAGAATAGGTGGTCCGAAAATGCATAGTTTCGAAGATATAAAAATTAAAGTAATAAAAACTAATTTTTTGAAATGTGCTCATTAAGCCCTTTCATTTGATACCCAACATGGTACGACTAAACGAAATTTTTTTTTTAGTTCCTGACTTTTTGTCCTCTAGAGGGCGCCATTTTTAATGTGACGTCATATAGCCTATAACTTGCGGACGATCAAGACGCTTCCAACGATACCTCATTTGTTAAATTGTGATGAGTGGATTAGAAGATAGGAGGGAACAGATAAACATACATACATACATACATAAATACCAGTCAAAATCATAACCCTCCTTTTTATTCCCCCTTAGTCGGGTAAAAATAGACTGTGTATAGGTATCTCTATCATAATGTGTATAGGTATCTAAGTTTCATTGATAAATAAGAGTAATTCATTTTTATTCAAACCAATCATTCATATTTAAAGCTAAGAAAATGCGACCATGTCATACGTATTTCACGTATTTCACGTAAGGGTGTTTTACATTAATAATCGTGACTTTGACGAATTATTTTGTAAGAAAAAAAAAAAAAAAAAGATTATTGAAGAATAATTCATATGCCAGTTGATTCTTTGATATGGTCTCAATCATACCCTAGAGTTATGGGATATAAAAAAAAACACATTGTATACGATTCAATAATCTGCCTAGCCTTTTACCAACATGTTGGGATACCGATATTTTACATGGAGCGACTACCTATCAGACCTAACCCTGACCAGAAAGACTGGTTGTCAGACTTATGAGCGTTTACGCTGAAAGTTGGCAACGTCGCAAATAACTGTCAAATATTTACCTGTTTTGATTAATTTGGCAATATCACTGTATGGAAATATGGCTAGACAATTACTGTCTAAAATATTGATTATGAATTGCAATTATAACACTGAATTTAATTTGTAACCGGTTTTAGGTGTAAAAAAGGCATTTGGAAAATTTCCGAATCCTTTTTTTACAACTAAAACTACTATATTATTTACTAGCTGCGACCCGCGGTTTCACCCGCGTAAGTCTCGATCCCGTGGGAATATCGAGATAAAAAGTATCCTACGTGTTAATTCAGGTTATAAACTATCTGTTTGCCAAATTTCATCCAAATCCATTCAGTAGTTTTTACGTGAAAGAGTACCTAACAAACATCCATCCATTCATCCATCCATACTTACAAACTTTCGCTTTATATTATTAGTTAGAATATTAGTTAGATTAGAGTAGAAGTTATATAGTTAGATTGTATTTCATAATAATCATATTTCATAATATTTTAGACAGTTGTCTAGCCATATTTCATATTTTCATGAACGTCAAAGATCTACGAATGACAGCCGGGACCAACGGCGTAGCGTGCTTTCCAAGACACGACACGTTATGCGATTAGACACGAATAATTTTGTAATAAAGCATAGTAGTGTAAAATAATTGGGTCAGACATTATTAAGTTATGCAGCAAGCGAACTATTTCAGGAGTCGCTCGGTATTTGGAAATATGCGAACGATTTCTCTAACATCGTTTCACGATGCACTTATGAATGCATTCTTTGGAAACCGTGTCTTTCGACAGCACCTATATTTAAATGTTTCAAAATTAAACTGGTTGAGAGAAAATGATAGGTGGGTCTATGTAGGTAGGTAGGTATGCAGGCAGGTCGGGTAGGGTAGGTGTAGGTAGGTGTAGGCAGGTAAGTATGTAGGCAGGTAGGGTAAGGTAGGTAGGTAGGGTAGGGTAGGTAGGTAGGGTAGGGTAGGTAGGTAGGGTAGGGTAGGTAGGTAGGGTAGGGTAAGTAGGTAGGGTAGGGTAGGTACTTAGTGCTACCCGTGCGAAGCCAGGGCGCGGCAGCTAGTTCTGTAATTTTTACTTAAATAAATACTTATTTAATACTACATTTTCTTACATTGTGTGCCTTTTAGCACACAATGTAATGGGGGCCTACCACCAGCTCTTACAGCAATATTATTTTAATATTACTTCAGTGTAGGAAAGAGATGAAGCTCTACAGGACGTATAGCATCCATCTCTTTCTCCCACTGAGTAAGGTTAAAATAATTTCGCTGTAAACAGTGGTGGTAGGCCCCCTGTAAGAAATTAGCATGAAACTGTACCTCACGGCTGCGCCAAAAAGGCCAAGAGGCCCTAAACAAAGTGGCATTCTATCAGCGATAACGATGGTGGAAAAGGCAAAAATGTATAGGACTGACTTAGAATAAAATAAAAATACTTATTTAGAAATCAAAAATTCTAAATAAGCTATCGAAAAGCTTATTAATATGTCAATCCTGTTGAAAGTCGTTGTAGAAATACGAAACGCTTTCGAAGCGATTGTCACTTGTCTTGGCCCTTCTGTTCAGCAATTTCAAAAGCGAGTGCTTGTAACATTGCCTCCTAGAGATTAGGTCAAGTTAACCGGAATAGGTTATGTAACAATAAGATTAAGGTAACAGCCTCGACTCTGATTGTACACCTAACTGACAACTGAAGTTAAACTAACTACTTTTATGAAATAACGGGGTTATTTTCATAGTTGGTGTTTTGATAGTGTTCATGATCTGCCTAGCTTTTTCCCAACTATGTTGGGGTCCGCTTCCACTCTAACCGGATGCAGCTGAATACCAGTATTTTACATGGAGCGACTGCCTATCTGACCTCCACAACCCAGTAACTGGGTAATACGATACCCCTTGGTAAGACTGGGTTGTCAGACTTTCGGCTTCTGACGACCCGTAACGACTGTCAAAGGTCCGCAAATGACAGCCGGGACCAACGGCTTAACGTGCTTTCCGAGGCACGGAGGAGTTTTTTTTGTTTTTAAAATGCCACAAGACTTTTTAAAACGTGCAACATCATTAAAAGTATGATACAAAAATATAAATATTAATAATATTATGTTAAATCCGTCACGATGAGGGGTAGCCAGCGAGTGAGGTAGTAAAACAAATCTTATTCTTATTGTATCGCGAGTAGGTTGAAGGAGACTGTTGTTGTCCGTGTGTTTAGTAGATTTATTTTGATATAATTGTTTTTGAAACATTACACGACTGCCCAAAAAGGAGTGTAATGTTTTCAGGATTCTTGTATGTATGTAGATAGATAGATAGATAGAATACTCTTTATTATGTACACCATAAAAATTACAGACATAAATTAGAAATTTGTATGTATTTAGTATGTGAGTTTTTTTATTCTACCATAACTTTTAAATGCCTGAATGGATTTGGATGTAGTTAATAAGTAGATTATGCAGTGGAAAAGAACTTTTCTTTTCCAGACGAGTCACATACTCCACAACAATTTTCATTGTGCGCTTTGATTTTGTGCTTACAAAATTGTTAGCAAGGAGCTCGTATTACTTTAATATTTATTTATTTAGGATCTCCAACAATGGATACACTTATACAATGTAAATTACAATGGTAACGAAAACGGTTCTTACACGAGTGCTTCTTCAATTACAGGAGACCACAGCATGCACATAATAAAATTATAACTAGGTGTAAACAGGATGAAAATAAAAATAGAGAAAATAAATTAATGATGAAATTGAAAAAAAATAAAAGTTAACATGTCAAGTATGTTGTATTCATCATCTGCCTAGCCTTTCCCAACTATGTTGGGGTCGGCTTCCAGTCTAAACGGATGCAGCTGAATATCAGTATTTTACATGGAGCGACTGCCTATCTGACCTCCACAACCCAGTAACTGGGTAATACGATACCCCTTGGTCAGACTGGTTGTCAGACTTTCGTGCTTCTGACGACTCGTAACGACTGTCAAAGATCCACAAATGACAGCCGGGACCAACGGCTTAACGTGCTTTCAGGCACGGAGGAGTCTCGATATGTGAAAATGGTCACCCATCCACGGACCAACCCGAACGGCAAGCGAAGCTTAACCTGATGGATCGACCCGAGCGGCTGTTATTACTTAGGCACGAGCTCTCATTAACATGTCAAGATTGAGCATTCATAATACAATTGTTCAGTTTATCTAATAATTACTATGTGACTATGTTTTGGAGGGGCCAGAAAAATAATTAATACATAATTAAAGGTGAGTTCTTGCTTTCTGGAGCACTCAGAACGAGCATACATATCTAAAAAGTAAGAGTCTTCTTTTTAGTGTAAAATAGGCCGACGATCCTGGCCAAGGCGCCGACGCAAGAAAAACTAAAAGTTGTAATAAAATCAGTGACACAGTTACCACATAATTTTCGATTGACTTCAACACAATATTATTTGATCTAACGAAAGAGGCAAATTGCTAGCAAATTATTAAAAATAAGTCAAATTCATCGTGATGTTCTTTTAAAATTGTATTTATTATTTTGTCACAGGTCCACCAACCGTCCCTCTTACCCCACTATAATGAGATTCGCTTGTAAACATCTGCTTGAGATAGGATTAAAATATTATTCCGCCTGGTCCACCGCGCCTCTTGAGAATTACTAATTTGTCTTTTGTTTGATTTCGAAGTCTTTATAGCCGGTTATACGAAAGGGGGTAAGCAAGAGTGCAAAAAGCCTCTTAGAGTAGTCAGTAACATATAAAAAACTAGCTGCAGCCCGCGATTTCGTTCGCGTCGAAGCCGTAAGATACATCAGAGGGCCTAGACAAGTGACAATCGCTTCGAAAGCGTTTCGTATTCACACACAAGGTTGTCGACATGTATATTTTGGAATGTGAGCTCGGCTATCATTGTGCCGATTGTCGTAACGGCCAATAGCCTGATGGCCGTAAGCCTCGACCAATATCTCTCGAGGCTCTCGTTAGGCGGTTGGATCAAGGGTCTGATTCAGAAGGCAGTCCTCCTTGATACGGCTCGCATTGTGAGGTTCCTGTCTCTGCAGCCCTAACCACTGTTGGACCTTGCTCCCGATACCGGCCGGCGGCGGACCTCTACTTTTTTATATTTTTTAATGTTGTATTTTATCATATTTATCTTAAGAAATATTTAAACGTGTAATTACACCTCCAACTGTCATTAACGAGACACAATAGAATTTTAATTGTTATCGGCCATTAGAAGGCCAATCGACAATAGGGAATATGCATGTATTTTTTTAATATTTTTATTCGATAGTTTACATCGTCAAATAATAGTAAAAAAAAATTCGACGGCAAAAAAGCAATTTAAAGTAGTTAAAAAAATGTTTAAAAATATTTAACCGATCCGGGCTATTTAAACGCCCTCCATTTGGCGCGCTTGGTGTGGTGACGTCGCAGTCCGTGAAAACAGACAAGCAACTGTCAAGTCAACGTCAAAAACTCCTTTTTCTATGAGCGTTTGACATTGACTTGACACTTGTTGATTGACTTGACATTGACATTTTGATTGTTATTCCGGATTGTTACGTCACATCCGCTCTTAGCCTTTTCAAGTATTTGAATTACCCACAGTTTTTTGGTACTTTAAAAAAATTAATTTCTTGCTCAAAAAGAAATTTTATTCAAAAATATTGATGGAAGCATAATTCTGAAGTAACATAGTTTATAGAAAAAAATATTTGACCCATATTTGAATCACATGCATATTCCCTAACATAAAGAAAGAAAATAAATAAACAAATAAAAAAAGTTAATAAATTAAGGTGGCAGAATAGGTAGTATTTAGTCACAATTTCGTATACAACATTAAATGAAATAAAAGTGTCATAATATAATAAATAAATATTATCATTATCTTATGGGAGCATCATTTCTCATTTCATTTTTCTTAGAGCAGTGATGGCCCAGTGGTAACGGCCCCGACTAAAAGTCTTGGGTTCGAACACTGACAGGCGCTTTACTTTGTGTAAATAATTTCATCACCACAGCTCTCAAAACGGTGAGAAAACCGGTAAGGAAAACATCGTGAGGAAACCGGCATGTCCTAGAACCAAAAATTCGAAGACTGTGACATCTACTAACCCGCACTGGGCCCGCGTGGTGGATTACTAGTACTCCCTCTTACAGAGAGGACGCCTGTGTCCCAGCAGTGGGACGTATAGGCTGATTTTGCTATGGGAGCAGCATTTTAAATTATACAGACACATAATATAAAATTGTATATATAGTATTTTAGTTTGTATAATCATTAATTATTAATGTTAGCTTAAATAATTGAATGCTACGCCGTAATAAGACCTTTGATCAGTAAATCTTATTAATAAATAATTTGAATGACAAGGCGTAATAAATCTTTGATCAGTAAATCTGCTGTTTACAGATTTTACTTGATGTTTTCGGAAACCTATAGGAACGTCCGTAGAGACCAAAATTCAAGAAAACTAGCATTTTCCTCCATAACCTCCTATTAAGAAGTCAATAAAAAAATAATTATTCTGACACTACGACTGTATCCGGTTTCCTTTTATTAACCCCCGACGGAGAAAGAGGGGTGTTATAAGTTTAACGTGTATATCTGTGTGTCTGTCTGCGCCATCGTAGCTGCCAAACGGCTGAACCGCTTTTGATTTAATTGGTGTTGTTTGACAGGTGTTCTTAGCTATTAAAAAAAAACGTTTATTAGATGCTTTGTTTTTGCCGGGGGTTTAAATTTTTAATTGAATTTATCTTGTAATTAGTTTCATCTGTCCGTTTGTGTTATCTCTGTTGGAATAAAGCTCTCGTTGTGTTAACGATTGGCTATATAACTTTCAGCTTTATTGTTTTTAATTTTGGTTTCGATTTTTGATTCTCATTTTTTTCTTTTGTTTTTAATTTGAATTTTTAATTTTAAGACACCTATTTTTTTTTGTGTTATTTAAATTGTATTTTTTAAAGTGTGTTGTGTGCAGTAAAGATTTATATTTATTATTTTTAAAATCTCAATAAACGCAGATGTAACTCCATCTAGTAGTGAATAGCAAACTTAAATTCTGAAAACATTTAATGTTATTAGAAGATCGTATTTTTGACTTTGTACCATTCACAAATGAAGCCTGATTATTGAAAATAAATATTAGCAATGATTAAAGAATTCAATATCGTATATAAGATAGACTTCCTTTATCTTACAGTAACTTTCAGGCAACTAGCGACATCTGGTGGAGATTTCTCTGCCTGAATCTTCAACCCTCCTTTCATAAAGGGAGGAAACTGTATTCATGCTACCAACTATATCTACATATTTCATTGCTAACGATCAATCTATATTTATATTATAAAAATGAATCCCTATTTCCCTTGGTGACGCAATCACGCGTGTACGGCTGAACGGATTTGGATGAAATTTGGCACATAGGTAGACCATGAACTGGAGAAGGACATAGGATACCTTTTATCTCGATATTCCCACGGGATTGAGACTTATGCGAGTGAAACCGCGGGGCGCAGCTAGTAGAACAATAAAATTGATTTCTAACTAAGTATTTGCTCAAACCAAAATATAAAAGACCAAGACAGAGCGCTGAACAATACAGTGAAGCATGCCAAAACTACACCTCCGCTCTGTACGCAAACGCTCACACGCTCACACGCACACATTTACAACCATTTACTATTTCTGATCAATCATCAATCAATCTGCCCAGCTTTTTCCCAACTGATTTGTTTTGAGCTTCCAGTCTAACCGGATGCAGCTGAATACCAGTATTTTACCCGACTGCCCCAGAAGGAGGGTAATGTTCCTCGAGAGTATGTATGTATGTATGTATGTATGCATGTATGTTTGTTTGTATGTATGTCTTTGGACGCTCTGTATCCTAAACGGCTTGATGGATTTTAACATTTGAGGTGTCGTTAGATTCGTCTTAATTGTGGGAGTGACCTGCATATATATTTTTACCCGACTACGGCGAAGAAAAAAGTAGGGTTATGATTTTGACCGGTATGTATGTATGTATGTATGTATGTATGTATGAATGTTCATCTGTTCCCTCCTATCTTCTAAACCACACATCACAATTTGACAAATGAGGTATCGTTGGAAGCGTCTTGATTGTCCGCTGGTTATGTGACGTCACATTAAATTAATAATGGCGCCCTCTAGAGGACATAAAGTCAGGAACTTAAAAAAAAAAATTGTTTAATCGTACCATGTTGGGTATCAAATGAAAGAGCTTAATGAGCACATTTCAAAAATATATATATTATAACCCCAAAAACATAAAAAAAAAAAAAAGTAATAAAAACTAAAACCCAACTACGACTGAAAAGGTATAAACAAGACACCACAGAGAGACAAATTAAAAATCCGGAGTCACACGTGTTAGGGCATAAATCGAACAGATTACGTGTGACTCCGGATTTTTAATTTTTTTTAAATTTCATCTGCAAACAAAAAAAAAGGGAGCGGATGGTTTTTTTTTTTAATAAATTACAATATTGGTATCAAATAAAAGCTAGTAGCTAAGTAATTCCAAAAATATAATTTAATAAAACAAAATTTTAAAAAAAGCTCGAAATAAAACAAAATTATTTAAAAAACAAAAAAACCCGCCTGCAAAAACGCATAACCTAAAAGAGAAAAACAAGTATTATAATCTGTAGAATTTTGGTATCACAGGCGGGGAACAAACAAAAGTTACACCAAATTTCAGGTTATTGGTTTGTTCCCCGCCTGTAATACAAAAATTCTACAGTTTACAGTTACAGTTTTTTAAATAATTTTGTTTTACATGGAGCAACGACCTAAACCGGCCACATTAGCAATTCCTCTAAAAGCAGTTCATTTCCTGAATCCCAGATGTCATTAGCAATTCCTCTAATTTGACATAAAAGCAATTCATAATATGTGGACCATTTTACGAATCTCCATAGAAAACTGTACAACAGTAATATGAATTACACGCAGATCATTATGAATTGTCAGTTAGTTACTGGGTAACACGGTACCCCTTGGTAAGACTAGTGGTTATACTATCATTCTTCTAGCTACCCGTAACGACTGTCAAAGATCTACGAGTGACAGCCGGGACGAATTTTTATCCTTTTGACATTATTGATAATCGGCTGTAAGATTTTATAGTTACGACAATAATTAAATAAGTACTGTTAATAATTGATATTTATTTACAAGGCAGATGTGAGGGGAAACGCCGGGACCCCACGCCCTTTTTTTTTTTTGATTGTGGGTAGTCATCCAGTGACTTCTCCCGCTCTGGGCGGAGCGGAAGGGCGTGTCAGACTTTTACTGACTAAAACCCACCCGTGTTCCTTCAGTTGCCTGTTGCCAAGGTCCCGGTATCCCTTAATAATCCCTAATGACCTTATTGGCGATGTTCTTCAGAAAAGTCAGGTGCGTATAGGACCCGAGGGCCAAGACAAGTGACAATCGCTTCGAAAGCGTTTCGTATTTCTACAACGACTTTCAACGGGATTGACATAAGCTTTCCGATAGCTTATGTCAGTCCTATTTGTAACACCTGCCACCCTTATTGTAACACCTGCATTCTATACAAATAAAGAAATTATTTATTTATTTATTTATACATTTCTGCCTTTTCCATCATCGTTATCGCTGATAGAATGACACTTTGTCTATGGCCTCAGATGTATGAACGTAAACGAGGCAAAATGAGTATGTAAGGATCGTAGCAGGTGGCGTTCTATATTTTCTGCCTACCCCCATGGGATGAAGGCTTGAGTGTATCTAGGTATGTGTGCATTATATTTGATTCTTATCAATTATTATCAGTACCTGAAATCCGCGCGTGTAGATTCGCGATCATTGATTGGTGACAGATCGATCACCAATCAATGATCGCGAATCGGTTTGTAACAATATTTTGATTTAAAAGAGTGTCCGTGGAGTTTCTTGCCCGTTCTTCTCCATAGGTACCTACTACGCTTTGGAATGGGCAACTAGCTTCATATTTCTGACTGACCGACTCCTTGACAATTCAAAAGTGCCTGTAAATGGTTTAATTGAAATAAATGCTTTGAGTTTGAGTTTGAGTTTGAGGTTTATTAAACATGTTGGCAATTTAAATCAGGACTGGTAGTATCTAGGTACTTAAATATTTAATTATAAAATATCATAATAATAACATCACGCCTGTAATCCCCGAAAGGTTAGGCAGAGATGTACCTATAGTACACCCACATTTTGCCAGTTATGTTTAAGTCCCATGTAATAGGGGGCGAGCCTATTGCCATCAACCGTGCACAAATCCAGGCTCCAGGCAGCAACTGATTTTTTTTTCCTCCGCTGTCCCACTCCTGGGCAAAGGCCTCCCTCCACTCCTTCCATTTTTCACGAGCCCGCGCGTCCTCCTTCCAGTTTTGACGGAACCTATCCAGCTCGTCCCGCCATCTCCTACGGCAGACCACCGCGACCCCGTCTCACTGTCTCAGGGCACCAGTTCTGTACTATTTGGGCCAACGAATGATAATAATTAAGAAGATGAATAATAATTAGTTGACATCGCCAACACCCTTGACAATGACAAAATAAAATCAACCCTATTTCGCAGGGAAGTAGGCAGAAACTATAAAACGAAAGCGCTGATTCCTCCCATTATGTCCACGTTCATTACATCTAACGCCATCTATGTACAAAAATAGAACTACACTTTTGAAGTTGCAGCTGAGCTTTTGGCAAGTTTGCTACCCAACACTAATTCCTGCGTAGTTCTTAAACCCCTCCAGAGGTGGCGCTGATATCAACATCAGAAAGACATTTGACTGTGTGTTGATAATGTTCGTAAGCACCTGTCCCACAGAAGAACGACAAGCGAGTAGCTAGCAACTAAAAACGAGTTGGCGAACAACGAGTGTGCGACGGTGGGAAGCGATTACTCGCGGATATTGCGTATGTACCTACCCATTGTGACTCTCTCAGCGAGTGTTCTTGTCGCTACAACGAAAACATGAGTACTCGCTGGCAGTGATATGAACAGTCAGCGATTAGTCTCTTTTAATTACACGGGGCGTACAATTTGTTGTACGTTTCTTGAGCGAGAACATCGTTGATAGCTTTCGGTTCCTCGATGGCGGTAGGACATGCCTATTGCCACAAGATTGTGCTATTGTTTTCACCACTTTCATACATCTAACGCCATCTATGTCCATAAAAGAAACAAAAGCCTACCAATCCAGCCAATGTTTTTAGCGACTGTAATAAGGAAGTCTACCCAACACCAATACCTGCGTAGTTCTGACACCCCTCGAGAGATGGTGCGGATAACAATATCAGAAAGACCTTTCACTGTGTGGTGATTCGAGAGAACTGTTTTTTTCCCTACATAGATAAGTTTAATGTTGTCGCACAGCAAGCGCGACTAGAGGTTAGAATCGCATTGTGGCTCATTGGAGTACCCCCCCCCCCCGTTTAATGTGTACACACGTCGGTTACACATCAAGCTATACATTTCCAGTTTATGCTGATCTCGCATTGTATAGGATTTACAATGCGAGGTCAGCTAATACGGGAAATGTATAGCTTGATGTGTAGCCGTGTGTACCTGCAACCGTCCACCTGGCTTCGTTATCGGTTTAGAGATTTCTAGGTGAGCCACGGCAGTTGCTGACCCGCTGGGAGCTTTTCTGCATACTCAACATAGTCAGACAGAAGGGGATGTCTACTACGTAACCACATCGCAACTACTAGCGCCAATGTAACCACATCGCAACTACTAGCACCAATGTAACCACATCGCAACTACTAGCGCCAATGTAACCACATCGCAACTACTAGCGCCAATGTAACCACATCGCAACTACTAGCGCCAATGTAACCACATCGCAACTACTAGCGCCAATGTAACCACATCGCAACTACTAGCGCCAATGTAACCACATCGCAACTACTAGCGCCAATGTAACCACATCGCAACTACTAGCGCCAATGTAACCACATCGCAACTACTAGCGCCAATGTAACCACATCGCAACTACTAGCGCCAATGTAACCACATCGCAACTACTAGCGCCAATGTAACCACATCGCAACTACTAGCGCCAATGTAACCACATCGCAACTACTAGCGCCAATGTAACCACATCGCAACTACTAGCGCCAATGTAACCACATCGCAACTACTAGCGCCAATGTAACCACATCACAACTACTAGCGCCAATGTAACCACATCGCAACTACTGGCGTCAACGTAACCACACAACGCAACTGCAAGAAGCTGCAGCAACACTATTCACACGTAACCACTGTTTGCCCACATCTTGTCGAAATGTGGTGTGGTTGTGGTAAATGTGAGTGGGCCCATACACCGCGTCCTAAAGCGATTGATCGTCACGGGAATACACGAACGGTTGAACTTTTTGTTCCATGTTCGCGCCGACAGAGGGCGCTGTCCGGTTTTCCCGACATAAAGTGACATACGCGACCGACCGATTTTAGATAAGATGCATCTTCCTAAACAACAGAAATTGCAGATTGGGAATCCCATCGGACACACATTGTTTCAAGAACGGTTCAACACCGATTAATTTTGTCAACTAATGATGATCGGCTAATTACGTTTATTTCGAAATCCCTAGTCATCGTGAAACACTCTTTGTTCATTTTTGTCTTTCGTTCGGCGTTTTTCACTCAAAGTAAAACGTCGGAACACAAAACCGAGGATCTCTCAGATGATATGGATATAGAGCGGGAACGCAGGGCGTTGGCTGTGAGATGCAATATGTTGGCGCGCAGGTTTGCAAGGTGTACAAAAGAAGTTAAAATTGCTCTTTTTAAGGCTTACTGTCAGACATTTTACACCTGCAGCCTGTGGGTCCGTTATACGCGTAGATCTTTCAATGCCCTGCGGGTCCTGTACAATAATGGGTTTAGGATGCTGTTGGGGTTGCCTCGCTTTTGTAGTGCATCAGGTATGTTTGCTGAGGCTAACACAGACTGCTTTAGGGTAGTAGTGCGAAAACGAGTGGCCTCCCTGATGCGCCGCGTGCGGGGCAGCACCAACAGCCTTCTGAATACCATATTGGGGAGGGTTGATTGCCCGGTTGTGAGGCACTGGAATACTGTACACGGATCTGGAGGTGCCCTATATAATATTAAATAGAGCAATTGTAAATAATAATAATAATGAATAATAATGTACTAACATAGTTATAAGTACCATTTTACTAACAATTTATGGAATGTAAATTAATTCTGAAATAAACGATTAATAATTAATAATAAAAACAGAAAAAATGATTTTGTTAGTGGACCGATCCAATAATGTTGGATTTCGGCACTTAGCTTTACTCTTAATTGGACGTAAGAACACTTTTACTACGTAACAAAAGTGTCGTGACGGACAAAATTTTACACTTTTAGACTAATCATTCAAATGCCACTTATTTTGAAGAATGCGCAGTTGACTGCAATGTCATGGGTCTTTTTACACCCTGTATAATAATATACAGGGTTATTGGTAAAACACCAATCACCTCTTAATAGGTACCTAATGGTTAAAATATTTATTGGGTATGTTAAAACTGTTTGTACTTCCCGTCACTTGTCACTAAAGGTTCATTAGAAAACCAGCGTCAGACAGTACCTGTCTGGCATTAATGCTGAAATGAACCTTTTTGGCGCAGCCGTGAGGCGCACACTATTGTTTTCAATTTTTTTATTTTTTTTATTTTGTTATTTGTATTTTGTGTTTCACGAACTGTGTCCAAATAAACGTTATTCTTTCTTTCTTTTCTTTCTTTCTTTCTTTCTTTCTTTCTTTCTCTTAAGGAGTCATTGTACTCATCATTATGGGGGGCGTGGGGTCCTGGGTTCGATTCCCGGGTCGGGCAAAGTGTTATTGGATTTTTCCATTAGGAATTTCGTAGTAACAGCCCGGAGTTTGGAAGTTGGCGGTGTGATACCCCCGTGCCTCGGAAAGCACGTTAAGCCGTTGGTCCTACGCCTGATCTCTCTCCGGTCGTGACGGATTGCCGTCCCATCGGACTATGAGAGTGAGTGAAGAGAGAGTGCACTTGTGTCTGCGCAAACACTTGTGCACTATAATATCTCCCGCGCCGATGGCTAGTCTCCGTTGAGATTGGCCACCGTGGCCGAAAATACGGTCTGGAGGACTATTACTCATCATTATGAACAACTTTTATTAAGGGAACAAATATGAAATCGCGAAAAACAAAACAGCTGTTCCGTACAATGTTCGCATAACTCGTCAAAATGTACGGAGCAGCTGTTTTTTTTTCGCGATTTCATATTTGTATAAGTAACCCTGTATAGGTCTACTAGCAGTACTAGCTACCGCCTTAAGTCGATTAAAAGTACCATTGTCCTTCCCCGGGATCCCATATACATAAACACATACATAAACAGCCTATAATGTTCCCACTGCTGGGACACAGGCCTCCTCTCAGTGAGAGGGAGTGGGCCGTAATCCACCACGCGGGCCCAGTGCGGGTTGGTAGATGTCACATGTCTTCGCATTTCTGGTTCTAGGACATGCCGGTTTCCTCACGATGTTTTCCTTCACCGTTTTGAGAGCAGTGGTGATGAAATTATTTACACAAAGTAAAGCGCCTGTCAGGGTTCGAACCTACGACCTACAATTCGTAAGTCGCGGCCGTTACCACTGGGCCACCACTGCTCTTGATCCCATATGCTCGAAATCCGTTCAGTGATTTAGGCATAAAAAGGTAACATACAGATAGAAAGAAAATGGATATAGTATACATAATAAGGATTAACTGAAGCCTTTCGATAAAATCTCTAAACAGTAGATAGAACTATCTCATTGACAATACGATTATAGATTTTAATCGATTCGTTTTCGAGAACCTATGTGATAAAGAGACTAAAAATATTATTATAATCATTTAATCTGATTGTGAAAATCTTCCAAAAAATGACGAAATATAAGTGTTTTAGCTGCAACTCCAAGGGCAGTGGCATTGCAAACATAATGGCCTCCGGCTGTCATTCATGGATTTTGGGTGTCAGAAGCCTAAAAAGTCTGACACCAGTCTTGCCAAAGGTTATCGTGTTACCCAGTAACTGGGCTGAGGAGGGTATAGGCCATCACTCCATGTAAACAAAAACACAAAAAACTGAAAAATAACTTTAATTTCGGAAGTCAGTGTTATTGCTTTTCAATTTTCGTTTTTTGCCACCGACTTCCGAAATTAAGTAATTTTTCCGTTTTTTGTTTTTTTTTTAAGTTTTTATTTTTCACTTTTTAATTGTGGTACCTACCCCACACAAATTCGAATACCACTACCTCCTATGTAAATAACAGTGAAGGAGTACCTAAATTAAGATATCATCTAGATAAACTAAGTGTGAAAAATACGTAATATTGAAAGCTAACTCAAAAACTACGCAAGCAAAGTTAATAAAATTTATATGGGACCACCTCGAAAGCATGAGCTACCAAGCAAAAAAAAAATCATCAAAATCGATTCATAATTGGCGGAGTAATCGCGTAACAAACACACAACATAAAAAACATAAAGACGAATTGGGAACCTCCTCCTTTTTGAAGAAGTCGGTTAAAAATACTGGTATTTAGTTGCATCCGGTTTAACTGGAAGCCGACCTCATAGCTGGTGAGATATCGATGCTAGGCGGCAGATCGATCAAACATTATACCTAATATTATCAACAAATCACATTTCCTTCTCAACGTCATATTTATCTACATCTTATTGATTAATTTGATTGATTATTAGTAATTAAACTATTGGTAAAACACCAGCAACCTCTTAAGGAGTCATTGTACTCATCATTATAAACAACTTTTACTAAGGAAACAAATATGAAATCGCAAAAAAAACAGCTGTTCCGTAAATTTATGTTCGCATAGCTCGTCAAGTTTTTTTTTTTCGCGATTTCATAGTTCCCATGGTAAAAGTTGTTCATAATGATGAGTACAATGACTCCTTAAGAGGTTGCTGATGTTTTACCAATAACCCTATATAAGGGGATATTCAATCTTCCTGACTTTTCCCAAAATAAAGCCTGACCTTTAACAGTTTGAGGAGCTCGTGGCTAAGTAATAACAGCCGCACGGGACGATCCATCAGGTTAAGCTACGCTTGCCGGGGTTGGTCTGTGGATGGGTGACCATCTTCACACACCGAGACTCCTCCGTGCCTCGGAAAGCACGTTAAGCCGTTGGCCCCGCTTGCATTCGTGGATCTTTGACAGTCGTTACGGGACGTCAGACGCTCGAAAGTCCGACAACCAGTCTTACCAAAGGCATTACCCAGCTACTGGGTTGTGGAGGTCAGATAGGCAGTCGCTCCATGTAAAATACAGATGCATCTGGTTTATCGTGGTTTAAGGCCGTATGGTTTAAGGCTGTAAATAAACCGTTTTACACTAGAATCCGTGATTTAAAAACCGTTTTAAACAGAAACTGTTTTTCTACCACGGATTTTGGTTTAAAATGGTTTTTTTATAACTATAATCTGGTTAGACTGGAGGCCGCCCCTTACATAGTTGGGAAAAGGCTAGACAGATTGACATAAGTAGGTAAGCTTATACAACATTATTTTTTGTTTATGCTAACCCCGAAAAGGGGTCATTGTACTCATCATTTTGAACAACTTTTTCTATGGGACCAATCTAGAAATGGCGAAAAAAAAATCAGCTGTTCCATTCATTTGTGTTCACTTAAATCGACAAAATGTATGGAACAGCAGATTTTTTTTTTCGCGATTTCAAGGTCCCATAGAAAAAGTTGATGATGTAACCAATGTATTATTGTAACAATATTTTGATTTAAAAGAGTGTCCGTGGAGTTTCTTGCCCGTTCTTCTCCATAGGTACCTACTACGCTTTGCCTAATACGCTTCGGAAGTCGGTGTGTTTGCTTTCAAGTTTTTTTGTTTTTCGAATCCGAAATTAAAGTTATTTTTCACTTTTTTAGTTTAGTTGTTTTTTTTTTATTTGCATTTATTTACACATTAGACGAGGAATTTATTATGAATCATTTAACTTAAAATATACTGATTAACCGAAAAAACAATATTAAACAACTACAAATTAACGATTTTCGGACTCTTTCCGTTACTTGTGCTTCTAAGATCATGCCTCTTGACAATTTGTATTTCCACCCCACCAAACAGCAGAAGTGGTGGCCCAGTGGTAACGGCCTCAACTAACGAATTGTCGGTCGTGAGTTCGAACCCAGACAGGCGCTTTACTTTGAGTAAAAAAAACATCACTCTACTCCCAAAACGGTGAAAGAAAACATCGTGCGGCATGTCCTAGAACCAAAAATTCGAAGGTATGTGACATCTACCAACCCGCACTGGGCCCGCGTGGTGGATTACGGCCCACTCCCTCTCGAAGAGAGGAGGCGGCCACTGCTGGGAAGCAGTGGGAATATTATAGGCTGATTAGGCTAAACGACAGCAGTTTAGCGTGGTATCTATTAGCACGATTGGTACTAATAGATATCGTCAACGATCTACGATCGTTAATCTAAATTGTTCGATCGATTCTAATCTATTTGTTTGCTGACGCCCGAAATTTGATGCGGAATATTTTACATTTCGTCACGTTTATTAATTATGATTATTAAACTATTTTTAAATATCGGTATTTCGGGGTGATGACTTTTAATTCTAACTAATATTATAAATGCGAAAGTGAGTTTGTTTGTTACGCTTTCACGCTAAAACAGCTAAACGGATTAAGATGAACTTTGGCACATGGGTAGACCATGACCTGGAATAGGATATAGGATACTTTTTATCCCAATATTCGCACGGGATCGAGACTTACGCGGGTCAAACCACGGGGCGCAACCAGTTTCATATACATGAGAATGCTTATTTACAACAATATAATAACACAACGAATTCATCATCTGCCTAGCCTTTTCCCAACCAAATTGGGGTCGGCTTCCAGTCTAACCGGATACACCTGAATACCAGTATTTTACATGGAGCGACCGCCTATCTAACCTCCAGAAACCAGTAACTGGGTAATACAATATCCCTTGGCACGACTGGTTGTCAGACTTTCGGGCTTCTGACGACCCGTAACGACTGTCAAAGATCCACAAATGACAGCCGGGACCAACGGCTTAACGTGCTTTCTGAGGCACGGAGGAGACTCGATATGTAAATATGGTCACCCATCCACGGACCAGCCCCGGCAAGCGTAGCTTAACCTGATGGATCAACCCGTGCGGCTGTTATTACTTAGCCACGAGCTCCTACCATAATAACACAAATAAATATTTACACTAAATTAACAAATAAATATAATTTAAAAAAAAGGACCCTTAGGCGAACCGAAAGTAATTCTATCTAATTTTATCGAATCTTAACTAAGTTTGTCTAATTTTGTCTAATTTCACCTAATTTTGCTTAATTTCAATTGTATTTCATCGAATTTTGTCTAGTTTTTAGGTTATTTTAATATAATTTTATATGTAATTCCTAACAGATATTGACCGTTAACTTATATGTGTGGTGCAACTGTAAATATAAGTTGGTTGTTTAATAAATAAATAAACTTGTACGATGTATGTGCGAAATTAAGGACATATTATTGTCTGGCTTCACTTATTTCCTGACGCATGTTTTACTAAAATGTCATTTACCTTATTAACGATAAAAATGAATAATTCCAGAATGATGAAAACAATAGGCTAATACGATGACTAATAAATCATTAATGACGTTCAAACATACCTAGATAAAATCGTCATTATTATTGTTTTTTTGTTTTTAACACAAACAAATTAGAAAACAGTCGCCACGCGTCTCAATCTGCCTAGCCTTTTCCCAACAATGTTGGGGTCGGCTTCCAGTCTAACTTGATGCAGCTGAATACCAGTATTGTACATGGAGTGACTGGCTATCCGATCTCCACAACCCAGTTACTGGGTAACACGATAATCTTTGGTAAAAAGAAAAAAACAGTTTCCTTATAAAATTGCGTTCCAAAATTAATCCCAAATTAATTCTTTCACAGTTTAAGTCACTATCAATTCTCTGAATCTCCTTTGGTTTGCAAATAGTAGATAACAGTTTCCGCTGTTATGAGGAAATAAAAAATATAAATAATGATATTTTTATTAGAATACACATGCAATCTTAAGATTTTTTTTTTTTAATTGTGGAAAGAGAGTAAGGTTCCGTATGTTATTTTATTGGTAAGTCAAAGTCACGTTCAAAAGTGCCGTAGAAATTCCTATTTGAAATAAATTATTTGACACTAAAAGGCACTTTTGAGCATCAAAAACAAAAAAAATAGAACTGATTCTAGTTGCCCCTTCCAAAAGGTAGTTTTCGTATGGAGAAGAATGGGCAAGAAACTCCACCGTTACTCTTTTAAAAATGTTTTACAATATTTTTAATTAATACATCAATTACATATTATATGTGAAGACGATGTACCTAGAATAAGATTACTGTACCACAATAGTTAGAAAGAATTAAAAATGGAGAATAAGAAAAGTGTCCAGTGTATATTTTTATCCTCTTTAATAAATATGACGATGCCAATGGGAAGAGAGCAGATGATAAATATGATGTTGTTGCCTTGGAACGTGGGTAGGCCTCTGTGTCGACACCCTTGCGCCATGCCATGGTCCTAGCACGGCGGGCTGTGCTGGCGCCGCTGCTGCGGCTGCTGAGACCCTCAAGCGGCGCAAGTACTGTAACATTATAATTAACTACAGTTTTGAGCCGTTTGGGGTCGAAACGATCGGGTTATGGGGCCCGAGTGCGCGTCTCCTTTTTAAGGAAAGTCGTTGACTTGTCGACACTTCACGCAATTCTGCTATTTTACGTGCAAATTGAAAATCATGCGACCGGAATGCGATGACATTGTGAATAGATCAAAAAATGGTATTCTGCTAACCTTAATATTCGGTTTATTCACATTCCGATCGCAATATCTTCGCAGTCGAGTCTGACGGCGGTCGAGTATGTTTTCGTTTACGAAAATAAATATATTTTCATGTTGGTTCAATGCACGCAGACGATATTGTGATAATTAGTGATACTTCAATTTTTAGCAACCTTATTTTATGATTTTTTAAATGTATTAATTAGTTTGCTTGGATAAGTACATAGTTTTAGTATTTTCATTTCCCGTTTGTTATTATACAAACATTCTTCATTACATTCTTTGAGAATACAAAATCATTAAAATAAATATTCAGATAGAAAGATAATTTGGAACGTATTGAAATCGCGACGCGCAAGCGCGATGGTTTAAGATGTCAAGAAGAGACGTCATTATATTGAATGTCAAACTATAGTATTATATCTTTTTTATTTATTAAATTCTTGGTTTATGAGTGAAATAACTGTAACTATATAGCACTATCACAGCAAGAAAGAGATTTGTCGAATATGGTGCCGAAATAGCCATCAGAAAATTGTTTAGTTCCTACATAACTATATTATCCATGAGGAAGGTTTTTTATTTGGTCAGAGTGAGGAATATCATCGTATTTCGAAACAAAACCCGAGCATAGCATCCAGGATAGATACCTACTGTTGTAGTCGTTCTAGTGCGTTGAGTGAAGAGTTGCAGGGAAAATCATACAGATATAGAAGTGCCGTTATGATAAAAAACTTCCGTACCCTCTACAACAAACACAAGGGTTTGTTGTTAGCATCAATAGCAGATTTTTCGATATCCTGACGGGAGATGAAGTTTTGCAGCGGATTTAAAATCCTTTACAGATGAAAGTGCCAAGCTACCTTGTAAAAATATTACAAGTATACTATATTGTAAAAAATAATTTATACAAGGTACTAGTTACTGCATACAAATGGTAGCAAAATAAATCAAAGTATAGTTTTCATTTGCCTTTTTCATTTCTTTATTATGAACTTTTGCTCATTTTCGCAAGATCAAACGATCGGTCTGTTCCTTTGGTAATAACAAATAATTTACACCCTTTCGGTACGGAACCCTAAAAAGCATGCAGTTATTTTATTATTATTAATATGGAAATCTTGATGTATCAAAATAGTACAAAAATGAATTACAAAAAAACAAAAAAAAATAACAATAGTTGAGGATCGAACTCACAACCTAGGTCATGCAAGGCAGACGTCGAATCGCTTCGACTGTACGATTCTTTGACATGTGATGAAAATAGCCTTTCTTATATCTATATGTCGTAATTGACTGTGTCACTTGCGCAGTGGAAGCGGGCTGGGCCCATAAACCGAAGAAATGATGGACTTTCAGCAGTTTGAATACTATTTATGAACAATCAAATATAGGGTATCAAGTAGTTATTATACAAAAGCTAACTTTGAAAAGACACACATGACACATGACACTTTCTTATAGTATGAGAGCCCATGACCAACATTTTTGCCTTATCGTTTTTCGACCAAAACCCTATAAAATTGATAGATCTGAATCCAAAATCCTGAGGACCATTCACGTCTCATACAAAGTTGGGCCAAAAACACAAAGTGCAGAGTGCGAAAAAAAAATGAGGTACCTTGGTCGGAGAAGTCCTCCTAATCATTTTATACCATGGCGCTGAATCT
Source organism: Lithophane socia (assembly GCA_947522985.1). NCBI lineage: Eukaryota > Metazoa > Arthropoda > Insecta > Lepidoptera > Noctuidae > Lithophane > Lithophane socia. The sequence goes on from OX383278.1 coordinate 1,366,440, forward strand.
CAAAGACTATTCCTTCAGCTGTTTTCTTCAAGTCTATTCTACGTACTTACCTTCATTTTTTTTAAATATAAAACTAAAACTTTGGGTTTTGGACTCAAAATAAATGATCTCCTTTCAGAATTTTTCACAATCAGAATTTCTCAATCACGTCTGAGCTGACCCAATTTTCAAATATTATGCCAAAAAAAGTACCGATCTATTTTTTAACAATCTGTTTGATTTTCAGAATGTAGTTGAACGATAGATTTTAGATTTACAAATAAAATTAAATAGAAAGAATACGAACGAAGGATTTTGAACGTGTTGAAAAATTTGTCAGGTCACATGTGCCTCGCAAAATTTGTATGTAACGTAACAACAACTTCAACGAACTAATGATTTTATACGGTTTTGGCCGTAAAGCGATGCGACATGGTTTTGGTCGTGGGCTCTCGTACTAATATGTCAAACGCCAATTACCTTATGAGGCAAACACTTGCTAAGAAGATTCCACAAGGCTGTTTGCGTTCTTACTATTTTCCAACATAGCTCCTTGTAAAGCTTGTCAAATCCTGTCTTGTACAATCCCGCAGTAAACTATCGAAGAACAGGAACAAAATAGAATATTCATCTTCCCTCCATAGGAAATAGCGTAATAATGTGTAGCATATACTTACTCAGCAGTGGGTGGAACAAGGCTGCCAGAAATGATGATGATGATCTAACCTATGTGTTGGTCCGACCTTCATCATCTGCCTAGCCTTTTCCCAACCAAGTTGGGGTCGGCTTCCAGTCTAACCGGATGCAGCATATGGTTTTGGTCCGACCTTAAAGATTATTTTTGCAAGAATCGTACATACTTAATCTATCAAGTAGTATTTATTCAGAAGCTTGGGCATACATTCAGACAAAGACGCTGGAGGAAATTAATGTAATACATTTATACAAATCTATATAAATATGTATTATGTTTGGAACTGTGACCATCTCTCACGAGCATAGTGAAAGAGCAAACGTGCCGTGATGCAGTTGCAGGCGAAGTGCTTACTTAATATAAAGTCAGCCCTATAGAAGTGGAGTCATCGTCATCATTTCAGCCGAAAGACGTCCACTGTTAAATATAGGCCTCTCTCAAGCGTCGCCACATCGACGGACCCTGTGCTTCACAGAAGTGGAGTGACTGTAGAAAAATAAAATGACTACCCTATTGAAGTGAATATTTATTTTTAAATAGGCAGGTAACTATTTATACAAACAAAAAAATATTACGCAAAACAACATAAGTAACACTGTGTATTAGGGCGCTTTTAAACGGTTTTTTATCAGACGTGGACCGTCCTTTTCGCTCTTATCTAGGTCGAACAATGGCAATCAGAACGACCGTCCTGCTCATTTTTCCCGCCATGTGTCGTCCGCGTGATTCCTCCAAATAGTGATGTAATAGTGTGACAACCCCGTGCCTAGGAAAGCACGAACAGCCGTTGGTACTAATCTCTTCCCGGTTACGTCGTATTGCCGACCCATCGGACTATGAGAGTGAGGGAAGAGGTTGTGTACATGTTGTGTGTGCGCACAGTCTCGTTTTCTATAGTATCTCCTGTATACTTGGCTATCTCCGTTTAAATTGGCTGCCATGACCGCAAATAGGTCGGGACTTCGTATCTCATCTAAATGTAAGGAATCTAAAAAGGAGACATAAAAGGTATAATAAATAGTGAATAGACAAACAAATTCTATTACTTATTCATTTCGCATAGATTTTAAAATAACGGTTACACTTCCAGCCTTTCTACACAACTGTGAACCTGAAGGAATAGAGTTTCGACCCTGTGGCTGATAAGTAGATGCGGTGATGAAGATGCTTAGAATATAGCTGCCTTGTTGCATATCAATCGATAATATCCCTATTAATATATCCATACTAATATTATAAATTCGAAAGTAACTCTGTCCATCTATCCGTATGTTACTTTTTCACGCCTAAACCATGGAACGGATTTCGACAAAATTTGGCAAGGAGATAGATGGCATACTGGGGAAGGACATAGGCTACTTTTTATCGACATACCACGCGGGCGGAAGCTAGTTTTGATATAAGTATTATAATTTGTACTTGTAGACCAACCTTGGCTGCGACACCCAGTCCATTTCTTCGCTTATCCTGTAGGAAATGCGGCTTCAGTTCGTAAGACTAAGTTTTAAAAACGCCCGGTCGCTTATGGAAAATGCGCCTGATGTGTGACCCCGGCGATGCCGGCGATGCTGAGAACAGCTACTGCTGTGCTCTCTACGTTGTTCCGCCGACGATTCGGCGTCTGCACGTTGTGCGAGGAATGAAAATAACTCCCACTGGCGAACCCACTCGTTTTGTATTATTTCACCACACAAACACAAAAGTATTTACAACACTGTTCCTGTATAAGTTTATATTTCATGAATATTGGATTTCAAGATGATTTCAAGGACAAAATGAAAATAAAATGAGAAATTGAAACTGCAGAAGCTAAAATTTTTCGTGACAGTTCAGTCAACAAATAATCTCATGCTTACGTCAGTTTTGACGGTTGCTTAGGTACGGGAATACCCACGGATATCGATTTTATTTTCATTCGCTACTCGACAATTTAGCAGAATACCGTTTCAGTACATTTCTTATTTTCATTCAATTCGCAATATCATCGCACCAAACGCCACCTTTGACTTAGTTTTTTGGTTTAGCAGAATACCTTTTTTGACGTTTTGGAACTTTTGCGGCACTGCGACTTGAATTTGAACGTTTTTTAAGCACGAGAATTGGACTTCAGAGGGCTGGCTCGTTCTTTGGCCAAAGAATTTAGCATTGTCATTCAACGTGGCAATGCTGCCAGTCTTCTGGGCACGTTTCCGGATGACAGCGATGCGGACGAGTACTTCGACTCCTACGCATCCTTTTGTTTTTATATTTATTATTATAGTTCGTTAGTCCTTTTAGTTTTTTAGTTAATTTAGTATAATAAGTTACCCAATTTTATAATATTAATAAAAAATCACTCATGTATTTAACCAATGTTTGTATAGTTAGATAATTAGTTATTCAATTTAGTGTTAGATTGTAAATTGTATAAATGATGAAACGATTAATTTAATCACAAATCACAAAAACAAGTTCACTTTGAATAATAATAGGTAATATTCCGTTACGTGAAACTTAGTAGGTACGTCGAGTATATAGACGCGGTAAAAATAGGAACCAGTAGGCTAGATTAACCATATCAATTCGATCAAATCTAGCATCAAATCAAAATAATCTTATCAGAATAAAGATCGGCGTTTTTCCTTGTAACCCGCGGAACCCTCAATCACTATCACATGTGTTTACATGTACATCGATTGTTCCTTAATCACTAATTATCTTGGATTAACGAAAGATATGGAGTATAAAATATATTTCAGTATTCGCAATCATTGCATTACTAAAGTGGTCTTGTGACTGTGAGTGCAAAAATAATATAAAACACCCAAATCAAGGAATGATAAGTAAGTCCTATTTTATTTATATATTTCCTCAAAACGTAGTTACCGTTATAAGTTGTACCGGCTATCATTCATAAATCTTATAAGTTGGTTCCGGCTATCATTCTTATAATATAATTCTAATAAGTTGTTCGTCCCGGCTACCATTCATAAATCTTATAAGTTGGTTCCGGCTATCATTCATAAATCTTATAAGTTGGTTCCGGCTATCATTCATACATCTGATAAGTTGGTACCGGCTACCATTGATAAATATTATAAGTTGGTTTCGGCTATCATTCATAAATCTTATAAGTTGGTACCGGATATCATTCGTAAATCTTATAAGTTGGTACCGGCTACCATTGATAAATGTTATAAGTTGGTTCCGGCTATCATTCTTATATCATTCATAAATCTTATAAGTTGGTTCCGGCTATTATTCTTATAATATCTAATAAGTTGTTCGTCCCGGCTGGTAGCCGGGACGAACAACATTTTGATAAATATTATAAGTTGTTTCCGGCTATCATTCTTATATCATTCATAAATCTTATACTTAAGTTGGTACCGGATATCATTCATAAATCTTATAAGTTGGTTCCGGCTATTATTCTTATAATATCTAAGAAATTGTTCGTCCCGGCTACCATTCATAAATCTTATAAGTTGGTTCCGGCTATCATTCTTATATCTTATAAGTTCGTCCCGGCTACCATTCATAAATCTTATAAGTTGGTTCCGGCTATCATTCTTATATTTTATAAGTTCGTCGCGGCTACTATTTATAAATCTTATAATTTATTTAACGTAAATTGTTTACTAACAAATTATGGATGTTTCTTGTCTTTCGAAATAAAATGATTATTATTATTATTATCTGACTTTTAAAAACTATGCTGGGCAGCTTCTGTCTAGCGGAATTTTGCTGAATAGTAGTAGTTACATAGAGCGACTGCCTATCTGACCTCCACAACCCAGTCACTGGGTGATACGATACCCTTTGGTAAGACTTAGTAGTAGGTACGGAAACCAATAAGGAAGTTAATATTTTTGTAATATTTAAAATAACTTATTGCAACATCATTTAATGACGTCGATGATAAGAAAATTTGTAAATAATTTACTGTAATCTACGCTAAATTATCGGATTTAGATTTTAATTAACGCACGTAAATATTTAGGCATAACATCTTATAATTTTTTTAAGAAATTTATAATTAATTTATTAATTGTAAAAGTTCGCATTCCGTTTTCAAAGGATTATATTATAAATGCTTTAAGTACCACCACACAAATATGAATACATTTCTAATTAAAAAAAAAATAAGAAGTGTTGGCGACGAATAATATTAATAATGTGAACATGACAAAACTAACTAACTATTATTGTGTGTATGTATTTAACATATACACAATAAAATAGAAACCCAAATAAACACTTATAGGTACGTGATTATATAATTTAATTCATGCTAATATTTCAGTCATATAAAAGCTAATTGGCAATTATTATTATTTATCATAAGTACAGCTTCTGTAAATTTTTCGTAAATAATAATTGTGTTATTTATATTAATGATGCATTATCTGTAGATATAACAACTGACGAAAACACCGGTAGTCTAACACTAATCAATCACAAAACAAAATGGCGATAAGTATATTAGATTATAATTATTTATAATTATCTTTTGCACGTTTCCAAATTTTATCATACGACACCTTTTGATGTTTGTAGATTGTAAAGATTAATTATAATCAATTTCATTAACGTTATAATTTTAAATTGTAATTCGAAAATATTGTAAAAGCCAATTATTTTTAAAAGAGTAACCGTGGAGTTTCTTGCCGGCTCCATAGGAAACGACCAATTGGAGCCGTGCACCTAGCTTCTGACGTTTCATAAGTGCCCATGTATTGCTAATTGTAATGATTAGAATTCTGTAAAGCCATACTTGTTACGGTCGCGAATCATATTTTAATCAACATACAACCTGACACTGACCTGCAAATTGCAAAAAACGTAAGAAAATTTGAATTTCGCGGGCTACCTTATCGCATCCCCCTTAATGGGTTGTGGGGGTCAGTTAAGCAGTTGCTCCATTTCAAGTGCTGGATATTCGACTTCATCCGGTTAGAGTGGAAGCCGACTCCAAGATAGTTGGAAAAAGGCTAGACAGATGATGACCACTTAAGAGGAAATAGGGTCAGTCTTTTCTCCATACAAAAAGTAATAATTCGCGGTTCGCCTCTCGTCTATTTCCTCCTCCAATATTGGACCATTTTGAAAAATATTTTATAAATTGAAAGCATTTTCTGAGGGTTCTAGTGCTTCTACAGATAATGTATCATCAAAACGGAAAACATAGGGGCATAGAACTAGTTGATATTTATTTTAATGTAAAAAATCATTGCTCTAAGGTCATAAACCAGAGAGAAAACAGGCGAGAGCGTCTGTATGGGGAGGGGACCGTCCCTATTTCTTACGCACACAAATGCTGAGTATTTTCTACCAGTCAAACATCGACTAATCCACTCCCCAACAAGCAAAGTAATCCTATAAAGGAAGATTATAAGTCTGTCACTACTAATTACGTTCTTATAAAGGCATTGCAGTAGACTTTTTACTTTTATTAGCATTTGCCAAGCCTAAAACACATTACTAGTGCATCAAGATTGCTTTAGTAAGATACTAACAAGAGCGTTTGTGCTTGTAATTGTGTAGTCTCATATCATTATAGAAGCTATTGCACTTCGTCAAATATACAGGTTGTCAGGGTAAACACCGTTGTCACTCAAACCATGGGTAGTTGACTTAAATATAAAAACAAATGACTGAGTAACAACAACAAAAAACGTTGTTTTCATTTAAAAAGTCAGCTGTTTCGCTAGCGAGGGCGGTGTGTAAAGGGTCACGCTCACAGCCGGTCAGGACACGTCCTGAACGCCCCGCCCGTGTTGAGACGCAAGTTCCTTGCCCTAGCGCATAGGGCAACCAACTTGCGTCTTTTGTGGAAAAATGTAGTCATAAAAAAATAAAAAAAAATGTTGTAATTTTCCATTGATTTTATGATCTATAAATGACATCAAACTACTGGTTTCAAGGATAACGGTGTTTACCCTAACACCCTGTATTATAGGGCTTAGTAATATTTTAAAAGTTGATTATAAGATAGTTATAGAAATAAACGCTCCTATAACTGCGCCCACATCCAGCTTTGTAGCATGATACAAGATTCTTATAAGTTAGAGATGTAAAGAACTCGAGTCTTTTGAGTCCTAAATTTTAGGCTCAGCTGACAAATTGCACAGCTCGACTCGTTACAACAACACCCCCAGACTAGAACACTTAAGTCTACATAGAGACTCGAGCGCAACATGGCGCTCAGGTCTTGATTCGAGCTCGAGTCGTTTCACGCGACGAGTCGCGGTCAAGTTCTTTTCCATTTGGAGTTCCTTTATAAATAAATAGGGAATAAAATATAAGTCGGAATAAAAATAATATAGGAACCACAGAAGTAAAAACGTAAGTTAAGTAAATACTCGTAAAATAACAAACAATAAAAATTGATCCGTACCGAAAATAAATAGTGTCACGTTTTTATCCCTCTTGGGGTACACACAGAACCTAATAATGCCATGCCTAAAGGTCACATTTAGCATGTTGCCACATGAACTATGTCTATGTATTTTTAAATAAATCAACCTTGATACGCACAAGACTCGATACACTCGAGCTCTTTTTAAGACTCGAGTTCTTTTTGAGACGTGAGCTTGTTTTTAAGACTCGAGCTCTTTTTGAAATACGAGTTATATTTTGGCGATCTGCAGTCCTTTCTCGAGTTTTCGAGAAAGGACTGCAGATCGGCTCGACTCAAGGCTCTGAGTTTTGTTAGTACACCGAGTCTTGTAAAATTGAGCCGAGTCTATCGAATTAAGACTCAAAGACTCGAGTTCTTAACATCTCTATTATAAGTGAATATAAAAGTAGTTTTGAGATAGTTTTAAGTACTGATTTTTGCTTGTTCATCTCTTTCAGAAACCCTTCTCTTCCTGACGGCGCTTGCGCTTGTCCAGGCCCGTCCCAGCGATGACGCAGAACCGATCCTAGGCAGGCTATACGAGGTCCATGATGACTGTCCCCCTACCGAGGTCCACTTCCTGCTTCCTCACGAATATGACTGCACCAAGTTCTACTACTGTGAATATGGCCTGAAATATATCGAACCAAGAAGCTGCGCTCCTGGAACTGAGTTTAACGCTAACATCCAGGTTAGTCTAGAGGAGGTTCTCAATTCGTCTGTATGGTTCGTTTTTTTTTTCGAGAGGATCTCGTGGCTAAGTAATAACAGCCGCACGGGTTGACCCATCAGGTTAAGCTACGCTTGCGAAGGTTGGTCCGTCCGTGGATGGGTGACCATCTTTACATACCGAGACTCCTCCGTGCCTCGGAAAGCACGTTAAGCTGTTGGTCCCGGCTGTCATTCGTGGATCTATGACAGTCGTTACGGGTCGTCAGAAGCCCGAAAGTCTGACAACCAGTCTTACCAAGGGGTATTGTATTACCCTGTTACTGGGTTGTGGAGGTCAGATATGCAGTCGCACCATGTAAAATAATGGTATTCAGCTGCATCCGGTTAGACTGGAAGCCGATCTCAACATAGTTGGGAAAAGGCAGGCAGATGATGGTTCTTTTTGTTTATTTGTTACGCGATTACTCCGCCAATTATGAATCGATTTGATGATTATTTTCTTGTATGGTTGGTTATGCTGCAGAGGTGGTTCCATACACGACACGACAGGCGGCCTAAAACGGCCATATTAGCAATTCCTGTAAAAGCAATTCATTTCATGAATACCCAGCTGTCATTAGCAAGCAAAAGCAATTCATAATTTTTGGACCATTTTACGAAGTTCCATAGAAAACTGTCAAACAGATGACTTATTTCGTATGAATTGCACGCATAATCAAATCATGAATTGTCAGTTTGTGACATTTTACGATGATTCATAATATTTTCCTATTATGATTCTGCCAAAGTGGCCGTTTTGAGCCACCAGAAAAAAATTGATAGATAGGTAGCCTGAGACGGACATACACAGGGAGAACAGGAGGTTAAAGGCTACTTTTCATCCTGGATTGCAGACAGAGCCGCGGCCAATAGCTAGTCCTTTGACAAATTCCTTGATTATCTGGTTATCATAAATAATGTTATTATTGAATTCCACAGGTTTGTGTTCATCCAATCAATTCGGGATGCACTTTACCAGGATTCAGCACCACACCTGGAACATCTCCAACTGTTGGACCAGATACTGAACCAACAATTCCTGAAATAACAACTCCTGAAGATGAAACAACAGCAACAACAACAACAGCAGGAACAATTGTACCAGAAACTGAACCAACAATTCCTGAAATAATAACAACTCCTGAAGATGAAACAACAGCAACAACAACAACAGCAGGAACAATTGTACCAGAAACTGAACCAACAGTTCCTGAAGAGATAACTTCTGAACCAACAACTCCTGATGAAGATACAACAATAATAGTTACTGAACCAACCACACCTTCACCCTCAGGTAAATAATTAAATGTATTAATTAATTATATTTTATTAAATTAATTAATTATAAAAATAATTATAATTAATTAATTAATTATATTTTATTAAATTTATTAATTATAAAAATAATTATAATTAATTAATTAATTATAATTTAATTAATTAATTATAAAAATAATTATAATTATAATTTATTTTGCATAAAATCATCATTTGACTAGCCTTTTCCCAACCAAGTTGGGGTCGGCTTCCAGTATTCTATTCTATTCTATTCCCCATATGTGTTTGTCCAGTCAAATGACACCCTTCCTCTCTCTCACAGTTCCTGACGCAGATGACTGCGAAACCTTAGACAATGGTTGCCCTTCTGACTTCTCCATTCACCAGCTTCTTCCTCACGAAGAGTACTGCCATAAGTTCTACTACTGTGACAAGGGTGAACTGGTTTTGAGGTACTGCGCACCTGGAACCTACTTCAACCCTAAAATCCAGGTTAGTAAAGAAAACATTTTAAAGAAATCGGCCAAGTACGAGTCGGACTCGCACATGAATAGTTCCGCACCACCGTAGAATATGTGGCAAAAAACGTCTAAAAAAAAGACATGGCATATATAAAAAATAGTCTTACCAGGGGTATCGTGTCACCAGTAACTGAGTTGTAGAGGTCAGATAGGCAGCTGCATCAGGTTAGACTGACGACGCCAACGAAGACGACCCCAACATATATGGAAAAAGGCTAGGTAGATGATGATTTCCGAGAATAGATCAGAGGCCGTGTAGACAAAGTGACATTCTATCAGCGATGACGATGATGGAAAAGGCAAAAATTTATAGGACTGACATAAGCTATCGAAAAGCTAATTTCAATCCTGTTGAAAGTCGTTGTACAAATACGAAACGCTTTCGAAGCGATTGTCACTTGTCTAGGCCCTCAGTTGTGATACGATGAAATAGTCAGAAAGCTGCAGTCAGCTTCATGATTAACATCATGAACCGATTTGAATGAAATTTGGTATGTACACAGAGTCTAGAGCCTGAGAAAGGACATAGGCTACTTTTTATCGACATACCAAGCGGGCGAAGCCGCGGGCGTAAGCTAGTTACTGATAAAAATACATCAACGTCACGTCCGCCAAATCGCAATTGTGGCCTTGTAGCAAAAAAAAATGCTACTACATTGTTATCATTTTTTATGGATTAAGTACTCACACAATTTTATTAGTTGATTTTATAAGATTAGTAAAGGATAAATAAATAAGGTTAGATCTAAAAGGGGAAGCCCCCTCGATTGTATTACCTTGAAATACTTCATTTGATAATTACACTAATATAGTTAAAATAATTTATTCTTTTAATTTTAATTTTTGATTCTGACATAACGGCATTATCTTAATTTAATTCATTTTCCTATTTAATTGATTTACTACTATTACTATTGATTTAACTACTTTATAACTTATGTAATTCAACATTCTGACACTGAATTGACAAAGTGTATTGTTTTTGTAAATAAATGAATTTTATTTATTATACAACCTGTAACGGAATAAACGCAAGAGCTCATACACCCCAATTAGAATATTAAATTATAAGACTAAAATAATATCTGTAATTTAATTTAATTAAACGACACCTAGTTTTTTTTTACAAAATAGACTTCCTGACTAAACATGAAACATAGGATAGCTATGAGCGTATTACAAATTTGTTTATGCATTTGAATAGGCTTTATTCCTTTGAGATAAGGCTTAAATTTCCTTAAATAAAATATCTTATTACCTTGGTAAGACGCGGTGGTTCTAATTTCAGTTAAAGAAATTTTTTTTTAATTAGAAAATTAACACATATAAATAATGATGGAAATCGATTCAGAAGCCGATTCTGAGCAAACTACTTTCAGGTCTTGCGCTTATTCTGTTACACGTTGTATACAGCGTGTTTACAAAAACCCTGTCCGATCCGTGAAGTGTTGTTAAGAATCTGAGAGTCTATTTATGTGATTATTTTATAGAAAAAAGAAAAAAAACAAATCGCCGTATTTTTTTTCAATCGGTAATTTTACCGGGTTATAACATGGGGCGCGAGTGGACGTCGTCGTCTAACGAGTGTCTATAAGTCATAAAATATTACCTCTGCAGAAAATTTGCTATATTATAATAAAATTGGGGTAATTTTGATACTAAAAATGTGAATTTGAAATTGCAATAACTTTTTTATTTTCAATTTTTGTTTTCTTCTGCTAATTTTATTGCAGTACCTATCTGCCTCGGATCGGACAGGGTTTTTGTTACTATGCTGTGTAGCTATAAATACTTATGAAGCGAACCAAACTCTAAATCTTTCAAAGGTCTGCGACTGGCCCCACAACGTAGACTGCGTCAACGACGGCTCCTACGAGTACCCTACTACCTCTGCCCCCACGACTCAGCCTCCATCTCCCCCCGGAGACGGGGACAATGATATCGGCGATATCCTGGACAACGGCTGTCCTGCCAGCTTTGACGTACATCACCTCCTTCCTCACGAAACAGAGTGCAACAAGTTCTACTACTGCGTTTTCGGTCAAAAGGTTGAAAGGAGCTGTGCTCCCGGGACTTACTTCAACTATGAGATCCAGGTCAGTTTGTCGTTTAAATATGCGTTGCGTAAGAAATTACCAAAGCATTATATGACTGTTTATCTGTGTGTTGAATGTTAAAAGAATTGTGACTTGTTTTACCAGCGGACCTACAACAGCCACATTAGCAATTCCTCTAAAAGCATTTCATTTCCTGAGTTCCCAGCTGTTATAATCAATTTCTCTAATTTGATACAAAAGCAATTCATTTTTTGGTGGACCATTATACGAAACTCCATAGAAAACTGTCAAACAGATGGATTATTTCGTAATATGAATTACACGCAGATTTTAGCATGAATTGTCAGTTTGTGACATTTTACGGTGATTCATAATATTTTCCACGGTGGCCGTTTTAAGCCCCCTGCTCTGGGTAACTCTTCTGGTTCAAATTCTGTTTATTTTTGGATTTCTCGGATCTCTTCTGGATATTGTGATATAAGCTCTTATTGTTCATGAGTCATTGTTATAGTTTTGTTCATTTTATTTGTGTTTATTATACTATTTTGCAGCTCAGTTACTGAGTCTTGTTTTTTAATTATTTCAATAGTTTTAGCTAGATCATTTGCATTCCCATAACTTTATTTTTTTAAACGATGATCTGCTTTTTACTTTGCAACATCCTTTTTCGAAAATTCATTGTGATCTTTTTGACTCTTATAAACAATATTAAATTGTGTGTTATTTATTCAGTAATTTTGTTATGATCCAATTTTTTGGATAATTTCTAAAATAGATGAATACAAAGTATTAATCAAATATGACTTTTTAATTCCCTGATTCGTTTGCTGTCATTTTTACATTTTTATCGTATAGAAGACTAGTTTCTGCGTGGCTTCGTCCACGTGTTTCTTGTTTTTACATAAAATAATATATTATATGACACTCTGCAATACTTTAGCTTTCCATTAAGATAAATAATTTTTGGAATTAGATCAGTGCTTCCAAAGATAATTCCTATAAACAAACTCATTAATTTTACCTCTTCATATTTTTTAAATAATTTTTTAGTATAAAAATGTTTCATTTCAGAATCACTAAAAAATCTATTTTCAAAATTATCGCCAAACTCGTGTAACTGATAAAAATGGAAACTTAAAACAATTTTAACAAAAAAATATTTATTGTAGAAATAATTCAATGTCTCGATAATGACTGATACTATATCGTGCAGTATTGATTTCGTTTTGCGCATTAGTAAAGTCATAAAAACGATGTGTATCATAAATGCTTAGTTGCTAAAGTCATAAAATGAATTCGTTTTTAATTCTTAACATGAATCAACTGAAATGCACTTATCTGACAGCTTTACAAGAGCTACCTAGAATGTCAGAATTTTTATTATGTTGACAAAAATTCTTCATTAATTTACTAAACAGTTCCAATCAGTAAAGGTAGGGTCCCTATTTGATTTCGAAAGTTGATGATTCGATTTTTATAGGCAAGATGCAAAATTAATATTTATCTATCATTTACATCAAATACCATTTTTTTTCTATAAAGTGATTAATAAAATTATTATAGCTTTGAAACTTCGTATCAGAGTTGAAAGCCAACAAGTAACAAAGACTTTCAATGCAAAAATTGACGTTAAACTAGACCTTGATTCAATCTAAACCAAAGAAAAATTTATTAATATTAATTAGAGTGAATCTAATCAATTTATCATCAGAAAATGTCATCAAAAATGATCGCCAGTACAAACATTTACAAATGGTTTTTAAAAGGACAATGCGCAAAAGTTTTCGTTGCAACTATTTCTGTATCTAAAGACCTGGGTCGATGTAAAATATTATGACTATAATCGTTATAAAATTCTTTATGGATTTATCACGCTGATTCGTAAAATCATAGACGGCTGGAATCTGTAATAGTCAGAGTAATAAAATTAATAATAGCGAATATAATAAAATTTGCAAAAACAATCAAATTCGAATAGCTCGCGATAAAACACAGATTCGCAGTAGATAACGAAATAACTATGGAACAAAGGAAATAAATAGGCGAGTAGATAAAGGGATTAAATCAAACATTTCAGCATGACGTATGTTCTAAATTATTTGATGATTAATTTTGTTATGTGTAGAGTAGTAAACAAGTTCTGGTAATAATGCTGATGCCATATTGAAGATAAATATGACGTACCGTACTACGAAAAATAGGAACTAGAAAAAAGTTTACCACTATTGAAATTTATAAAGATATTTAGCCGCTGGTGGTAAGTTAGTAAAATTTCAAGAGGTATAATTTATGAGTTTGTATGTAGGGGATAATCTTCGAAACTACTGATTCGATTCCGAAAATTATTTCACTAATTGGAAGCTACAGTAAATAATAATAATAAAAATCGTTTATTGACCAAATACAGGATTGTTTACATTTCCTTAAATATTAATGATTACAAGTAAGTAAACTAAAATTATTTTCATGAAGGAAACATAATTTTAATATTTTAAATTGCGGACTCCATACTAGGTCGAGCCTGTCTCATGGAGTCCTAGAGAGTATTTAATAATTAGAATTTTCTGATTAACTAAATAGTATTTACTGTATTTATTTTACATACCTATTGTTTTAAAACTTTAATATAAAAAAAAACAAAGTCACTAACAAAAGACTTTAAAAATATAATACAGTATAGCTGAGTGTCATAGGATACATTTTATGTCAACAAAAGAAGAATCAAGCGGACAAAGTCGCGGGCAGAAACTAGCTTAAATGGTATTAAGCCCCGTACAAACTGGCGCGATATCACGGGCGCGACAAGGGTTGCACTGCCTGTCGTGCCTGTTTGTGAGAGCCCTTGTCGTAATGAAACAAACTGTTTTTAACTAGATAAACAGTATAAAAAATACGGTTTTTGATAATTACCGATGTTAAAGATACGGCATTATCGCCTACCGGAAAATGTGTAGCTTAACACTGCGTAGGCAACTTGATAACAATCTACAAATTAAAGATTATAGATATTTATTACTCATTAAAGATTTACAAGTGCCAATAAAAATGTCATTCAACTTAATCTGTTTTTTATGTCACGTCAAATGATATAATTAATCAAATGATATAATTAACTCGCATTTTCCCGTGGCTTCGTCCGCGTGGAGGTTGGAAATTAGCCCAAGGAAACATACTACCGGTATAAAAAGTATCCTATGTCGTAACTCAGGTACCTGTGTGAAAATTTCATCCAAATCCATTCAGCCGTTAGGCGTGAAAAGGTAACAAACAGTCAGACAGAGTTACTTTCGAATTTATAAATAAGCAAGCAAGCAATATGATTGGTCGATGGTATTTTGATCAACCAATCACAAGAGGCCAGGAGATTTGAAAAAAATATTGTGTGTTTGTTGAAACCGGAAGAGAGAGAGAACATTTTAAAACTAATATTATATGAGTTTTTAATCAATGTGAGACGGTAAGACTGGCGTAATGTTGGTGTTTCATAGGTACACTTCTGCCTAACCCGTTGGGGTTTACAAGCGTGATTTTATAATAATATATGTTATCAAGACACAATTTATCTTTAAAAAAAAAAAGAAGCCCATCTTCTTTTTTCAGATATGAAAGAGATGCCAACACATTTATACCTCCATCTCTTTCTTTCGCTTACTTATATAATTATAAGTTCTGCAAATAATAATTACTTCGTCAGATAATGATTTAGATCGTAGGTAAGATACAAAATCAAACGCAAGGAATAAAGTAATTGCAAAGATTTAAATCAATTTGAATGATTATAGAATTATTTTAAAACGATTGTATTTTGCCGGCAGAAATTAATTTAGGAATCAGCCGATCTTTTTTTGTAAAAAACTCAACGTGACAACTTATGTGAAGTGACCTGTCATTATTGTCAATCCGTAGCATCAGCAGCTGATGACAGCTGCTATCTAATTGCGTAACTTATTTTTCGTAACCGATTAAGACTAATTTGTTTCATTTTGACAGTTCAACAACAGTCATTGCGTTATTAACGTTGTTGAGCAGATTTTTTTTTCGAACTTATGAAGCTATGGATTAGACATTTGAATCAAACCGATTCCGATTCTGATTGAGCGTGATTGATTCAAAGTGAAATGACAGCTTACTTCACCTGAGTTTTCACGGTGATTTTTTTACAGAACAGCTAGGAAATATTTTCTTGTCATCATTATTCACTTGCTTTTCATATTAAAAGGGTGAAAACCTATATTTGTTCAAAGAAATGATTAAAATTAAAACAAATTGTATTCAAGATTTAACTTGCATTTTAATTAAATTTCCAATTTACTTTACCTATCTGTGGGCCTAGAACGGCCACATTAGCAATTCCTCTAAAAGCATTTCATTTCCTGAATTTCCAGCTGTCATTAGCAATTCCTCTAATTTGACACAAAAGCAATTCATAATATGTGGACTATTTTAAGAATCTCCATAGAAAACTGTCAAACAGATGATTTATTTCGTAATATGTATCGCACGCAGATCAGATTATAAATTGTCAGTTTGTGACATTTTACGATGATTCATAATATTTTCCTTTTATGATTCTGCCAAAGTGACTGTCTTAAGCAGCCCCCTTTTTTTTTTTTGGGTGGGATATCATCAAAAGACTTCTCCCGCTCTGGGCGGAGCGGAAGGGCGTGTCAGACTAAAACCCACCCGTGTTCCTTCAGTTGCCTGTTGCCAGGGTCCCGGTATCCCTTTCGGACTATTCCGCAACCCTGGCAGAAGTCTTAAGCCCCCTGAGCCCCTAGTGTATGTAGTTTGGCTTGACTATTCATCTCTTTCTAAATATTTCCAAGGAAATAATTACTTCTGCAGTGTTTGTTTTTTTTTTGTAATTAAAAATCTACCAAGAAATCAATCAACACTATTCTTCCTTATGTCTGTTAACAGGTTACTGGCCTGTAGAGGTACCTTAGATTTCATAATATAACTTCCATTAATATTTGTTTTTTGTAATATTATTATACAGTAATATTTTTTAATTTATTTCTTTTCTTTTCAATACGTATCAAAATTATACATTAAAAAAATACCTTAGGTTTCATAATATAACTTCCATTATATTTGTAATATTCTTCCGTAATATTATTATCAAATAATAATTTTATTATTACAATAATAGATCAAAGGAAAGTGTAGGAAAGGGTAATGATAAAGTAATTTTTGTTTATTTATTTGTGAAATATTGGTGTCCAATTATTACATTTTCTTGTCCATGAAAAATCATAGAAAATTAACATTGTAATAAAATCCCTTTTGTCTCTTTCCAGGTTTGTGATTGGCCCGCCAATGTAAACTGCACCTCAACCGGTACCACCCCGGCTCCGGCAACTCCAGAAGACTCTAGCAGTAGCGAAGAGTTACCAATCGTAAATGACCCAGAAGACCCGGAAGACCCAGAAGACCCAAGCGGGTGGGTGCCTCTCCCCAACGGCTGCCCAGCTGACTTCAATATCCATCATCTTCTGCCTCATGAAACAGACTGCGACAAGTTCTACTACTGCGTTCACGGACAGACTATTGTGAGGCAATGCGCTCCTGGAACTCATTTTAACCCCATCAAGCAGGTAAATATTAAAAATATTATAAAAAGCAAGTGATAATTATATAATACTAGCTTCCGCCCGCGTGGTATGTCGATAAAAAGTAGCCTATGTCCTTCCCCGGGATGCCATCTATATCCTTGCCAAATTGTATCGAAATCCGTTGATTGGTTTAGGCGTGAAAAGGTAACATACAGACAGACAGACAGATAGACAGACAGACAGAGTTACTTTCGAATTTATAATATTAGTATGGATACCAAATTAGTGATCATTCATTTCACATCGACGGCACGCGGCCGTGTCTTAGTACCACTTTAAGCCGATAGTCCCGGCTGCCATTCGAGAGTAAGGAG
The DNA here is from genome assembly GCA_947522985.1 of Lithophane socia. Taxonomy (NCBI): domain Eukaryota; kingdom Metazoa; phylum Arthropoda; class Insecta; order Lepidoptera; family Noctuidae; genus Lithophane; species Lithophane socia. The sequence goes on from OX383278.1 coordinate 1,383,991, forward strand.
TTTCTTGCCCATTCTTCTCTATACGAAAGCTACCTTTTGGAAGGGGCAAGTAGAATCAGAGGCCCTAGACAAAGTGACATTCTATCAGCGATAACGATGATCGAAAAGGCAAAAATGTATAGGACTGACATAAGCTATCGAAAAGCTTATGTCAATCCTGTTGAAAGTCGTTGTAGAAATACGAAACGCTTTGGAAGCGATTGTCACTTGTCTAGGCCCTCTGTTCTATTTCTATGTTTTTGACGTTCAAAAGTGCCTTTTATGTGCCAAATTGAAATAAATTATTTGACTTTGACTTTGTCATTCGTAGATCTTTATCAGGGATCGTTACAGCCAGGAGTCCGAAAATGTGACACTGTCTTAACAGGGGGTGTCGTGTTACGTTGCCATTTCTAGAGACTTCTATGGTGCAGAAAAATCTGTAAAAGTTAACATGAATCTAAATATTATTTAAAATTAGCTTGATAGAATTTGCATTCCTTAAATAAATCAACCTTTGAATGATTATAAGCTTATGACATTTAAGACAGACTTTGTCAAAAAACATTTCAAATACTTTACAATGTAAGTGGTAGATTGAATCACTAATTCACCGTCCATAAATTGTTGGGCTAAAGAGGTGAGGAAGACAAAAAAAAAACTGTATTCCGAAAGAGTACGTTTTTCCCTTAATTTTTTATTACTACAAGCTATTACTTTAATTCAATTAATTTATTATTTTACCTACAACATATACTGAAAACAGTATTTTTCAAAATCGTATACCAGCTCAGGGAATTGCCGTACAGGTTTGGCCCAATAGTGAAAAGTGAAGAGAATAACATGTTCTAACGGAATATATCATATTTTTTATTTGGCCGGCACTTTCATAATTTAGCCCAAAATGAATGATCTCCTTTAGGTTCATAGTGCGTTTATATAACCTCAACACAAGCGAAATGGTTAAGTTAAGTATGCTCTAAAGGATACGGAAACTGAACTATCCTACCTTATCTATTTCGGCTTAAACAAATAATAGATTTAATTTTGAAATTCGAAAACATGTTACATCTACCAACCCGCACTGGGCCCGCGTGGTATATTACGGCCCACTCCCTCTCACAGTGAGGAGGCCTGTGTCCCAGCAGTGGGAACATTATAGGCTGATTATGATAATGATGACAATAATAGATTGAATTCTAAATTAGGAATTTTCAAATTTTTTAGAAAACTCGTTTTTGTTATCAATAAATGTATTAAAACATAGGTACTTACTTTTTACGTACATTATCTATTCTAGGGCAGATTTCTTCTATGGCTTACTGTATTGATCGATCTGTCAAACACTCTTTTGTAAGTTTTTTCTCTGCGTCCAGCGCTCGGTGTGGCAACACGTCGTGTTCTGGTTTGCGATTGGTCAATCGTCATCCTGAGGATGCCTCGTTGAGAGGTGAAACACGTGTCGATTTCTTACAGAGTTTTTTATGACTCTTGAAGAATAGTTAAGCGGAATAGGTTACTAAATATATCTACGTCTATTGTATTTTATAATGGATTTCCGCAAATTCAATAACTATTTTATACGAAGATTATGTACAAAAGACTTGTACACTCCTGCAAAGTAAAATCTAAACTACAATATTGGAAATCTAGCACGACCTTTAAATGTTTTGGTAAATTATTTATCATCCAATTAAGCGTCTGATAAGAATTCATAATTTAAGTTAAGAATGCCATTATGATTTAGTAGAGATCCTTGTCTTTGATCGATGTGTATCGTTTAGTTTTCGGTTTTTCCCGAACCGCCTGGAAAAATAAATAAACACGTGCAATAAATCCTTATAAAAAACGAATGCCAATTTTTTCTCATATGTGGTTTGAAAGAAAGAAAAGAAAGAAAAGAATGAAAAGAAAGAAAAGAAAGAAAAGAAAGAAAAGAAAGAAAAGAAAGAAAAGAAAGAAAAGAAAGAAAAGAAAGAAAAGAAAGAAAAGAAAGAAAAGAAAGAAAAGAAAGAAAAGAAAGAAAAGAAAGAAAAGAACGAAAAGAAAGAAAATATATTTAGCTGAGACGTATGGTACACAACACAACGTAACTACAAGAGATTTTTTTTTTAAATTAAAAAAGGATCAAATAATAAAAAAGGAAACAATAAGTGTAGGTACTTAAAAAAAAATAACAAGAAAGTGCAAGAAAGCTTCATTATTGGCAAATCTTTGTATTGGTTATTTTCAATACTCCAATTAGTAGACACGCTGCAGGTTATAGGCCTCCTCCAAGTTACGCCACAATCATTAAAATTACCTTATCTCGTTAATTCGGTTCGGTTTAATTGTTAGACAAACCCGAATGCCAAATTTTTTGTATTAGATTTAACTTGAAATTGAAACCATTTTTCTTTTATTTTAATTCCAGGTCTGTGATTGGCCTCAAAACGCTGGTTGTGAGAACTGGAATGGCTGCTCTGGCTCAGGTAATGGCTGCACTAGCACAACCGCTGCTCCCGGCGGCAATGACGGAACTACCGCTGCCCCCGGCGGTAATGACGGAACCACCGCTGCCCCCGGCGGTAATGACGGAACCACCGCTGCCCCCGGCGGTAATGACGGAACCACTGCTGCCCCCGGCGGTAATGACGGAACTACTGCAGCTCCCGGCGGTAATGACGGAACTACTGCAGCTCCCGGCGGCAATGACGGAACTACCGCGGTACCGGAAGACCCCATCGAGTGGACGCCTCTTCCCAACGGTTGCCCAGCTGACTTCGATGTCCACCATCTTCTGCCTCATGAATCTGACTGCAACAAGTTCTACTACTGCGTTAACGGAGAGACTCTTGAGAGGGAATGCCCTCTTGGAACTCATTTCAGCCCTAGCCAGCAGGTAAATATGAAAAACATTAGAATATAATAAAAATAAGATGGGATGGGGAAAGGAAGTTATTCCGTGTTTTAAGTTGTGGATGTTAATGTCTATGTTCAATTGTTTAAGAAACCTAACTGTCAACTTTTTCTTATAAAAATGAAGACAACTTGAAATTTAAACCATTTTTCTTTTAATTCCAGATCTGTGATTGGCCTCAATACGCTGGTTGTGAGCACTGGGATGGTGGCTGCTCTGGCCCAGGTGATGACAACGGTGGCTGCGCTGGCACAACCGCTGCTCCCGGTGGTAATGACGGAACTACCGCTGCTCCCGGCGGCAATGACGGAACTACCGCTGCTCCCGGTGTTAATGATGGAACTACCGCTGCTCCCGGCGGCAATGACGGAACTACCGCTGCTCCCGGCGGCAATGACGGAACCACCGCTGCTCCCGGTGGAAATGATGGAACTACCGCTGCTCCCGGCGGCAATGACGGAACTACTGCTGCTCCAGGCGACAATGACGGAACTACCGCTGCTCCAGGCGGCAATGACGGAACTACTGCTGCTCCAGGTGGCAATGACGGAACTACCGCTGCTCCCGGCGGCAATGACGGAACAACCGCTGCTCCAGGCGGCAATGACGGAACTACCGCTGCTCCGGGCGGCAATGACGGAACAACCGCAGCTCCCGGCTGTGAAGCCTGCCAGCCTCCTGTTACACCCGCAGATAAATGCAAGAGCGGATGCAACGTTCTCCCATTTGTCCATGACAACGACTGCGACAAATACTGGATTTGTAACGGAGAACAGCCCCTCTTGGTCACCTGCTCTGAAGGTCTTCACTTCAACCCCAGCACTTACACTTGTGACTTCATCTGCAATGCTGGATGCCGCAGGGAAAACGTACAGATTACAACTCTAGGTGAAGGTGTCAAACTTTTCCTTCCATGGGGCAGCATCACCAGTGAGATGATGAATCTGTTGGATGCTCAGTTAAAAGGAGATTTGTAGATCGCTAATTTGAAAAAAAAAAATGAAAATGTTCTGTGAAAATTATTGTGTTATTAAATTATTATTGTTAAATAAATGAATTACAAAATATGAAAAATTATTTGCTTTGTATACACCTGTTTTATTATTTAAACTTTGTTTTCTTTCTTTCTGCATTAAACCTTTTTCAGTAAATCTTAATATTTTATAAACTGTTTTTATAAAACTCTCTTTATTATTGGCGTTTCAATGAGACAAGAGGACAATTTCACATCGTTTATAAATCAAAATTATTTCATGAACAGTGAGTGTCATGTAATTTTACGCACTTTCTTTTAATAAATTCAGGAATGTAGTAAATACTTAAATAAAAAATAAAATAAATGTTTCTCTAAAAAATATGATTTTATTTATTTTGTAAAAAATAATGTAAAATACATATAAAATTTACAATTTAAATCACCTCTAAGTGTTATGTCTTATAAATATGTTAAAATGTTTATCCTAGATTAAAATTACATAAGGCACAATAAACATTGTTTGAATAATCTTAAGTGTCTTTTTACATGGAGTCCCTTTTATAAGTGGTCTGACGTGTTGTATACAGGGTGAATTTTAGATCTAGCATAATATAACATTACGCCTGTATTCCCCGAAGGGCTAGGCAGAGGTATACCGCAGACCCACTTTTTATCACTTATGTTTAACGGGGATACGCTAAGGTAGCCCGCGAAATTCAAATGTTCTTATGTTTTTTTGCAATTTGCAGGTCAGTATCAGGTTGTATGTTGATCTAAATATTATTAGCGCTCGTAACAAATATGGATTTACAGAATTATAAACATTAAAATCAGCAATACTACTCCTTAAGTCCGAGTCTGGCAATTTGAGAACTTTATGCGACCTACCCAAATGTCCTTTCTTTGGTATTGTTCGTCGAGTCGTTGAGCTCCTTAAGTTCTGAGTTGAGCTCCACCATTACTGACAAACGCTTGCACTGACTGGACAGGTCCACTCAAATCTGCCTGGTTCTTTCCTCAAAAGACAATTTCAGACTCTAATCTACATGGTCCTCATATGGCCTGACCAAGATTATGTCTGGACTTTAAAGGAGACGGTGACCTCTGAGTTTGTTTGTTCTCCATACGAAAACTACCTTTTGGAACGGGCAACTAGAATCAGTTCTATTTCTATGTATTTGACGTTCAAAAGTGCCTTTAATGTGCCTACTTGAAATAAATTATTTGACTTTGACTTTTGACTTTGACTTTGTTTCGGCCTTTCTTCTCAGAATAGTCAGATAGGAAACTTTTTAATATGATGTGTAAAAGTGATTCCAATATCCTATTTACAGAATGAACAATTTTATTTCATTTCTTAAGCCCATTATAGACCTGCTAATTGCAAAAAACGTAAGAAAATTTGAATTTCGCGGGCTACCTTAGCGTATCCCCCTTAAATAACATGTAATTGAGGGCGGCTAAGTAGTTATTATAACATCGGTCATTATAAAGTGTTTCGTATAGCTTTAACAAATGACAGTTCTTAGCTATGTTTGACAAATTCTCTGCGCTGTGGTTTGGCACATCCGAGAACATTCACTAGGAATTCTTCGACGAAACGAGTAGAGTAGAAATAATAAAAATATAATTAAGTAGTTAAATAATATTGCTTTAGTTATAGAATATCAAATTTTAATTATAAACCTCCTTCAAGCTTACTATAGGCACAAACTACAACCTGTATTATTTATAACGCACTGTTTGACAGGTGTCATTTTTCGGCCATAAATGGTAACCCTATTTAGACATTGCTTAGTGATTATTGATATAAAATTAAACAATGTTAGGTACAATAGTTAAGTATACCTAGCTGAACTACCGAGTGCTGATCTATTGTGTAAAAATGTTATTATCACCGTGAAAACTTAGGTGAAGTGAGCTTGAATTGAACTGTCATTACCTTAGCATCAGTAGGTATCGATGGCAATGACAGATCACTCCAAGCTCACTTCACCTAAGTTTTCACGGTGGGATGGTTACAGAATAGCAATGCTGATCTATTTTGTAAAAATATCACCGTGAAAACTAAGGTGAAGTGAACTGTCAATGGGGTAAATCTCCTCAGTTCACCTCGCTTCACCTAAGTTTTCACTCTGAGATTTTTAGATAATAGAATGGCTGGCGGCGATATTATTATAAGTCTTTTTTTAATAAAAATGTCTTTATCTTACTTTAAAAGATTGCCAACTACTTTTTTTTTTATGTAAGCCTATACTGTCCCACTGCTGAGCAAAGGCCTCCCCCAAATCCTTCCAAACATCCTTTTCTAGGGCCACCAACTACTACGACTTAGAAAATTTTTCAGCCAAAAAATGCATAACCTAACTGTATATTTTTTGTTATTTTATTTCAACTAAAATGAAACGGATTTAACCTAACGAGCATTACAACAGCGCCCTCAATCATACCTTAAAAAGAAAAAGGGTCAATATGACCCCAAAAGACTAATAAAAACTGGGGTCAAAATTACCCTAAAAGATTAATCAAAAATTTACACATTTTTATTACTTTGGACTGTTGCTCTCACTAAAACTATCAATACAATAGCCGTATAACATTGTTCTTTACAAAATAATTAACAACTTTTGTTTAAAAATACTAGACTGGAATGTTTCGTTTTTCAATTTTGACAGCTTTTGCAATCTTTCACTGACTGTCGGCAGCGTGGTTTGCTTCCAATACCTGAAAATAACAAAAAGAGGTTTTATTTAACTAACAAGGTGTCATTGAAAAGGGGGTGAGATGATGGCCGATAGAAGGAGAAACGCTGCTTCAATCACAAATAAATTGGGACAAGAGCAAAAATGATGGTGTCATCGAGATGAACACTAGAGGTAATACCGAAATCACCATCTATATTCAAGCGTACCTATACTCCATTTAAAATCAGATTAGACATTTAAATAACCCTTTTTTATAGTCTGTTCAACCGATTTTGACTTCTACTGCGTTGGTAGCTTGACAAAAATAGCAGCTGCAGTAGACAGTTGGTATTGTGTAACCTTTTTTGCCTAACCCCTACCCTAAGCCTACGGTACAGAAATCAAAATCGGCTGAACTGACTGTAAAAACGTTTGTTTTAAACTAATCTTATTTTAAATGGAGTTTAAGGATACTCAAAATAACATTACGCTAGCAAAAGTGTTTTATTACAAAAATGAAACTAGTATATCAAATTAATATCATGAACTATGTTTCATTTTTGTCTTACAGGTCGTGTCAGGCTTTTAATTTAATAAAAATGTATTTTGTTGGAAACGAAAAAACGCCGTGATGTATTAAAGGCGACATCGTTTAAACAAATAATGTCTGAAAACTGGCCGCCAGTAAAGAATATCTATGGGGTGATAATAACCCCAATGACTAGAAGAGGTAGGCAGTAAATAAACCATTTTTTTTCTTTATCTAGCCCAGTTCATAAGTTCATCCACAAATACACACCCTTTTAATCTTCTTCCCGTACATGGACCAGAAGGTGACTTTCACTTGTGTAGGTTTTCCGGTCCTCGCGTCGAACACACGACAGCTGTCAAACGGAGGGCAGTAGAGGTGTAAGGAGACAGCTCCGTCTACGTGTGAGGGGTTCTCAACGCGATGGAGGCCTAGTGCATCTGTAGATCAAAAGAAAAAATCATGAGTAAGTATATAATGATATTGGTCACCTGTATACTCAGTAAAAAGTATTAGCCTGACTAACCAGTCAACATAAATAATCGGTTACCCGGTATAGCTGGTCACCCTGTATAATCAGGGACCCTGTATAACCCTGTATAGATATAGAGTAGTAGTAAATGGACACTCATCCAACAACTTCACGCCCACATCTGGTGTACCACAGGGGACACACTTGGGCCCAGTATTGTTCATACTGTTTGTTGATGACATTAAATATTCCATACAAAACTCACATTTTGAAATGTATGCCGACGACTTAAAATTATACAGGGTTGTAATGACAAAGAACGATGAAGATCTTTTGCAAGAGGATATTGATAGGCTCTGTGTGTGGTGTGAGAAGAACAGCATGCAAGTTAATGTTGGCAAATGTTATCATATGAAATTTTCTCGTAAAAAACATAAATATAATTCTACGTACATAATGAGGAACCAAATATTAAGTAAAGTGTCTGAAGTTAGAGATCTGGGCATCATTATCGACTCTGAAATGAAATTTCAAACACACACCGAAACCGTAATCAATAAAAGCAATAGAATGTTAGCATTTTTAAACCGTAACACAAGACAATTCAGTAATTTGACAGCACTGAAAGTTCTGTTTTCTGCATTAGTTCGTAGTCATATAGAATACTGCTCTATCGTCTGGTACCCAGTACATAATATCCATATTCAACGCATCGAACGAGTTCAAATAAAATTTATAAAAAGACTCTCTTCTAAAGCAGGTTTAAGGTTTACAGTTAAAAACTATGAAGATAGACTGAATCACTTTAAAATGAAATCTTTGCACTGGCGTCGAGATTTTGCAGGTCAAATTTTCTTATTTAAGATATTAAATCAAGGCGTGGATTGCTTACAGCTTCTATCTTCAATTAATATTAATACGCCCCGGTCGTCAGCTAGACTTCATAATTATAAGCCTTTTGCCCCTGGTGGCCGCAAAACCAAGTACGGGAAAAATGCCCCCCTTTCCTATATTCTCAGGAAATGTAACGAAATTTTTCACGATTGTGACCTTGACATATTTTCAGGCAGCATCACAAAGTTTAAAAGAGCTTTGCTCAATAATATGTAATTCTTGCTCAATAATGTTTCTCTTATTGTTTCTCGTTTTATCCTTTTATTTTATTTTATATTTTATTTTGTGTCTGTTTATTTTATTTCGTTTTGTTTTGTTTTGTGTGTGCTTTGATTATAATAATTTTAGTTAGATATGTTTTTAGTTTGTTAGTTAATTCAATCTTAAATAAATCTTGATTCAATATTATTTAATTAATTAATTAATTCAATTCATTTTAAATCAATTTAATTTCAATTCAAGTTAATCTAAATTTTAATTTCAATTCAAGTTAATTTTAAGTACTAATGATATTCTGGTTCTAATTACATTGTTATCCATCTTTATACTAATTATTATTGTTGAGGTCTAATTAATATGCTGTGCTTACCTATAATTTAGATGCATGCAATTCTATTGTATTTGTTAATGATATGAACTTTGAATGTCCTTGTGTGTATTTAGTTGGTTTGCCTAAATAAATAAACAAATAAACAAATAACCGGTCACTTCGTATAATCGGTTACTCGGTATAACCGGTCAGCCTGTATAATCAGGCACCCGGTATAACTGGTCTCCTTTTAAAATCGGTCACCCAGTATAACTGGTCACCCAGTATAATCGTTAGGTACCTACTCCCGTATAATCTGACACTGTATAATCTGCCAGCCTGTATAAACTATGAAGCCCATCCAGAATTGTACCATTCCTTCTATATGTGCGCTGGTGGTACACCGATACAGTTGTACTGTAGTGAGGGCTTCGAGTTTGATCCTGAGATTAGGGTGAGTTACGAGGCCACTGAAATAAAGCCTCGTGCACACCGCCGCGACGCGACCCCGGTTATTGTAATACCGTGAAGTTTTCTTAGATTTTTTTTGTTAGAGTCGTGTCGCGCCAGTCTCTACAAGGCTTTATAGGATGTATAACAGCCTCCATAATATTGCTGTATACCTAATTTTAATATTAATTATTCTCGTATAACGAGAGTCGACACAGGAGGAGCTCGTGGCTAAGTAAAAACAGCCGCACGGGTCGATCCATCAGGTTAAGCTGCGCTTGCCGGGGTTGGTCCGTGGATGGGTGACCATCTTTACATACCGAGACTCCTCCGTGCCTCGGAAAGCACGTTAAGCCGTTGGTCCCGGCTGTCATTTGTGGATCTTTGACAGTCGTTACGGGTCGTCAGAAGCTAGAAAGTCTGACAACCAGTCTTACCAAGGGGTATCGTATTACCCAGTTACTGGGTTGTGGAGGTCGGATAGGCAGTCACTCCATGTAAAATACTTGTATTCAGCTGCATCTGGTTACCCTGGAAGCCGACCCCAACCTAGTTGGGAAAAGGCTAGGCAGATGATGAACTAGAGTCGACACAGGTGCAGCAGTTTGCTACTATACCTAAATTATCAACTATCTGCTGCCCTGCTGGACAGTTTGTTGCGCCACTTCTTCTTCCCAGCTAAAGCACTAGGAAGTAGTGAAGGGTGGGCGTTTTGGGGGACTGTCTTATGTAATTTTGACGTTCGAAAAGTGCTGATTCTCAGCCTAGTTTGAATAGAATGACTTTTGATTTTGTTTTCCTATCAGTATTAGATAAGCAAAACCGCGTTTTACGAAGCAACGAATCACAATTTATTAGGCGTTATGAACAAAAAGTTTTTATTTAGAAAACTCATTTGTTTGGAACGATCATTATTTTAACTTTGAACGCTACAAGGTTACTAGGGCGCGTGGTCGGAATTAACGCCGCCATCTTGGTTTGTAAATGTATATTGAAGCAGTGGTATCATATTGGTGTGTCCGTCGGACTGCCAAGTCATAGGTCGAGAGTTCGAACCCAAGTCACGCACCTCTGTCTTTTCGGATTCATGTGCGTATTGTATAATTATTACTTGCTTTAAAAACGGTGAAGGAAAACATCGTGAGGAAACCGGTAGGCCTGAGAGAAATTCTCGACGACATGTGAAGCCAAGTCAGAGGCCCTTGCGCGGCTTTAAAACTCTGACACCTGAGGCCCTAGACAAAGTGACATTCTATCAGCGGTAAAGATGATGGAAAAGGCAAAAATGTTTGGGATTGACATAAGGTATCGAAAAGCTTATGTCAATCCTGTTGAAAGTCGTTGTAGAAATACGAAACGCTTTCGAAGCGATTGTCACTTGTCTAGGCCCTCAGGTTAGTCACTAACCCGAAGGAAAGAAGAAGAATACAAAATGACAGCGACAATTTACAAATGTTTACCAACAATACCCCCTGTCAATGTCATTCCGGAGCCAAAAGGTCCTTTTTTTTGTGTGTGGGAAGTCAAAGTCGAAGTCAAATAATTTATTTCAAATAGGCACATAGAAGGCACTTTTGAACGACAAAGGCACTTTTGAACGTCAAATGACTTCTCCCGCTCTGGGCGGAGCAGGAGGGCGTGTCAGACTTTTACTGACTAAAACCCACCCGTGTTCCTTCAGTTGCCTGTTGCCAAGGTCCCGGTATCCCTTTCGGACTTTCCCGCAACCCTGGCAGACCAAAAGGTCCTTGAGCCACTCTAGTTTATAATAAATATTATTTATTTATGGCTATCAATATAAATAACTTATTATTGCATTCCTAAGGTTATAGGCGTTTACTTCCTATTTACAAATTGTTTCATCAGACAATAATAAAATATATTTATTACTATAACAACTACCTAAGCTCATCATCTGGCATCGTCTGGCATCATCAGCCTAGCCTTTTACCAATTAAGTATAATTTATTCATAAGGGTCAGCTTCAAGTCTAACCCGATGCAACTGAATACCTACAGTATTTAATATGGAGCGGCTGCCTATCTGATCTCTACAGCCCTGTTACCTACTGGGTAATACGATACCCCTTGGTAATACTGGTTGTCAGACTTTCGTGCTTCTGACGACTCGTAACGACTGTCAAAGATCCACAAATGACAGCCGGGACCAACGGCTTAACGTGCTTTCCGAGGCACGTAGGAGTCTCGATATGTGAAAATGGTCACCCATCCACGGACCAACCCCGGCAAGCGTAGCTTAACCTGATGGATCGACCCGAGCGACTGTTATACACGCCATTGTGTTAGCCACGAGCTCCTCTAGCCTTTTACCAACTAAGTATAATTTATTCATTAGGGTCAGCTTCAAGTCTAACCCGATGCAACTGAATACCTACAGTATTTAATATTGAGCGGCTGCCTATCTGACCTCTACAACCCTGTTACCTACTGGGTAACACGATACTCCTTAGTAAGACTATATTATGTAGTTGTCAGACCTTCGGGCTTCGGGCTTTCGGGTTTAATGAGAACCGCAACCAACGGCTTAACCTTCTTTCCGAGGCACGGAGGTGGTCACGGTATGTGAAGATGGTCACCCATCCATGGACCGACCGCGGCAAGTGTAGCTTAACCTGACCGATCGACCCGTGCGGCTGTTATTTCTTAGGCACGTGTCCCTCTATAATAACTTGCTTAGCTAAAATAGAAATATTAGGTACTAACCATTAATATAACAAACATCATTGATTTCCATTCTCGATCTCCCCCTCACTTTCATATCCCTCGCATCATACCCCTCCCCTTCACTATCATCTTCAGAACCATCCCCCATCCTTTTCTGACAGCTGTCACTTTCCGTCTCCTGACAGCTGTCACTTTGCCTCCTCTTTTGACAGCTGTCACATTCACAACTGTCAGTTGTTTGACAGCTGTCATTGTCGATTTTAAATTCAGATTCGCCGTCCGGTAAGTCTTGGCTCTCGGAGCAGCATTTTCTTCTAGACTTGGTGTTGTTTAAGACCTTCATCACTTCCGGCTGTACGTTTTCAGGCCACTCGTATCTGGAAATCGTTAATTAATGTTAATTAGTTGAGTAATTCAGGTTATTGGTATGAACTAAACTTGAGTGTTGAATTTTAAGATAAGAATTCAGTTGTAAAACAAAAGAAACATGGTGTTTTGCTTAGATTTTGTTACTGAGTTCATTAGATCAATAGAATCCTTTACCCAACTAATATTAACGTATGTCGCATTGGTAAACATTCGCAGTAACGTACATCGCAATAACGTACTTTCGCAGTAACTTACATCGCAGTAAAGAACTTTCGCTGTAACGTACATCGCAGTAACGTACTTTCGTTTCAACGTACATAGCAGTTATGAACTTTTGCAGTAACGTGCATCGCAAAAACGTACTTTCGTTGTAACGTACATCGCTGTAACGAACTTCGCTAGAATAGGGTAGGGTAGACCCATTATAAAATGCGAAAGTGAGTTTGTTTGTTTGTTTGCTTTCTAGCTAAAACAGCTGAACGGGTCCAGATAAAATTTGGCAGATGGGTAGACAGAATATTCCCATGGGATCGAGACTTACGCGGGTGAAATCGCGGGACGCAGCTAGTACATTATCTATGTAATTAATTGGATTTTAAGATTTCGTACACAAACGGGGACAGTGGATTAGAAACGGGGCACTATGAAAAAAATTTCACCATAAACTATCCCGGGACCCGGTGCGATGAGGGAGTAGTATGGTGGGGGAACACCATGGGACACCTTAAGGGCATTGAACTTGACCTCAAACTTGAAGTCAAGGTCAAAATTATACAGCGGCAGTAATAATAAGGCGTAGTCGAAGTATGAGTGTTTTAAATATAACAATATTCTGATTTAAAAGAGTATCCGTGGAGTTTCTTGCTCGTTCTTCTCCATAGGAACCTACTACGCTTTGGAATGGGCAACTAGCTTCATATTTTCTGACTGACCGACCCTTTGACAATTCAAAAGTGCCTGTAATTGGTTTATTTGAAATAAATGCTTTGAGTTTGAGTTTGAGTTTGAATAACCACGAACTAACCAGGTTAGGTTAGTCCGAGTCGGGGTGCCCCAAGACTTGAGCTCGCTTCGCTCGCTCTTGCATCGTAACTTTGTACCGATCCCGAACCGTACCATAATTTTTACGACAAACAGCTGATCGGAGGCAAAAAACACTAAGACGCTTTTAGCCTTATATTTAGGTGTTATCCTTACATAATATAAAACAAAGTCCGCCGCCGCGTCTGTCTGTCGTCCTGTTCGCGAAAAACTCAAAAACGACTGCACCGATTTTCATGCTGTTTTCACCAATGGATAGAGTGGTTCTCGAGGAACGTTTTAGTATCAGCTAGTAAATGATAAAATCAAGAGGAGGGAATGACGGAATCAAGGAGCTCGTGGCTAAGTAATAATAGCCGCACAGGTCGATTCAACAGGTAAAGCTACGCTTCCCGGGGTTGGTCTATGGATGGGTGACCATCTTTACATACCGCGACTGTTCCGTGCCTCGGAAAGTACGATAAGCCGTTGGTCCCGGCTGTCGTTCGAGGATCTTTGACAGTCGTTACGGGTCGTCAGAAGCCCGGAAGTCTGACATCCAGTCTTAGGGGAAGACTTTACCAAGACAAAAGGAAGCTGAATTTTCTACTCAAAATATAAATATTGGATATTATGACCTCATTCAAGATATTTAGGATAAAAACAAAATTATCACATGAGAAGATAAAACATTTACTGATAAAAACGTGAGCTTACCGATATACTTAGAAGAAGATGAAATTAAGAGGTCAGGGGACTGCCCCATTTAATATGTCAGAAAATACAGATATGACGTCACGATAATGATAAGAGAATGTAACAACAGCTGATAATGTCAATAACAATAATATTATTAGAATCATAAATCAGGATAATATAATTTGCGTCATTTAAGTTGACATTTGAGTTGAAAAGCGCGGATTTGTTTTGAGTAGAGATGTTACGGAAATTGTTTTACCGGAACTGGTGCCGGAGTCGCAATATATAATATAATAATTTGTTTATTTATAAGAAGGGACACGTTTACAATAAATACAATAACAGTTTAAATACAGCACAGTTGCATATTTGCCTGAACTAGGTTGAACCTGTGCTTCAGGCTAGAAAGTGCATAGATACTTATGTTAATAAATTAACAATGTGTACAAAATTAAAACTAAAGCAAAATTTAGGTACATAAAAACAAAGAGGCACGTTAGCGGTTCTATTTACAGACAACAAGTAGATCTTCCGTTTGTGGATAATCTAGGGTTAGTAAATAATAAAGTATATTTTTTTTACAGCTAAAGTAATTTAATTTATATATACTAAGTATTCTATTTAATCTATTACACAAAAATGGTCCTAATAATGTAAAAAATCTTTCTACAAAGACATGTTTTGAGGTTGCATTAGATGTGCACACTATATCGAATCAATCAGCCTAGCCTTTTCCCAACTATGGTGGGGTCGGCTTCTAGTCTAACCGGATGCAGCTGAATACCAGTATTTTACATGGAGCGACTGCCTATCTGACCTCCACAACCCAGTAACTGGGTAATACCCCGTCGTAAGACTGGTTGTCAGACTTTCGGGCTTCTGACGACCCGTAACGACTGTCAAAGATCCACGAATGACAGCCGGGACCAACGGCTTAATGTGCTTTCCGAGGCACTGAGGAGTATCGGTATGTAAAGAGGGCACACGGGCACAGCCCGTGTGCCCTCTTTACATACCGATACTCCTCAGTGATAGATCCTAAAGGATGCTTATAATTCCTTCTATCCTAACTAATATTATAAATGCGAAAATGCGTTTCTATAATACGCTTTCACGCTAAAACGGTTGAACCTTGTTTGAACGGATTTGGATGAACTTTGGTACATGGGTAATGGGTAGACCATAACCTGGAGAAGGATACTTTTCGTCCTGAATCGCAGACGAAATCGCGGGCAACAGCTAAGTAGTTCATATTCATATTCATATTCATTTATTTGCGTTCCACAAGGTAAAACAAGATGTTAACTTAGAGCTAGGAGCCGTTGTAGACCCTGTCAGGGCACAGCAAAATTTATTGTTACATTCATACTATTACTTAAAAATTAAAAATCAATTAAAATTAAATTAGATTATACATTGTTAACTAGAATTACATTAACATATAAAAGATAATATAAAAGTTATTAATTATAGAAGTTATTGATGATAGTGAGAACTTTGGAGAAAGCCATTTTACAGACAGGTTTTTATCTTGCCTTGAAAATCGTTTATGTCGATCACGAGTGACGACAAAGAGTAAATCTATGTATATTAATGACACGCCACTGAGTGCTAAAGATAATCAGTCGGTGACTCTAACCAAAATGTCTTTGACCAGTTACGAACCTGCATACTTATCTATTTTGCCAACTGTATAATTTATAACATAAATATTATTTTGAACTTGTTATCATTATACTAAAGTATGTTAAAGTTGCATCAGATTGTTATTGCATTTGTTTCCATTCCAAACATCAAAGGAGTCTTTACAAATGAATACATACTTATAGCTTATCCAGATGACGCGATTTACCTAAGCGCATGTACTGGACGGAACAATGGCGTCCCTTGTAAAGCCTTGTGCAAAAAGCGGAGGAAACGGCGGAACAGCGGAGTTTGTTGGAGCCTTAACTCGACTCGCGCGTATATCGCGCGAGTTTCCTCTGCTCTCAAACGATGAAGGAAAAAATCGTGAGGAAACTCCATGTTCTCTTCACCGTTTTGAGAGCAGAGAAAACTAGTTTTGAGAGCAATATTGATGAAATTAATAAAGTTAAGCGCCTGAGTTAAATCCCACGACCTACAATTAGTAAGTCAGGGCCGTTACCACTGGGCTACCACTGCTCACTAGGCCACCACTGCTCACTGAGCCAACACTGTTCGTTGGCCACCACTTTTCGCTGGGCAACCAACTGCTCGCTGGGCCAACACTGTTTGTTAACCACCTCTGCTCGCTGGGCCACCACTGCTCGCTGGGCCATCACCGCTTTTTTTTTTTGAGGTTGGCCATATTCAAATGACGTCTCCCGTTCTGGGCGGAGCAGAAAGGCGTATCAGGCTTTCACTGACTAAAACCCACCCGTGTTCCTTCAGTAACCTGTTGCCAAGGGTCCCGGAATCCTTTTCGGATTATCCCGCAACCCTGGCAGGGTCATTACTGCTCACTTGGCCACCACTAACTTTCCAGTGTGGGCCCCACATAGACCTACATATAGTATTACCTCTCGTAGAGCCTATTTTAATCCTCTCAATGTTATTAGCGTATAAACATTATTGCAATAATAATCTAAAATATTGCTTGTTTCGTCATTGTGTTTATGTTATTAGTGTGACGAGGTCGTGTCACGTGTTTTTGTCAGACCTTCTAGTATTATCTAGAGTTCGTTTATTATTTACTGATAAATATTAAAAGCTCCAAAGAATTTAGAGGCTTGTAATGGTGCCTATCAAAGTTTTGGCTAAATATTAGCCACACAGGTTTATCGAAAGTTAAGCTACCCTTGTCGGTGTCGATTCATGGGTGGGTGACCATCCATTACACTAACGGTTTAACATGCACGTTAAACCGTTAGTCCCGGCTGTCACTCGTAGATCTTTGACAGTCGTTACTGGTCAGAAGCCCAAAAGTCTGACAACCAGTCTTACAAAGGGGTATCGTGTTACCCAGTTACTGGGTTGTGGAGGTCAGATAGGCAGTCGGTCAACATAGTAACCTAACCTAATCTAGCCACGAGCTCCTCCCGTCTTCAATTTTATCAATGACTAGCTGAGCCCCGCGGTTTCACTCGCGTATGTCTCGATCCCGTGGGAATATCAGGATAAAATGTATCCTATGTCCTATTCCAGATCATGGTCTACCCCTGTGCCAAATTTCGTCCAAATCTCTTCAGCCGTTTTAGCGTGAAAGCGTAACAAACAAACAAACAAATTCACTTTCGCATTTATAATGTTATAATATACTAGCATCTGCACGCGGCTTCGCTCGCGCGGTATGTCGATAGTCGATACAAAGTAGCCTAAGTCCTTTCCTAGGGTGCCATCTATATCCTTGCCTTTTCTCGAAATCCGGTCAGTGGTTTAGGGTAGAAAAGGTAACATACAGACAGACAGAGTGACTTTCGAATTTATAATATTAGTAAAGTATAGTTAGTTAGAATGCGGTGGACAAATCATGCACACTTGCTGTTCCGTGCTTCAGTGACTTAAAAACAGTAAAATAATCCAGGTCTTTACCTGACTTCATCAAGACTCCCGCTCAGCAGTTTCATGAAGCAGTGGGAATCGGCATGGTCGTGGATGGCAGACGCGTGTCCTGGGCCCCAGCAGATGATCATGATGTTAAAGGCTCCGTTACCAGCGTCGACCAGGTTTCTAGTGTACCTGGAAGTAAGAAATGATGGGTTAGTGGTATGGCCAAGTAATACTGATGAATAAGTACGTGAGATCTTCTTCTTTTTAAAGGCGCCCATGGGCCTCTGACTTGGCTTCACATGCCGTCGAGAAATATCTTTCAGGCATCGAGTTCGAACCCAATCCACGCACCTCTGACTTTCGGATTCATAATTATGCGTAATTATCACTTGCTTCAAAAACGGTGAAGGAAAACATCGTGAGGAAACAGGCATGTCCTAGAACCAAAAATTCGAAGACATGTGACATCTACCAACCCGCACTGGGCCCGCGAGGTGGATTACGGTCCACTCCCTCTCACAGAGGAGGCCTGTGTCCCAGCAGTGGGAACATTATAGGCTGATTATTGTTATAAGCATTATTAAGCTACGACGACGAGGATATAAAAAAAGATAACAGTTCGTAATTAGCAACAATAGCTGTTGCTATGTCTGTTATCAATACTCAGATAATTTACCTGTATTGGGGTGACAAGATCAAACAGTACAGACATTACGTTGAAGAAGAAAATAGATGATAACAGTGGAAAACGATACCAAGTTTTTTCCATTTATTGTTGCTCGAGTTTCGTATTCATCTTGTGCTTCAGAAAGCACGTTAATGGCGCACTTTCATTAGTCGATAGGGCCCGCATGCGAGAGATTTCTGGAAAATGTGCCACAGGGCCCGCATTCGGTGAACCGTTTTCATTAGTCGATAAGGCCCGCATGCCAGGTGCGAGAGATTTCTGGAACGCGGGCCACAGGGCCCGCATTCGGTGAACCGTTTTCATTAGTCGATAAGGCCCGCATGCCAGGTGCGAGAGATTTCTGGACCGCGGGCCACAGGGCCCGCATTCGGTGAACCGTTTTCATTAGTCGATAAGGCCCGCATGCCAGGTGCGAGAGATTTCTGGAACGCGGGCCACAGGGCCCGCATTCGGTGAACCGTTTTCATTAGTCGATAAGGCCCGCATGCCAGGTGCGAGAGATTTCTGGAACGCGGGCCACAGGGCCCGCATTCGGTGAACCGTTTTCATTAGTCGATAAGGCCCGCATGCCAGGTGCGAGAGATTTCTGGAACGCGTGCCGCAGGGCCTGCATTTGGTGAACCGTTTTCATAAGTCGATAAGGCCCGCATGCCAGGTGCGAGAGATTTCTGGAACTCGTGGCACAGGGCCCGCATTCGGGGAACCGAAAAAGTATTTGACTCACGACCCGCAAGCTGTATATCGACCGATGAATTTCATTGGTCGATATCACGATCGGTATACAGCAAGCGAGGAATCCCGAGGTGACGAACACGTATCGACTTGTTAACTTTCATTGGTTGTTATCTCGCCTGCGGGGACTCCCCGTATGCTGTATACCGAACGAGTTAACGACCAATGAAATTGGGCCATAAGGGGGATGCGCTAGGGTAGCCCGCGAAATTCAAATTTTCTTGCGTTTTTTGCAATTTGCAGGTCAGTATCAGGTTGTATGTTGATCTAAATATTATTAGCGCTCGTAACATGTCATGACTATTTCATGAAATCATGACATTTGGCACTTTCATGAACTTAGAGAGTTGTATTGCTGATTCTAATGTTTATAATTCTGTAAATCCATATTTGTTACGAGCGCTAATAATATTTAGATCAACATACAACCTGATACTGACCTGTAAATTGCAAAAAACGTAAGAAAATTTGAATTTCGAGGGCTACCCTAGCGCATCCCCCTTAAGGCGCTGACAACCGGCAAACGGTAAAAGTAGACTCGACTTAAACCAAAAAACTGCCAAATCTATAATAGTTTGTGGTACTTAGTGGAAAAAAAATGTCAATCTTGAACATATTTCTCAGAAATTGGTTGTTAGCAAAACACGTTTAAAAAAAAAACTCGATAAAAATTAATGGCCAACTAACCTTTTTACCTTGAGTTCTAATCCACAATGTCTTTAAATATCAACGTACGTTGTTATTTTTACCCGACTACGGCGAAGAAAAAGGAGGGTTATGATTTTGACCGGTATATATTATGTATGTATGTATGTATGTTCATCTGTTCCCTTGTATCTTCTAAACCACTCATGACAATTTGACAAATAAGGTATCGTTATGTTAGGATGGCGCTCCGTGGGTCCTTTTTAATGAAAACACTTTGTTTCTGCTACACTGAATTTATTTATACTTGCACATCAAAGTTACAATAAGTCGGAGAAAATGTTAATCGGATAGAATTTTGTGGGTTGACTGCACCGCTATGCATAGCGAGCAGTTTTATATAGCACATTAAAAGCAAAATCAGCAATAATTGCTGTGCAGTAAAATTATGTATAACATCTCCCCCCTTAAGACGGAGCTTTATATTTATAAAATTAAGCGCAGGATAAAATGCATAAAAATTAAAATAAAAATACTCCAAAACAAAAAAAGGAAAGAGAACAAAAATAATTGTGCTTTACAGAAAGGAAATAATATGTTACTAACATTAACAATAAAGGCAAATAATAAGTAAAGCTAGAACAAAAAATACAACGTAAAGTAATAATACTTAATAGTAACTAACTATATGTTGAATAACAGCACATGAGTAAAGAGACGTTATAATAGTGTTCATATCTTGTCAACATGATAGCTTTTTACCTCAATACAAGATAAAGTGTTCAGCGACGCTCTATGTAATCGGAGAGAGCATAATATGAGCAATACTATTGATGTTGATAATTTTGCAATAATCATTTTAATTATGTTAAGTAAAAAAAATGACAATGTTAGTAAAAATTTAACAAATACAAAAATCTTTTTTAAAAGAATTTTACTCAACGAGTCAATCTTATTACCTGTTTTGGCTTGGCAAACAAAAATATAAACACATAAAATACGGAAGAAAAGTGTAGGTAATACAATATATGCAAATGTGAAGTCTCTAATTACATAATTTATGAATAAAGTAGTACTAGTTGGTTAGGCTTAGACTGAATGTAAACAAATCTTACATAATGCGGGTTTTTTATATAAGTTTGAAATCACATAATTCGGGATATTTAATCGTATACAAAAATATAATATAATGTAAATCTTATTGCATAATTTAAATATTAGGTAACATCGTAAAACCAATAAGAATTAATCGCAAATCTAGCATCCATTACAGCCATGTAAAACGCAGTGGGATGAATAAGAACATGAGATAATAAAGATAAATTGAAATTATTTTCATGCAAACTAGTTTAGTAAATCTATCTAAAAAAGCCAAAAAAACTAACTGCTTATTTTCTTTTTTGTAAACAGCAAAATTAATAAATTGGTTACGACTGTATACGTTTATAAAAATAGATGAAATGCTAATAGTTTTGCAAAGTGATTCGTCATAATTATGAACCTTAGCAAACAAGAAAAAGAATACTTTATAGTTCGAGTCAGTTTCAAGTTCGCGTTCAGCTGATTGCAACTCAGCGGAATTTGGTACCATGGACAGCTGTTTGAAATGTGTAACAGTGCTGTCAAAGTCCAGTGAAACTGGACACGAAATAAATTGTTGTTTTGATAAATGTAAACTTGAATTATTTAAATTGGAATCGACAGTTGTATTTAATGGATAACGAGATAAGTATTTTGAATTATAAATATCAGATTTAATTGTTATAAGGTCAGGCTCAAGGACTGATTGGTTTAAACACCAAGGAAACATAATAGAAATAGTAGAACCAGTGTCAAGTAAAAACCGTAAAAGTTTATCATTAAAACTAGGTTTTAAGTAAACGTGAAGTATATTGTTGCTATTATTTTCACGTGAACAATCCGTAGGAAAAGAACTCCGATTTTTACGAGATGAGAAATTGCGTTTAGAAATATCTGAATTTTCCGAAACTTGTGTTGAAAATAATTTAGGAACACAAAGTAACCTTTTTTTGTTAGAAATAAACTGAACCTGAGATGCATTAACTTGTACAACAGAAAATTGACCACAAGGAGAATGGCTTTTGGATTTCAGTGGAAACTCAGTGGAAAGGCATTTAATTTCATCCGAATTTATTGGCTTTGACATCCGTGTTTTAAATAATTTAGGAACACGGCCTTTAATAGAAGACCTTTTGTGTGCACTAACCTGTGTTGGGGAAAATTTAGGAACACAGTTTGAAAGACACG
Source organism: Lithophane socia (assembly GCA_947522985.1). Classification (NCBI taxonomy): domain Eukaryota; kingdom Metazoa; phylum Arthropoda; class Insecta; order Lepidoptera; family Noctuidae; genus Lithophane; species Lithophane socia. The sequence continues at coordinate 1,406,018 of OX383278.1, forward strand.
TAGTATCTTTAGTTGCACTAATAACCTGTGTTGAAGAAAATTTAGAAACACAGTTTGAAAGACACGTAGTATCTTTAGTTGCACTAATAACCTGTGTTGAAGAAAATTTAGGAACACAGTTTGAAGGACTTTTATTAACTTTATTTGCGCTAACCTGTGTTGAAGAAAATTTAGGAACACAGTTTGAAGGACTTGTAGTACCTTTACTTGCGCTAACCTGTGTTGAAGAAAATTTAGGAACACAGGTTTTAATAAAAAGGTTTTTCGTGTCATTTAAATTGTTAACATTAGGTTTCGGCAGACACGGAACCGGAACCTCATTTAGTTTAAATTATCATTTTCATTAGAAGTGTCAACAATATGCACATTAGAATGGATATTATTTGCAGAGCTATGAGTTTTTAGTGTATGTGTACTGGATAGTGTCGCGTTGCGAGAATCATTTTTAAACTTAAGCTTGCGACATTCGCCTATTGTATGACCTCGATTTTTACAGTATGCGCACATTTTATTATTGTTGAAATAGGAATGATCATTTTTAAAATTATGATCTTCTGAATTAACTTGATGAACATTAGGTGTAGAATAATTTTTATGATAACAATTGGAAGCGACATGGCCAAAGTTTTGACAAATTGTGCATTGTTTAAATGATCTTTGAGAAATTTGAGAAAGGTTATAGATCTTTTCTTCCTCAATTGCATGAGAAATAGCGTCGGACAATGTTTTGGGATTCCGACAACGCACAATGTGTGAAAAGTTTGAATTTAAACCTAACAAAAATGTATTTAGGGCCAAATCTTCCATAGCAGCTAATCTACCTATAAGTTCTTTGTCATCCTTACAGCTATAATGAACGTCAGATAAAATACGTGTGAGACATGATTCAAGTCGAATTGAATATTGCGTCACATCCTCAGAAGGCAATTGCTTGCAGTTTTGTAAATCTACAAGTAAATGGGTCGAGTGTTTTTTCTCCCCGAAAGTGGATTTTAAAAATTGTTTTATTTCAAACCACGTATTGAGTCTTTTTAAGCATATTGCTAATTGTGCTTTGCCTTCGAGTTGTGAAATAATATACTTGCACATAAAATTCTGCTGGTCTGTACTGGCTAGCGAAATTGCATTTTCGCAATTCGTCAAAAATGCGGGCAATGACTCGCGATCCCCGTTGTAGGTTTTAATAAACTTGGTTAACACTGAAAGTGTGATTTTGTCAGACATTTTTTTGACTTCTTCAACTTTGAATTTACTAAAAACGTTAAATAATTAAAATGCAGTACAGATCATCAGAAACGCACAGAAATAACAATAAAATATAGCATGCAAAATAAAATTTGAAATGACGAAAACTCACTTTTATGTAAATTCACTTTTTAAACATTGAAATAAAAATTCACTTGAAGAAATTCAGCACTCACTAAAAATTTGGAGACTTCCGAAAACCAAAAAGTAGAGCAACACGTGGCTAGAAGTGCAGCGATGACGTCAAGTTGGAGGCCCGGCGATTTGGCAACTCAGGTAGTCGTATTACGCGGTACCTTGAGTCACGTTGCTATGCTCGTGAAGCTTGTCACATGGAAGGTCTACGTGAGCTGGTGATGATGGCGAGTCAACCGTCCGATGATGGTGATAAAAGGACTTCTGGTCTGATGATGGATTTGATGTGTAGGCAGAGGTCGTCAGCGAGACCTCGATGGAAGGTCCTCTTGTGATGCGGGCTCACACTCGGAAGTGGAGACTGACCGTCGACCACAGGGCAGTAGGAGGTGTTTCGGTGTGACGCGGGCTCACGCTCAACAGCGGAGGCTGATCGTCGATCACGTGGAATGCAGTAGGTGTTTCGGTGTGACGCGGGCTCACGCTCAACAGCGGAGGCTGATCGTCGATCACGTGGAATGCAGTAGCGCGGGCTTAGGCTTTTGAGGAACCCAAGGCTTATCGTCGACCACTTACCGAAAGGACTACTAGGCCACGGAGCCAACAAATACTATGGTGCAGACGAGTGGAAACGAATTCGCGACGCCTACACCTATAGATCCCAGTACTCAACGATTTTTCCTGGGATCCCACTTCTGACACCAATTTGTTAGGATGGCGCTCCGTGGGTCCTTTTTAATGAAAACACTTTGTTTCTGCTACACTGAATTTATTTATACTTGCACATCAAAGTTACAATAAGTCGGAGAAAATGTTAATCGGATAGAATTTTGTGGGTTGACTGCACCGCTATGCATAGCGAGCAGTTTTATATAGCACATTAAAAGCAAAATCAGCAATAATTGCTGTGCAGTAAAATTATGTATAACAGTTAGAAGCGTCTTGATTGTCCGCTGGTTATAGGCTATGTGACGTCACATTAAATTAAAAATGGCGCCCTCTAGAGGAAATAAAGTCAGGAACAAAAAAAATATATTGTTTAATCGTTGTTGGGTATCAAATGAAAGGGCTTAATGAGCACATTTCAAAAATATATACACTGGTTTGGAAAAAAAAACGGGCACCTTAACAGTCATTGGCTTTTGTATGGATAATATTAATATTTTTACTATGTCCTTAGCATTAATGACTAGTAATTTGTTATAATCAATAAGAATATAGTTTTTTGGCTACACCCCTCTTGCAGCAGCGCTTTACTAGCTCTTATTGCTTTTTCTGCCATTACAATCAACACAAAGATATCACTTTTAAGTCATAATAAGGCTGGATTATGCGACAAACATAAATTATTCTACTAAAAATAACGAGAAGTTAGTTTTAGTTGCCAGGATAACCTTCTAACCGCAAATCTGCAAAATGTTAGTAAAAGTCACAAACGGAAAACGGGATTATTATTGTTTTTAAACAAAAGTTTCGAATTTGGAATTAACTTTTTTTCATACCCAGACTCTTTATTAAGTGCCAGTAACATAGTTTGGTTATTAAAACCTCTTTACAACTAAATGATTACCGATAATGTACAAAAATCAAAACCGCCCGTTTTTTTTGCAAAGGGGTGTATATTAAAAACCCAAAATCAATCAAGAAGGAATCAATCACTGGCTCTGAAGATACAGGTTATGCCTAGTTTCGGAGTCAGGGATACAACACTTTATTTGCCAAACTTAAGCCCTAGCTACAGTACTCAATGTAATTTGCAATGTCCAACCTCCTTTTTTTTTTCTTTTTTTTAAGTCACTGCGATATATACCTTAGATTAAGAAAGACCATTTGTAATAAGGGTTGTGAATAAAACATTTATTTATTTATTTATTTATATTATTAAAAAAAAAATATTAAGTAATAAAAACTAAAACCCAACTACGACTGAAAAGGTATAAACAAGACACTACAGACAGACAAATGAAAAATCCGGAGTCACACGTGTTAGGGCATAAATCGAACAGTCGTAGTTGGGTTTTAGTTTTTATTACTTAATTTTTTAATGAATAACACGAACAACTTTTTTGAATGCAGAACTTCGTTGTTTTTAATTTTAGATTATTCAACTAAAAAAAAAAACTCCTTTTTTAATTAATCGATAATTGTTTCGTATTTTGCAATAAATTACGACCGTTATGGCATCGCGCTTCATCGTGAAAAATATTATACACTAGCTGGGCCCCGCCGTTTCACCCGCGTAAGTCTCGATCCCGTGGGAATCGGGATAAAAATATACTATGTGTTAATCCAGGTTATAATCTATCTGTTTGCCAAATTTCATCCAAATCCATTCAGCCGTTTTTGCGTGATTGAGTAACAAACATCCAACACACAAACTTTCACATTTATAATATTAGTAGGATTGTGAGACTCATAATATCATCTCATCAGCTCATGATATATATAATAAAACCTATACCCATAATATAATATACTCATATTATACCTTATAATCATAATAATATTATAATATACTCATAATATTATACGCTATACATATAATAATATCCTTTATATTAGACTTTGCCGTAGTTGGGTAAAAATAAGGTGACTCATTGTTATAATATAGTATGTCATTTATAATCGTATGATAGTCTTTATCTTGGCAGAAACCTAATTTTCCACTGTTTTTCTTATCAAAACAGGTCGCTGGGGGCGTGTTTTTATGATAAGTCTTATTTAATCATTTCTCTGAAGAAACAAGGACGAAAATTAATTAATTTTGGTACAAAAACGGCGACATCGATTGGTGTTTAGGCAAGTGCCAGTGTTTAGGTAACCTCTAAAAAAATATTTCAAGGGTCGCCCTGTCGCCCTATGAGTAAAAAAAAAGATTGATCAAAATAGTTTTTAGGGTTCAGTTTCCGAAGGCCAAACGGAACCCTATTACTAAGCCTCCGCTATAAGTACGTCCGTCCGTCTCTCTGTCTCATAAACCGTAGGATATAGGGTAGACAGTTGAAATTTTCACAGATTGTGTATTTTTATTTGCCGCTTTATCAACAAACAATAATAATTAAAATAAAATAAAGTTAAAAGTAAGGGGTCTCCATAAAAAAACATGTTTTTTTCGGTGTTTTTTGCTGAATATATATTGGACGGTGGTACGGAACCATTCGCGTGCGAGCCCGACTCGCACTAGGCCGGTTAATCCATAATCCTGAGATACATGCATAATCTCTTTTAAAATTGCCTCTTGTTTGCTCTATTTTGTATGTCTATCACAGACGTATTTCTCGAAAACTGCTTAACAAAGGGATTTCGCACGGTGCCAGGTGTTTTTTACCTGAATTGGTGACATTTGGGTGCACTATACAAACCTCTGCCTTCTCTATGGTAAACAGGTGTGATATTATATTATGTAGTTTAACTTACCTAAAGCGATCAAACTTAGCGAACTTGCTCCAATCTTTGGGGTCAGACTTATATGCAGACATCAGTTTCTGAACATCCTGTACATTGACGTGGTCGCGGGAAAACACCCTGTGTATTTCTCCAATCATATTTTCCAAGCCAGTAATTTCCCTGTGAACAATATTGGTCTAAATAAATCGATTATTTAAAAGAGATATACAACGTGCCGCTACAATGGTGACATTAATTTAACACACAGGTAGGGCTAGTGGCCAGTAAACATAAAAAATATAATAAAATAAAATAATTCGTAAATTGAAAACATTTAAATTTTGAAACTAACTAAATAATAAAAACATAACCTAAATTGAGATCACTTTGTGTAAAAGATTCGTTCATGAAGCTACCTACCAGCTGGCTTACGTTCTATCGGTAAGATCCTTTGTCGGCATAATTTCTAAGAAATTGCGCGGCTTTCCTTCTATTCGCCTACATATTATGATCCCCAGCAAATTACCTCTTCGCTACAGTTCTTTAAGCACAGGTTGCTCCAGGATAGTAATTTAGAAAATTGTAAATAAATCAATAAATAAATAACGTTTAATGAAATTCAAATATTTTCATAAAGCGAATACGCGAAATCGTATACAGTGTGTTAAATTAATGTCGCCATTGTAGCAGCACGGCCTTTAACAATCAAATGGAAGATTTATTGATGTATTAAATGCAAATAAAATGTAATTGATATTAACAATATGAATGTGACATTTGGTTAACTCATGAACTTTGAAATATTTAATACCTTGGAAATTACTAACATCCATCATCTCCCTAGCCTTTTTCCATCAATTTTGGGGTCGGCTTCCAGTCTAACCGGATGCAGCTGAATACCAGTATTTACATGTAGCGACTGCCTATCCGACCTCCACAATCCAGTAACTGGGTAATACGATACCCCTTGGTAAGACTGGTTGTTAGATCGGGTTTTTGACCACCCGTAACGACTGTCAAAGATCCACGAATGACAGCCGGGACCAATAGCTTAACGTACTTTCCGAGGCACGGAGGAGTCATGGTATAAAGATGGTCACCCATCCACGGAACAATCGCGGCAAGAGTAATTTTTATTTTTTTTGGCTTCCTCTTTTCACTGGCAGTTTTTTATGGATGACTTAATAAAAATTACTCTAATTATTCAGGGTCTCGTTACCTCCTGCCAGGGTTGCGGGAAAGTCCGAAAGGGGTACCGGGACCTTGGCAACAGGCAACTGAAGGAACACGGGTGGGTTTTAGTCAGTAAAAGTCTGACACGCCCTTCCGCTCCACCTAGAGTGGGAGAAGTCATGTGATGTCCCACCCTCAAAAAAAAAAAAAAACTGCCCTCGCCTATGTGATAGCGAATGTGCAGTAATCCACCACGCGGGCCCAGAGGGCCTAGACAAGTGACAATCGCTTCGAAAGCGTTTCGTATTTCTACAACGACTTCCAACAGGATTGTTTGTTTGTTTTTAAAAGTCTTTATTATTAACATAATATTATAAAGTGTATACAAAAAGATCCTATTCTAATTGTGTACAATCTTAAAACTAACAAGTTCTTAGGCTAACTTACCTTTACAAACATTTCACACTGAGTTTTTCCATCATCGTTATCGCTGATAGAATGTCACTTCGTCCAGGGCTTCTGTACGGGGGGGTGGTAGTCATGAATTCATGACTTACAAATTGTAGGTCACAAGTTCGAACCAAGACAGGCGTGTTCTTTACTTATTGCAAAGAACATTTTGGCAGGCAAGGCTGATTTTGTATATGTTAAGTATGAAAATGTTGTACTTACACGTCAATTTTCAATGGTCTCTCTATAGGCAGCACTTCCATGTCTGCACATTGAGACACTTTGATCTTGCAGTTAGCATTCTCGACGTCCATCGTGGTTTCTGCAACAAATAAATAAAATAAGTTTTGGATGTCGCTTCAGGCTAGCCCGCGAAATTCAAATTTTCTTATGTTTTTTTGCACGTCAGTCAAATCATATTTTGTGTATACAACCTGATGGCTGTATACACAAAATATGATTTGCGACCGTAATACTACAGAATAGGTACTCTCTAAGTCAGTGGAAACAGTGTGTATGGCTCTTTCATACTGGCGCGATTCGCCGCGCGACGCGACGCCGCCGCATTGTTCGCCGTGAAGTTTTCTCAGAAATTGTTTTGTTAAAATTCGCGTCGCGCGGCGAATCGCGCCAGTATGTAAGAGCATAATGGCGAATCATATTACTCAAAGTGTGTTCCGCGGAGCCCCTGGGCTCCACAAAGACTGTGGGAGCTCCGCGAAATTACTGGTCACAATGAACCAGTATTTTCGCGGAGCCCCCACAGAGGCTTTGAAGAACCCAGTTTCCTCAAGAACTAATTTTAGATTTGGCGGCATTTGCTTAATAACATGTCTATGCAGGATGCAATGGAACTACAACTAGGCGCTTTAATTTTTATACGTCGTCTAAAAAAAAAATTAAACTTGGACCCTGTGAAACAACTTTTGCAACATCATCTTCTAAGGTTCCGTCAAAAATTTCGTTTTCCAAAAGCGTTCCGTCGCCAAAAAAGTTTGAGAACCGCTGCTCTAAGTTCATATAAGTGTATTGAATGACTATTTCATGAAATCATGACATTTGGCAGTTAAGGATGATGCTGATTCTTATGACTATATTATTCTGTAAAGCTGAATATGTTACGGTTGCGAATCATATTTAGATCAACATCCTACCTGATACTGACCTGCAAATTGAAAAAAACGTAAGAAAAGAATTTCGAGGGCTACCTTAGGGCATCCTCTTTAAACAAGGATAATTTAAAAAAATATTTCAATTTTATTTTCGATCCGGAGTGAGAAATTTAGGGTGACACTCCCCTTACACACGTACACGTGTTTAGGGTACACGTACACGTACACGTATACATCAAATAGATTACGTGTGACTCCGAATTTTTTATTTGTCTGTTTGTGATGTTTATACCTTTTTAGTTGACTTTTTGTTGTAGTTGGATTTTAGTTTTATAATTTTTATTTTTATTCAATTTTTTTTAGGTTTATTAACTTATTAAGGTCACCCGGGGCTAAAGCAACTATGGGGCTAAAGCAACTAATTAAATTTTCTCTCAATCTAATTATTTTTGTAGATAGCTCTATCTATTGGAGTAAAGAGGAATCATAGTTTTTTCAAACAAAGTACAGATGGCATCACTAGTTCACCTACTGTAGTACTGACAGATCATTTTCTGTCAGCCGCCATTTTGGAGCAACGTGTTGCTGCGTCGTGTTTTGTGTTGTGGTACATTAAAAATATTTCGAGTCGTTGCAAGGAGAAATAGAAGTGCATCCTAAAAACAATATAAAACGTAAGTGTTTTTGGTATATTTGGTTAAACTCTAGGTGTTGTAATTAACATTTTATTGATATAGTTACATTAACCCCAACTTTTCATGCACGGGGGTTATTGCAACTATTTTTGCAGTCACATTCGCCCCATGCTTTTTGTACGAAAACTGCAAATTACTAGTGACGTTCCGTGTCGATATTTCGATAAGTGAATTTCACGTATTTGCATAAATGTTTAGCTGCAATTAGTATGAAGTGTTTTAGATTTTGCGTAGTTTTAACAAAATGAAATAGATAGGTAGCTTAAATAAAAAAATGTACCAAGTTAATACAAAATCCAAATTTTGTTATCAGATGGTCCGAAACTATAAAAGAAAAAAGGCGAAGAGTTACTGCAGTGAAACACTTTTTGAAGCTGTACGATTAGTTATTGCTTATAGTATTGTCAAAGCATTTTACATAAGAAGAAATCTTTTCTTGCTTTTATTTTATGTCCTAAATTCCATTAATAAAATAGAGTTACTCTAGCTGAGTATAATAAATATACTTTATTGATGTTATTCTTAATGAACACTTACATCGATTTTGCGTTTTTGCAATAAGAAACCTATAGGTATTTAAAACCTTTCATTATTGTTAATTATCGAATGTCTTTACAAATATTTATCGATAAGTAGTAGGTACTACATCTCAACACTAGTCAGTATGGAAGACAGTCGCATTCGCCCCATAAAAAAAAAAAGTAAATTTGCTTGAAACTGAACTCTCTCTCAGCGACTATAGATAGCTTTTACAGATAATTCTGTGTGCATCAACATGTACTCTTGACCTCAACATTTAGAAACAGAAAACAACAGAGTTATAACGAATAGTCACATTTACCCCAAAGTGGGGTGAATGTAACTATTACTGGTCTTATTCAACAATAATGCAAATTAATGAAAAACCAAAGTCTATTTGTAACTTAATTTATGTCGAAACTGTTCATCGAAAGCTGTGCAATGAAGTACATTTATTAGAATATCCCTATTATTTAAGTAGCTCATGGTGGAGGGAAGCAAAGTTTCAAATTTTTTTTTTTAGTTGCATTCGCCCCGGGTGACCTTACATAATATATATTTTTGAAATGTGCTAATAAGCCCTTTCATTTGATACCCAACATGGGCTCATTATTTTTCTTACTGCATGACTTTATGTCCTCTAGAGGGCGCCATATTCAATTTAATGTTACGTCACATTACCTATAACCAGCGGACGATCAAGACGCTTCCATCGACACCTCCGTTGCCAAATAAAATTGTGATAAATAGTTTAGAAGATAGGAGGGAACACATGAACATACATACATACCCGTCAAAATCATAACCCTCCTTTTTGCTTCGCCGTAGTCGGGTAAAAAACACTGTAAAACAGCGTCTGGGGTATTGTTGGATTCGATAATTAATTAATAAGATTACTACTTTTTTCTGAGCGTTTTTGCTATTTAAGTGTTTTCGAGATACGGCGGACATTTCCCAACCGAATAGTAAATTTCGTTTTTCAATTTCTTTGATAATTACCTATTATGAAATTCTTGAACTTATTTAAGCTGTCGATAAAATCAATACTGTACCATGAGTAATGCTCGGTTCCAATAAACAAAACGAGCCGTTTTGCCAAACTGGGCATGTATTTAGATTCGTAAGCTAATTTTGCCTGTGGTAGCTACTTCCATATGAGAGGGTCTACTACGCAAAGCTTTGAGAGGAGCTCGTGGCTACGTAATAACAGCCGCACGGGTCCATCAGGTTAAGCTACGCTTGCCGGGGCTGGTCCGTCTGATCTTTACATATGGACGACCGTGCCTCGGAAAGCACGTTAAGCTGTTGGTCCCGGCTGTCATTTGTGGATCTATGATAGTCGTTACGGGTCGTCAGAAGCCCGAAAGTGTGACAACCAGTCTTGCCAAGGGCTATCGTATTACTCAGTTACTGGGTTGTGGAGGTCAGATAGGCAGTCGCTCCATGTAAAATACTGGTATTCAGCTGCATTCGGTTATACTGGAAGCCGACCCCAACATAGTTGGGAAAAGGCTAGGCAGATGATACTACGCAAAGCTATGAGGTCTTTCCTTCATTATTGGTAAAGATACAAGTTTTCATATTAACTAATAACGGTCCGCAAATTATAAGAATCGGTAATAAGTGGAAGACACGTACCTACCGCCGGATTTTTCTAACTACTGCGGCGGAGGTGTGCTACCGGCGTAAAACAATATGCGTTCTTCTTTCAGAAACTTTTCCATAAAGATGTAAGTAGGTAACAGGTTATTTTTACGTAAATCTTAATCTACAGATTAAAAGCTATAGATATATAGTAAGTATTATCAAATTGAACGCTTGAGTGATATTTATCTGATTTTAATTTGAATACCTAAAAGTTACACAGTCTGTTTTCAGGGACAGAAAAAAAAAACCAATTTAAAGACCTATTCAGATAAAAGCCATATCGCTGTTGCGCTCAGTAGCGATAGGTACGGTTCCGCCTTCTGAGGGCCTAGACAAATGTCAATCGCTTCGAAAGCATAATATCGTCTTTCTACAACGACTTTCAACAAGATTGGCATAAGCTTTTCGATAGCTTATGTCAGTCCTATACATTTTTTGCCTTTTCCATCATCGTTATCGCTGATAGATTATCACTTTGTCTAGGGCCTCTGGTCCGCCATCTGAGGGCCGACAAGTGACAATTGCTTCGAAAGCGTTTCGTATTTCTACAACGACTTTCAACAGAATTGACATAAGCTTTTCGATAGCGTTTGTCAGTTCTGCCTTTAACATCATTGTTATCACTAATAGAATGTTACTTTGTCTAGGGCCTCTGGTTGGTTAGTCACTTTGGACCAGTATTGCTACCGAGCGCGACAGCGATATTGCTTATATCTGAATAGGCTATGAAATTATTCTGTCGTAAGTACAAACTGCCTTTTACTTACTTAGACAAAGTAGGTACCGATCTTTTGCCATGTCGTTACTTTAGCAATTTGCACCCGTGCGAAACAAGGCTGCAATTCGGGTCATCGTATATTCCGGTTTGAGTTGATGCACACAGATTTAAGTGGACCTGTCCAGTCAGTGCAACCATTTGTCAGTACCTAATCGTGCAGCTCAACTCAGAACTTAATCAGCTCAACGATTCGACGAACAATACCAAAGAAAGGATATTTGGGTAGGCCGCATACAGTACTCGAAATTGCCAGACCGTGATTAAAACTAACAATTAATTAAAAAAAATATATATATAAATATCAATGAAGTTTTTTTTATTGATTCGTTGGTGGTTTCAGGCACTTGATATTTCAACATTATCTTTTATGTTTAATTTGAGTAGTAGATGCCTACAGACAGCAATAACTACTTTTGATTAGGCGGCTATGTTTGTCAACATATGAAAAATGATGTTGTCATTAGCCAAAATTATGACTGTATTACTACTCATTATGTTTATATTATTTGCAGTAAAGAGATGATTCATATACTCTACTTGGCCTAGCTTATCTCATCATCAACCTACCTAGCCTTTTTCCAACTATGCTGGGGTCAGCTTCCAGTCTTACCGGATGAAAATGGAAAATAAATTATCTACATGTCATTTTCAATTGATAACTTTTCATTTTAACGTTAACTTAAATTACACATTATTATTGTTGTATAAAATTGAACGGAGTTTACAAAAAGCGACGGCCTATCTAACCTCTAAAACCCAGTAACTGGGTAACACGATACCTCTTGGTAAGACTGGTATTCAGACTTTCGGGGTTCTGACTATCCGTAACAACTGTCAAAGATCTTTGAATTACAGTCTGGACCAACGGTTTAACGTGCTTTCCGAGGCACAGAAGGGACTCTATGTGTAATGGATGGTCACCCATCCACAAAATGACTGCAGTTAGCGTAGCTTAACCTTCAATCGACCCGTGCGGCTGCGCTGCGTGCCGGCCCCTCTCCGGTAGGCGCAAGCACATAATTATAAGGTCAGTATTGTACCTAACTAAACTAAATACTTCCTGAATAGTTTAGCCTGACACTACAAGACGGAAATCATAGTTTTACCTAAAAAGGGATTTGTTTTCTGTCCTTTAATGGGATTTCTTGTTTTCATCATCTGCCTAGCCTTTTCCCAACTATGTTGGGGTCGGCTTCCAGTCTAACCGGATGCAGCTGAATACCAGTATTTTACATGGAACGACTGCCTATCTGACCTCCACAACCCAGTAACTGGGAAATACGATACCCCTTGGTAAGACTGGTTGTCAGACTTTCGGGCTTCTGACGACCCGTAACAACTGTCAAAGATCCACAAATGACAGTCGGGACCAACGGTTTAACGTGCTTTCCGAGGCACGGAAGAGTTTCGGTATGTAAAGATGGTCACCCATCCACGGCCCAATCCCGGCAAGCGTAGCTTAACCTGATGGATCGACCCGTGCGGCTGTAATTACGTAGCCACGAGCTCCTCTGAATGGGATTTCTTGTTTTTAAGTAAATAAATTAATGCCCTATAATGGAAATTGGCAAAATAGATTGCTGATGGCGCGACCGTTCAATATGTTATGGCGGCCAAACGATTGCCGTCACGGGGATGTCGCGTTCGGTTCCAATAATCTCGTTTCTCGTTAAGTCCCACTGACGATAACGGTGGAGGTGGACAAACTGCCTAAAAGAGTTGCTAAAGTAGTTAGCAATACCGGGTGTAAAAAGACGCTTATCGAATCCGAAAGTCATTTGTTATTCCCGTCATTGTGATCATTTTTTTATTCTGGACCATACCTGGGAACCTTCTGGTTACGGAGATATTGAAGGTTAAAGTTCCAACTTCTTCAGACGTTTTGAAAGAAAGTTTTCAATCAATCAATCAATCATTTTTTATTTATGTAACATAGGTAGTAAATACAGTTCTTAAAATATTGTTCATAGGTCGCTATGTTATGCCAAGAGGCGTACAAATATGCGAAATAAGAATAATTTCTACAGTCAATGCATAAATTAAAAATTAAAATTAAAAATAACTTTATTTCCAAATTTACAATTTACATAGGATAGGTTAAATGATGACAATATTGCTTTTAAATTGTTTAAATCACTGACTATCTCCACTGGCACCCAAGCTAAGATTTAACTTGTGTTATGGGTGCCAGGGCTCTCTCTATTAATACATTTTCCAATTTATACAAACTCGTACGGAGTTATATTGGGTAAGTAGCTATCGTTGAGTACAAAAAGAAAAATAAAGTTAATTAAAAAGGAAACAAAACAATAAAAATATACATGTATTAAAAAAATAAAAAACATAGAATATAACCTCTCTATAATGCGAATTGATATGTGTATGTGTCATGTGTATGTGTCGTGTATTATGTGTCGTGTGTATGTGTCGTGTGTATGTGTCGTGTGTGTGTGTCGTGTATGTGTGTCGTGTGTGTGTGGTGTATGTTTGCGTTGTCTGACTAAGCAGGAATTATTCAAAAAGCTTTCCAAGTAACTTTTCAATCTCCTCATAGGATAGAGTCGTGAGCCATTGACTCACTTTCTTCTTACACTCGAAATTATTCAAGCCATAAATATTACATTGTTTGTTAACTGCATTATAAATTCGACTACCTAATACGCGAAAGTGTCTTTCAGCCAATTTAGTTCTGTAACGTTCTATGGGACAGACATATTTAGATCTTCTATTTGCCTGATGACCCCTTCTGTATTTCAGAGAAACATGCCTGCGCAAGATGGTATTGAGCACAAAGAGCTGTCTAACAGTCATAACCTTGCAGTCTAGATATAATTGTATGGTGCTGTGCCGGAAATGTTTAAAAGTCATGACTTTAAGAACAACTCGTTGCGCTCTTTCCAGTTTGAGAATAAAACTTTTTGCAGCACCTCCCCAAGTCGTTATACCAAATGAGAGCACTGACTGGCAGAGTGAGAAGTAGACCATCCGAAGTGTACCTAAATTTGCGCTATGGCGCAGACTCTTGAAAATCGCTATGAGTTTCCGCACCCAGCATAAGTACCTATACAACCTGTAACGGAATAAACGCAACAGCTCATACACCCCAATTAGAATATTAAATTATAAGACTAAAATAATATCTGTAATTTAATTTAATTAAACGACACCTAGTTTTTTTTTACAAAATAGACTTCCTGACTAAACATGAAACATAGGATAGCTGTGAGCGTATTACAAATTTGTTTATGCATTTGAATAGGCTTTATTCCTTTGAGATAAGGCTTAAATTTCCTTAAATAAAATATCTTATTACCTTGGTAAGACGCGGTGGTTCTAATTTCAGTTAAAGAAAAGATTTTTTTCATGAAAAATTAACACATATAAATAATGATGGAAATCGATTCAGAAGCCGATTCTGAGCAAACTACTTTCAGGTCTTGCGCTTATTCTGTTACATGTTGTATAAAAAAAAAAGTTAAATGTTATAATTTTTTTTAAATACACAACAACAAACTCTGAACCGTTGCATGCACCCATATTCATAATGTTTTGCGTTATCGTTGAACAGCGATTTTTTACACCAAAAATAAAAGTCGTTTCCCAGCAATTATTTTTGACAGCTGTGCTGCTGGACAGTTTGTTGCGCCACTTCTTCTTCCCAGCTAAAGCACTGGGAAGTGGTGAAGGGTGGGCGTTTTGGGGGACTGTCTTATGTAATTTAACGTTCGAAAAGTGCTAATTCTCAGCCTAGTTTGAATAAATGACTTTTGATTTGATTTTGAGTATACAATATGTAAAAAAAACCCTGTCCGCTGATCCGAAAGTACACTTATGTAAAGCAATAAAATTACAAGAGAAAAAAAAAAATAAAAAAAAAATTGCAATTTGAAATTCACGTTTTAATAGCAAAATTACACTAGACTCTCAGTATAATTCTTAACAACACCCTTACGAATCGGACAGGGTTTTTGTTACACGTTGTATCACACTACATAATTATAAAACAAAGTCCTCCGCCGCGTCTGTCTGTCGTCCTTTTCGCGAAAAACTCCTGCACCGATTTTCATGCTGTTTTCACCAATGGATAGAGTGGTTCTCGAGGAAGGTTTTAGTATATAATAACCGACATCCACCCGGGCGAAGCCACGGGTATCAGCTAGTAGTATATAAGAAAAAGACGTATTGCGCCGACTAAAAACAAATTGGGATAAGGGCAATGATGACCATGATGATGTTAAGTGATTCCGATATCCTGTTTACAGAATAATAGTTATTTATGCAACTGTTATATCATAAGGGGTAGTAAAACACGAATAGTATCACATTTGTGTTTTAATACCTAATTATTTACAGTTGCATACAAGACTTTATCTACACCCATGATATGAATCTTCTATAAAAGTTTCTTTGCAATACCAATATCGAACAAAAATGGCGCGGTACGACGTGAATTCGAATTTTTCGAATTCGAATGTATGTTTTGTTTTTAAATTACGGTGCTTTGTTAGTGAAACGCTCGTGAATGTTCTTTTTTAAAATGAGTTGCATTATGAAATTCAGTACAACATTATAATACCCGTTTGGATGATATTATGCTTACTAAGACACCGGTTGTTTTAATGTTGGCAATCAGCTAAAGAACTTTTATAGAGGATTTATAGCATGGGTGTGGATAAACCATTTCATTACATTTCATTCGATTCACGGAACATGCTCGATACTCGAATTATCAGACATAATATCGCGAAAACAAAAGAACTGTGTTTCTTCATCGATACGCGCTGGTGCGCGACAGTAAACAAACGAACGAAGGGTAGGTAAGTACAGTTGTGCTATTCTGTAACCATCTCACCGTGAAAATTTAGGTGAAGTGATCGTGGAGTGAGCTGGCATTGTCATCGATACCTACATCAGTAGGTATCGATGACAATGACAGTTCACTTCACTCTATCGTGAAAATTTAGGTGAAGTGATCGTGGAGTGAGCTGGCATTGTCATCGATACCTACATCAGTAGGTATCGATGACAATGACAGTTCACTTCACTCTATCGTGAAAATTTAGGTGAAGTGATCGTGGAGTGAGCTGGCATTGTCATCGATACCTACATCAGTAGGTATCGATGACAATGACAGTTCACTTCACTCTATCGTGAAAATTTAGGTGAAGTGATCGTGGAGTGAGCTGTCATTGTCATCGATACCTACATCAGTAGGTATCGATGACAATGACAGTTCACTTCACTCTATCGTGAAAATTTTGGTGAAGTGATCGTGGAGTGAGCTGGCATTGTCATCGATACCTAAATCAGTAGGTATCGATGACAATGACAGCCCACTCCACGATCACTTCACCTAAATTTTCACGGTGAGATGGTTACAGAATAGCAATGCAGTACGACACAACTTAAGGCTGCACCCTACCTCAGATTTTATCTCGCTCGCACCATACTACTCGCGACCTGAGTGAGAGCGAGACGGAGTACGCTAGCGGCTCTCATGCGTCGAAATATTTAGGTAATTGCTTTTTACGGTGAAAACAATGGAAATTAAAAAATAAAACATAAGACCTGCTTTATATTATATTTAGTTCAGTTATTATGCAAAGTTTCATGATCATTATCATCAGCTGCCTAGCCTTTTCCCAACTATGTTGGGGTCGGCTTCCAGCCTAACCGGATGCAGCTGAATACCAGTAAAAAAGCACAAGTAGGTACCAGTAAGCAAGCAAGTAACAAGTAGCAAGTAGCAGTACCAGAGCCAAGTTTCATGATCTAATATAAGTATTTTTTTAATACTAACGGTTTACAGTTTGGTTTAGAGGTAACTTTGGATTTTTTTTCTATAGAGAAAATTTTATGTAATTGTGTTTTTATCAAACATAGGACCTAGCATCAATCCTCAACTTTAACATAATTTTTATATTTATTTCAAAACTAATGCTGCAGTATTTTCGGCATAACGGAGGATCATGCTAAGCAATTTGAGGTAAGGTAGGCCCTTAACATTTTTTGCTTCAACTGGGTATTGAACCCCGGTAATCCTGTTCTGCAGTCCTGTTTGTTGCTACGCGTTTAAAGGGGTTACTTTGTAACAAAGTTATAACAAGTTTGTGTGATTATAATTGCAAGTTTTTTTTATTTGATTTACATTACACATAACATCACGCCTGTAATCCCCGAAGGGCTAGGCAGAGATGTACCTATAGTACACACACATTTCGTCAGTTATGTTTAAGTCCCATGTAATAGGGGGCGAGCCTATTGCCATCAACCGGGCACAAATCCAGACTCCGGGCTGCTACTGAGAAATTCTAGATAGATAGAGAAACCCAGTGACTCTTTGCTCGACCTGGGAATCGAACCCAGGACCTCAGGCTCCCTGTCAAGGTTGCGGAAAAGTCCGAAAGGGATACCGGGACCTTGGCAACAGGCAACTGAAGGAACACGGTTGGGTTTTAGTCAGTAAAAGTCTGACACGCCCTTCCGCTCCACCCAGAGCGGGAGAAGTCATTGGATGATTTCCCACCATTAAAAACAAAAATTTAAAAAAGGACCTCATGTGCCGAGGCAGTCCAGTCAGTTTTTTTAATTTTATTTATTGTCTTTTTTTAATTTAATAGGAGGAGCTCGTGGCTACGTAATAACAGCCGCACGGGTCGATCCATCAGGTTAAGCTACGCTTGTCGGGGTTGGTCCGTGGATAGGTGACCATATTTACATACCGAGACTCCTCCGTGCCTCGGAAAACACGTTAAGCCGTTGGTCCCGGCTGTCATTCGTGGATCTTTGACAGTTGTTACGGGTCGTCAGAAGCCCGAAAGTCTGACAACCGGTCTTGCTAAGGGGTATCGTATTACCCAGTTACTGTGTTGTGGAGGTCAGATAGGCAGTCGCTCCATGTAAATACTGGTATTCAGCTGCATCCGGCTAGACTGGAAGCCGACTCTAATATAGTTGGGAAAAGGCTAGGCAGATGATGAAGTCTTTTTTTAAATTTAATAACCATGTAAGTACCTAAATTAAGCAAGCATGGGAAACCAATTAAAAATACCTATTAATTGTATTTTAATTAAGCAAATAAATCCTATTGTATAAGCAATTTTATGTATTTTTGAAAATCTAAGAGCTGTTTTACAGTCTCAAGATAGGAATTAGGCAATTTGTTGAAAATGTGGCGGTATCTACATCGCCACATGCGAACTACGCATCGAAGACCTGACGTCACACAAAAATACTGACGTCACATAAATCCTGCATCGCGCAATTAGAGTTTACCGTGCAGTGCATATATACAAAAACCCAATATCAATCATTGGGCAGTTGCCCGCCAGACACAACACCCGTCTGGTCGGAGGATCCTCCCTTTTCTATGGGGGATGAGTGAACTTTACACCCTGTTCCTCATACCCCTAAAAAAAAAAAACTGCCAGCTAAGTTAACGCTACTTATCCGAAGGTGGTGAACCAGGCCATATTTAAGTTTTAAATGATACTAAAAGCCCGTTTTACACTCTCTAGATAGGTAATAAGCAATTTTTTATTTTTTTTTAACTGCCAGATAAGTTAACCGCTACTTATCCGGACGTGGTGACCCAGCCTAAGTTTTAAATGAAAATTTAATGCAGATACTAAGAGTCTGTTTTTCAGAGAGCTATCAGGCAATTAAAAAAAATAAAAATGACCAGTTAAGTTAACCGCTACTTATCAGAAGGTGATGAACCAGCCCATAAGTTTTAAAAACAAACCTTTATTTCACAGATTCCACAAAAAAAGGAACTCCGAAAAAAGTTGCCACAATTTTTATAAAGTACAGCTTCCAAATTCAAACTCACTACTGACAATGATAACACGGTACTGCCAACAACATTTATAGCAGAACAATTTTATATAACGAAACGAAACCAATCACTTTTCTCCAGTATCTTATCTTTTAATTACCGTAACACTGTACATTAAAATAAAAAAGATAAGTAAACACAGCACTATACTCACACGAAATCTCGAAGTTTCTTTAAGAAAGTAAAGTTAAACTAAGAAAAGTAAACAGTTTTATTGTTAAATGTATATTTATTTCGAACGAACGTCCGTTCGTTGGCGCGAACAAACTTGCTATGTACCGGATTTTTCTTGCACCTATGTTTTATGCGCGCGAAAGTATATTTTAAGGCGACCTACCACGGTCTGGTTGCAAGAATGAGGAATATTTCGCAAGAAACTTCATTTTTTTATGGAATTTAGGTCCTGTGGAAAGTGTTCCAAGAAAAATAGTCGTGTTTCTAAACTAATATAAAGTGTAGTGATAAAGGACATTATTGTCGCGGCCAGCAATGAGGGGATTGATGGACGATCGTGAAAATGTGTGCCTCGGCTTAACCATCATCAATTCCTGTTTGCGGCCAAGGCTTGTATCGTACTTTTCTCAAATAACGCGCGGAAATTCAAACTGAGTAAGTTAAATGAAAATTCCAGAATCAATGACGAACAACTATAGTTTTTCATGCGCCAATATGTTCATTTGTTTCATCTTTACTTTAAATAGTTATATTTACAAGCCAAATCGAAATTTAAATAAAATCTTTGATAAGTTACCTACTTGGTTGCCATGTGTTGCAGTAAAAAGTTCGTTCCATTTTTAAATAACACGACAGAATTATGAGTTTTCATAGTAATTTATTTGGCCGCTAAACACGACAGATATGGATGTTCATACTTACTTTGCCGGCCGCATCGTCACTTGTTTTTTACCAGTACAGCAATTTCGATTTATCTCGAAGCAGCTTGTCAAAATAATGCTCGAATTTCCAAGCATGTTTGAGAAAAAAATATTGTACGGAGGTACGGACACTTCATGGGCGAGTCCGAGTCGTACCTTGTTTTTATTTTGACAGCTGAACCCGCATCTCTGTTTTTTTGTGGAAATCTGAAAACAGCAGAAAACCAATAGAAAGAATAAAGAAAATACATGTATTTAGCACAGACTAAAAGGCACACAATGTAATAATTACAGCAGAAAATAAAAACAAATAAAAATGTAACATTGCGATGCAGGAAATTATCAGGGGAGTGTGTCTCACGGCTGCGCAAAAAAGGCGCAGCACCCAAATTCCGTTATACAAAATCAATCACAACCAGTCTTACCAAGGGGTATCGTATTACCCAGTTACTGGGTTGTGGAGGTCAGATAGGCAGTCGCTCCATGTAAAATACTGGTATTCAGCTGCATCCGGATAGACTGAAAGCCGACCCCAACATAGTTGGGAAAAGGCTACGCAGATGATGATGACACGATCAATCAGAATTCGAAACAAATGTCTAATCCATTGCTACGTTCATAAGATACGTAGTTAAGGATTTTTTTTCGACCAATCCTGCATTACGCAATTCAGAAAAAACGCATGGTTGTTGATTTTTAACACATTATTATCTGCAAAAATACCAATCCGCCAAAACTTATCAGGCCTCCCACGAACTTGTCACGACGATTGATTCGCATCTAATCTTAGGAATTAACGCGTAATTCATAACACGTTTATTATAGTGAATTTAATAATGGCCAAGCTGATTAGGAGGAACTCGTGGCTAAGTATGTCGATCCATCAGGTTAAGCTACGCTTGCCGGAGTTGGTCCGTGGATGGGTGACCATCTTTACATATGGAGACTCCTCCTTGCCTCGGAAAGTACTTTAAGCAGTTTGTCCCGGCTGTCATTTGTGGATCTTTGACAGTCGTTACGGGTCGTCAGAAGCTCGAAAGTCTGACAACCAGTCTTACCAAAGGGTATCGTATTACCCAGTTACTGGGTTGTGGAGGTCAGATAGGCAGTCGTTCCATGTAAAATACTGGTATTCAGCTGCATCCGGTTAGACTGGAAGCCGACCCCAACATAGTTGGGAAAAGGCTAGGCAGATGATGATGATGATGAAGTATAGATTGGATGTATGCACCAAAATGATTTCTGAGTAGCCGTTAATTTAGTCCTTCCCGCTTTTTTTATTTCTTATGTTAAGTAATTTAAATGTTTGGTCTTTATGGTAGGTATCCTATGCTAACATCGTTCGTTTGTTACGCTTTCATGCTAAAACGGCTTAACGGATATGTATACCATGACCTGGAATAGGACATAGGATACTTTTTATCCCAATATTTCCACGGGATCGAGACTTACGCGGGTGAAACCAGTAGTATACATAAATATTGCCCAATAAATTGCACACCTCTCCACTAAGTGCATGTTGCAAATCATGCACTTACCTAATTATTATGTACTACACTGTCTGACTGTCTTACCCTATTTTTTCCAAAGATTTAAATCGTTCGATTTTCCCTCACCGTACTAAGTCAAGCGAAAAAGTGTCCGTATTGAGAAGGGACAATCAAGTCAAGTCTCAGCGACATTGTATTTGTGTCAAAGGTGTCCAAAGAAAACAAAAACACGACCATCTATTGACGCGTCAGGGCGAATCTACGATTGTAATCTTTGATTATTTAACGAAAAACCGTAACTAGTAGCTGTATCAACGGGTAGTAGCAACCCGTTGATAAACGTCCGAAAGCCTATAAAATCTAATTCTTGTCTCGAGTAATTCGTCAACTCGTCCTACATGCCTACGGCCCATTTCGGACGTTATTTTGATTTTCTGCAAGTCGTCCTAAATGGGCCGTAGGCATGCAGGACGAGCTGATGAATTATTTCTTGTCTCAAAGTCTTGCAAGATATATTTCTTGCTTCCGATCTCGTGGGAGGCAACCTTATCTTACGAGAACAAGACAACGCCTCTCGCCGATTATTGGCATACTTCAATAGAGATGTGCCTGCTACAGGCCGAATATAATTGCAGTTGAATTTCTGAGGCCGAATATTAGAAGTGACTTTTGAATTTGTGTTGAGTTTTTGTAAATGATTTTCGTGGACGAATATTGTGTTAACTCTTAGTATAAATACATTCAGGGGAAAAGGACGTCATTTAATCTGGCCTAAATTATGAAAGTGCCATATGTACTTAAACAAAAAATAAGGTTGTATACCTAGACCCAGTTAGAAGCATTAAATAATTGCCAAAAAGAGAGGCCGAAAATTCCAAAATATGAAGCATTATTTAGTTTACTGTATTTATTCCAGAAAAAATCCCATGTTGGTTTCCTAAAATACTAATTGATCTTCTTTTTCTAGTTCGTGGGTTGTTGGTGACAATTCTAACCTAACCTTATCCATTTTTAGTTTTTTTATTTATTCTCAAACAGTTACATTATTTGTTGTTTTTAGAGTTTCACTCGCCAAACGTTAAAGTTTAGCGAGTAGTAGCTCCCTATCTTAGTTACTGGGACCAACTTTAAAACGGTACCAACAGATAGTTTTTTAAAAGGCCAGCACATTAAAAGTAGAGCATTGAGTAAAAAACACGATCATCATTAAAAATTAATCAAAGAGGTTTTTAGAGGATCCAAATTAAACATTCCATAATTAAAAATTAATCAATATGCCTAGCCTTTTCCCATTTAAGTAGCGGCTTCGAGTCTAACCGGATTCAGCTGAATACCAGTATTTTAAATGGACCGACTGCATACCTAACCTACACAACCCAGTTACTGGGTAACACGATTTGGTAAAACTCGTTGTCAGATTTTTAGATTTCCGACTACCTATAATCAAAGACCTACGAATGTCAGCCTGTACCAACGGCTTAACGTGTTTCCCGAGGTACGGAGAAGTCTCGATATTTAATGGATAGTTACCCATCCGCGAACCGACTGTGGCACCTCTAAAAGGAGAGGCCGAAAAAGCAAAAGACGAAGGATATTTCCAAAGATTCAAGAGATTCTTCACTTAGTCACATCACTAGTTGTACGATTATAAACAATGTATAGTTCTTTGCCCTTTCAACAACAATTAACAACATAACTACGTAATTTTGTAGTAGATACATGTTATTTTAATTTATCTACTTTTCTTCACTGCTTTATGGTCAATATTTTTTACTTTTATCCATAAGGAAACTGGTGGCTCAGTAATAACAGCCGCACGGGTCGATCCATCAGGTTAAGCTAAGCTTGCCGGGGTTGGTCCGTCGATGGGTGACCATCTTTACATACCGAGACTCCTCCGTGCCGCGGAAAGCACGTTATGCCGTTGTTCCGGCTGTCATTCGTGGATCTTTGACAGTCGTCACGGGTTGTCAGAAGCCCGAAAGTCTGACAACCAGTCTTACCAAGAAGTATCGTATTACCCAGTTACCTACTGGGTTGTGGAGGTCAGACAGGCAGTCGCTCCATGTAAAATACTGGTATTCAGCTGCATCCGGTTAGACTGGATTTCTGATTTAGGTTTAGACTGAGAGAAGGTCTGGCAATTTGAGAACTATATGCGACCTACCCAAATGTCCTTTCTTTGGTACTGTTCGTCGAGTCGTTGAGCTCCTTAAGTTCTGAGTTGAGCTCCACTATTACTGACAAATGCTTGCACTGACTGGACAGGTCCACTCAAATCTGTGTGGTTCTTTCCTCAAAAGACCATTTCAGACTCTAATCTACATGGTCCTCATATAGCCTGACCAAGATTATGTCTGGACTTTAAAGGAGACGGTGACCTCTGAGTTTGTTTCGGCCTTTCTTCTCAGAGTAGTCAGATAGGAAACGCCGACCTCATCTAGCTTATTTTTACAACTTCTTAATATGACGTGTAAAAGTGATTCCAATATCCTATTTACAGAATAAACAATTTCATTTCATTTCACTATTCGCATAGCTCGTCAAAATGTAGGGAACAGCAGATTTTTTTTCGCGATTGCAGGGTTTTTATGTTCCACCTGTGCGGCTGTTACTTAGCCACGAGCTCCGGATGATACACAATACCTTCACAAATCTGCGTATGCAGACATTTCGTTCAGAACAATTGAATGAACTGAAATGTTTACATAACATACCTGTGTAGCTGTGCGTACTCCAGATTTTTAAAAGGATTTATCGTAATTCAGCCGAGAGTACAATGACAAATTCTTTATTTTATTTGACTGTATTAAAAGTCAATTTATTTTAATACTAGCTGATGCTCGCGGCTTTGACCGCGTGGATGTCGGTTATTATATGCTAAAACCTTCCTCAAGAACCACTGTATCCATTGGTGAAAACAGCATGAAAATCGGTGCAGTAGTTTTTGAGTTTATCGCGAACAGGACGACAGACAGACGCGGCGGAGGACTTTGTTTTATAATTATGTACTTAAGGATTATTTTTAACTGACTTCCAAAAAGGAGGTTCTATTTTCGTTTATATTTTCGCCAATTGTGAAACGAGATACTCCCGAGGCGGTCCCATAAATTTTTTATTAACTTTGCTTGCGTAGTTTTTGAGTTAGATTCAATATTACGTATTTTTCCCACTTAATATACTTAATTATGTCGACGACGCGACGTTTTATGTGACTCCCGTCACTGTTATTAACATAACAGGTAGTGGTATTCGAATTTGTGTGGGGTAGGTACCACAACTAAAAAGTGAAAAATAAAAACTTTTTACAAAAAAAAACAACTGACTTCCAAAAAAAAACCCAAAAAAGTGAAAAATAACTTTTATTTCGGAAGTCGGAGGCAAAAAACGAAAACTGATGAAAAGCAAAGACACCGACTTTCGAAATTAAAGATATTTTTTTCGAAGTCGGTTGTTTTTTTTTTTTGTAAAAAGTTTTTAACAATTTCATTTATTGTTGACATAGTCTACTCATTACAATGTTTTCTTTAAGAGTTATATTGCAATATGTGGTATAGCTAGCGACCTCGACAAGTAATCATTATTAATTCTTGCCTGAGCAACCGGCAGCAAGTTCCTCATGCTCCCTCAGATGTAACTGTTTTTTTATTTATTTTTAGTTTGGGTTATCATCAAATGACAGACTTTTACTGACTAAAACCCATCCTTCAGTTGCCTGTTGCCAAGGGTATCCCTTTCGGACTTTCCCGCAAACCTGGCAGGCATCGGTCCTAGCGGGCCCCGTCAATTATAGATGTGTAGCTTGTGGTAGCGTCCCCGACGCTACCTAAGCGATCTATAATTCGGGTTGCCTCCTTCCCGGGTCTCCCTTGTTTCATCGAAAATAAATTGCCAAATTGTCACTTCCCAAACAATTTTCCGCATAATTTCATTTGCCAAAATATTACTTAGCAAAAAATCTCTTCACAAATAATTGTAACGCATACCTAATGTTTGGCAAGTGAACGTTTAAACAATAACTTTTTTACCAAATAGTGCTTTTACCAATTTTTATGTAGTCAAATATTTCAGTTGGCGCAAAATAAAATTTGCCAAATGTTTAGTATCGTCAGTTTCGGGTAGCCTGTTTCTTTTTCTAAATAATCTAGTCGTTTCTGGCACTCGCCGGCCGCTGCCGCGGCACCGCTCGCTTCGCTCGCTCGGCTCGTGCGTAGTAGGTCACAGTTTTAACCTAACCTAACCTAACAAATCATTTGACCAAACGTTTATTATCTAAAGATTGTTTGCTGTAATAAATCATTTGATTAAAGACCAAATGCCTAAATGACATTATCCTTGATAATATTCTGCCAAGACAAAATTTGACCAAATGAAAATGTGCGTACTAAAATCATTCCAAACATTGCATTGGTATAAAAAAAGGTTGCTAAAATTTGTTTGGGTAGTGAAATTTGGGCAAAATCTTTTCGGCAAAACGGCAGGATCCCCTCCTTCCCTCAAATATGGCGAGGTGGGTAATGGCTGATCTTTGCGTTATGCTCGTGAACGAGTGCTGCTTGTGGTGACTGGTCGTCTTGCTCATCTTCGTTTTGTTACTGTTTTTTATCTTGGCTTCGGCTATCTTGGTTTTGTTAACATAATTATATTGTTTTTTGTTATTTAGAATATTATCTTTTTACTTATTTTACTTCGATGGTCCTAGTTTATCATTTTAGCTGTGATTTTAGCTTTAGGAGCCAGCCTAACCGGATGCAGCGGAACAACCAGTATTTTACATGGAGCGACAGCCTATCTGACATCCACAACCCAGTTACTGGTAACACGATACCCCTTGATAAGACTGGTTGTCAAACTTTTAGGCTGATCAGGTTTCAATACTCAATACTCAATATCTTTATTGCTTTACCATAATGTGTACTTAGGTGGTAACTATATAATTTAGATCATTATGGACCCTGTAGGGCACAGCAAAAGGATAGAAGAGAGGAAGCCCTGTTTTATGAGATCATTAAGTTGTTATTGTGGGAAAAAGTTTTTATTAACATAATCAAAATCAGGAGATACTTACTAAAATTTCGCTTATCTAATATTTAAGTATTATTTTATCTGCAAAAATGGTTTTGCATAGAAACAGTTGAAAACAATGCGAATTTAGTATTGATAGTCAGATAAAATCAAGATTGATATACTAAACGGTAATCATCAATACAAAGCACAATACATATCTTGATAGAAACTTAAGATAATTTATGGTATCGTGTCCTCAGGAAACGTAAAAAATTTTTTTTTTTTGTTTTGGTGCCAAATATATTGACACTTTTATTTACCAGTTGACCAGTTGCAAACCAGAACACGACGTGTTGCCACACGGAGGGCTGGACGCAGAGACAGCGCGTCGCGCCGCGCGTCGCCTCTGGGGGCCAAGTCTACTAATTTCCAAACGTGTCCGTGGTCTCACAATGATCAGTTTTTTGACAGATATGCCAATACAAAATCTGTCAAATACTAATCATTGTGAGATCACTGACACGTTTGTAAATTAGTAAACTTAGCCCCCTGGTTTGCGACTGGTCAATCGCCATCCTGAGGATGCCTCGTTGAGAGGTGAATAACGTGTCGATTTCTTACAGGTTTTTTTATGACTCTTGAAGAATAGTTAAGCGGAATAGATTACTAAATATATAATAATATCTACGTATATTGTACATTAGATAATAAGTTTACTAAAACACTTGTACGGATTATTCTTCTTGTTTAATATAGGTTAGTTAGGGGCCCACGACAAAGCGCGTATTTTGCGTACGACGCATATGGATGTGTCATATGGATATGTGTTTAACGTGCTTTCCGAGCCACGAAGCGAGGAGTCTCGATATGATGAAAGATGGTCACCCATCTACGGACCAACCCCGGCAAGCGTAGCTTAACCTGATGGATCGACCCGTGCGGCTGTTATTGCTTAGCCACGAGGTCTAATAAATTAATAATAAAAATAAAATAAAATCTTTAATTCGGATAATATCCGAATTAAGACAACCAGTCTTACCAAGGGGTATCGTATTACCCAGTTACTGGGTTGTGGAGGTCCGATAGGCAGTCACTCCATGTAAAATACTGGTATTCAGCTGCATCCGGTTAGACTGGAAGCCGACCCCAGTATAGTTGGGAAAAGGTTAGGCAGATTGATTGATTTATTAGAAGCGCAAACATTTTTAGAAGTTCACTAATTTTAAAAAATGTGCATCATTAGAGGGTCGATAATTTTTTAGAGCTTAAAAAATATTTCCTAATAAAATTGTCATCTTGAAAGGAAAAAATAAAGTTTCTTATTTTATCAGTTGTTGAATAGTTACTTTAGATCGCACAACATTATTTTATCTAAATATATTTGTTTTTAGTTACAATAATTATCTTATCTAACAAATATTTAGTATTATCAAATATTAGATATTTTTCTAGCTAGATGCGTAATTTCGCGAAGTTATAGATAAAGGTCGCCAAGTACTGGGAGGTTCGCAAAACAACGTGTTATGTACTTATTTATATAAGTACGTAGCTCGGTACGTCATGAAAATATTTGTGTTAAATTGTGCGTTTATATTATTAAAGATTATAATTATTATCACATCATTAACTGCAAGCAATAGACTCGCCCTATCGCAAAATCATCATAGACATGGGCCTCCCCCAAGCACCGCCACTTGGACCGGCTCTGTGCTTCTCGCATCCTGCAGGCGTAGCATGGCGCTTTCTATGTCTACGAAGAATAGACATAGCTTTTTCTATACAAAGTGACAGTTCGTTTCTTCATTTTTGACATCCACCGTAGAAATCTTTCTACAATCTGTCATTTTGTCTTTCATTTCTAACGATCTTTGTCTAGGTCTTTTTATATGTAGACTATTTCGGAAGAAAGTTTTCTATCCTTACTGTCAAAATCAAACTGACAACCGATAAATCCTATGATAAAACAAAGAATTCTGAGTCGAATTATGTAAAAGAGTGAATTTCGTAAAAAGTGCAGTTGACTCTTTCTATTTTGCTGCCGTCTCGTTCTGTCTACTGTCCATAGGAAACGTCATTTTTGTCTACTCTTCCGTCGACAAAACGGTGCTCATGCTACGCCTGCAGCGGATTCACCAGGTCATCGGTCTGCCTTGTGGGGGGCCTTCCAACGCTACGTCTTCCGGTACGCGGTGGCCACTCCAGACGCCCTAGACAAAGTGACATTCTATCAGCGATAACGATGATGGAAAAGAGAAACCCTGTTGAAAGTCGTTGGAATACCTCAGAATTACAAAACGCTTTCGGAGTGATTGTCTAAACCTGTCTCTAAACCTTTCGGCCCCATCGGCTATCTGTTCCGCGAGCAATGTGCTCTGCCCACTGCAATTTAAGTTTGGCAATACTTCAGGCTATGTCGGTTATCTTGGTTCACCTAGGGATCTCTTAATTTCTGATATAGGAACGTATATATCAGAAATGTGATAATGAATTTTGAAATCGTGAAAAAAAAATCTGCTGTTCCATACTAAAGTAATATAGCTGTTTTTAACTGTATGGACAGCTGTTTGTTTTTGCACTATAAAATACTGGTAGTCAGTTGGGAAAAGGCAGAATATTTTGGTGACAACGACAGAGCACGCCAGAGGTAGAGCTACCTAAATATATCGTCACTCGACGAGGGTATTTCAATGGATGACGTCAAACAGATGACACAATTTCTCCATTGTATTTTCAACTAGATGCATACATAAAATTGTTAACGTATTGATTGACATCTGCGTTTTAACATAATTAATGATAGGGATGTGTAATTTCTAAAACACATGCTAATAAACACGTGAAACATGTGAATAACAATATTATAATGATAGATAACATGTGAAAAGGGTGAGTATAGATTACCTAAATTACGATTATTTATTTATTTATAGTTCACTAAGCCAAAAAAGCATGAGCTATCCCGGCTCGCCTTGTCATCTGCCATATGCCTAGCCTTTTCCCAACATGTTGGGATCGGCTTCCAGTCTAACCGGATGCAGCTGAATACCAGTATTTTACATGGAGCGACTGCCTATCTGACCTCCACAACCCAGTAACTGGGTAATACGATAGACAGACCCCTTGGTTAGACAGGTTGTCAGACTTTCGTGCTTTTGACGACTCGTAACGACTGTCAAAGATCCACAAATGACAGCCGGGACCAACGGCTTAACGTGCTTTCCGAGGCACGGAGGAGTCTCGATATGTGAAAATGGTCACCCATCCACGGACCAACCCCGGCAAGAGTACCTTAACCTGATGGATCGACCCGAGCGGCTGTTATAACTTCGCCACGAGCTCCTCCCGGCTCGCCTTGTGCAGTCTAATGCCGTGATCCGACGGTGCGCCATATTGCGGACGGACACAGACGAGCCCGCACGACGCACCGTGGGAAGGTGTACGTGGGGGGTATCGCAGACATCGGAAGTTCCTCGGTGCGCGGTGCGTGGCGGTCTGTGGTCGTCTGCCGTGCGTGTCCGTTCGCAAAATCGGGGATCGTCGGATCTCGGCATAATAAAGCATGAGCTTGAGCGATCCTGAGGGCCTAGACAAGTGACAATCGCTTCGAAAGCGTTTCGTATTTCTACAACGACTTTCAACAGGATTGACATAAGCTTTTCGATAGCTTATGTCAGTCCTATACATTTTTGTCTCTTCGATCATCGTTATCGCTGATAGAATGTCACTTTGTCTAGGGCCTCTGTTATATGTGTAGAACGCAGGTCCAATTAGCATATTTCAACTGTCTACCTATTACGGTTCATGAGATACAGCCCGCTGACAGACAGACGGACAGCGGAAGCTTAGTAATAGGGCTCCGTTTGGTAGCCGTCAGGTAAGGGAGATTGGAAGTCATCAAATGACTTCTCCCGCTCTGGGCGGAGCGGGAGGGCGTGTCAGACTTTTATTGACTAAAACCCACCCGTGTTCCTTCAGTTACCTGTTGCCAAGGATCCCGGTATCCCTTTCGGACTTTCCCGCAACCCTGGCCCCTGGGCCCGGAACCCTAAATGGACTGGCTACATATCTCATTTGCTGACTGTACATAAATAAGTCCGCGACAATGAATTATCATTTCCAGCGTGTACTTTTCCATGCTTATTATTAATAAGTCCTTGTATATTAATAATCGTTATAATAATATCTGCAATAATTTCACACTGTTATTGAGTGATATTTTGCTTACGTTAATTTCAAGAACATTCATGACGCTAATAAAGGTCAGACAGATTCACAAACTCTGGTTTATTATCTTGAAGATTATTTACAAAATAATCCCTTCATTTAACACATCTTGTTCTTTCATCATTCTGAACTTCATCTCTAATCATTATTATTAAATTATTTATTTATTTATCTACACCCATGCTGTAAATCCTCTCTAAATGTTTCTGAAACAGTTAGCTTATTGCCAACATTAAAACCACCAGTGTCATAGTAACCATAATATTATCCAAACGGGTGTTATAATGTTGTATGTACTGAATTTCATTATGCAACTCATTTAAAAAAAAGAACATTGTCATTCACGAGCGTTTCACTAACAAAGCACCGTAATTTAAAAACAAAACACATTCGAATTCGAAAAATTCAAATTCACGTCGTACCGCGCCATTTTTGTTCGATATTGGTATTGCAAAGAAACTTTTATAGAAGATTCATATCATGGGTGTAGATAAAATCTTGTATGCAACTGTAAATAATTAGGTATTAAAACACTCATGTGATACTATTAAACCCACATTCGTGTTTTAATGCCCCTTATTATATAACAGTTGCAATAACTATTAAACCACAGTTATAACACGTTTACAGAATCAATCTGCCTAGCCTTTTCCCAACTATGTTGGGGTCGGCTTCCACTCTAAACGGATGCAGCTAAATACCAGTGTTTTACATGTAGCGCCTGCCTATCTGACCTCCACAACCCAGTAACTAGGTAATACGATACCCCTTGGTAAGACTGGTTTTCAGACTTTCGGGCTTCTGACGTCCTGTAACGACTGTCAAAGTTCCACGAATGATAGCCCAGACCACCGGCTTAACGTGCTTTCCGAGGCACGGAGGAGTCTCGGTATGTAAAGATTGTCATAACGGAAGATCATGCTTAGCAGTTTGAGGTAGGGTACGCCCTTAAAAAAAATACAAAATCGTTCGCCAATACTTACCAGTTACATAGGGTTACATTAGTACATGTTGCGGTAGGTCCAGACCGGTTGGTACCGCAATTACGTAAGGATACAACTGGTTATGTGTCCAACGATTCCTAAACAGGTAGGACAGCGGTGAAACACCTTCTATGAACAGCTTTTGACTTTAGATACACTGCGTTCGCGGTTCAGCTTCCAAACATATAAACAAAATATAGTTTTGGAAAAACAATATCACTAAAATTTTTAATTGTTTTGTAACTTTAAATTGTTTGATATTAATTCAAATGGAAATAACATCAATTGGAAACAATAACTTGAATAGACTTCAAAGGCCCTAGACAAAGTGACATTCTTTATGCGATATCGATGATGGAAAAGGCAAAAATGTATAGGACTGACATAAGCTATCGAAAAGCTTATGTCAATCCTGTTGAAAGTCGTTGTAGAAATACGAAATGCTTTCGAAGCGATTGTCACTTGTCTAGGCCCTCTGTTATTTATGACATAATATCTAACAGAACGGAGGCATACATATATTTAAAACACCCACAATTCGCCTTGAACCGGGGACAAACTTAGACTCTAGAGGGCCAATTCTCCTGCCAATGTTGCGGGAAGGTCCGAAAGGGATGTTGGCAACAAGCAACTGAAGGAACACGAGCCGGTTTTAGCCAGTAAAAGTCAGACACGCGCTCCGCCCAGAGCGGGAGAACTAGAGAAGTCATTTGATGATGTCCCACCAAAAAAAAACAACAAAAAAAAGAAGGCTAAATTCCTAATTCCAATTTCAATTCGGCCTCGCCTCTAGCCGGAAGGCTAATCCTGTTGAAAGTCGTTGTAGAAATACGAAACGCATTCGAAGCGATTGTCACTTGTCTAGGCTCTCTGTTGAATAATCTTACGGACTGAGGGCCAATTCTCTTACATAAAAAAAGTTCACATTCAAGTTGCAATCTGTCTAACTTGTCAAAAATGTTGGTAAATTGATGTTTTTTTTTTGACAGATTGCGAATGAAAAGCGAATGCTCAATTGCCCCGCAGGCTGTTTATGGGAATAACTAATGGAAAAGTCGAATAGCCTACTTAGGGCTCATTTCATCAAAGTCAGATATCTTTTATCCGTGGAATAAAATTGTCGTCTGACAGTTTTTGTATGGAAAAACTGTCAAAAATTCAAAATTAATTCGCAGGATAAGACTTATACTCGGTATAAAAGTTTGGTGAAATTCGCCCTTAATCGATTTAACCTTACACTTTACCCGACCTTTAAAAATAACTTGTGATACCAAAAAGGATTAAGAATGATCGCCATACAACATATTAACATCACGCCTGTAATCTGCGAAGGGTTGGGCAGTGGTACCTATAGTACACCTAGATTTAGACAGCTATGTTGAAGTCCCATGTGACAGAAGGCGAGCCTATTGCCATAGATTATATAATTATATTGCAAAATTAAGCTAATCTGGAAAACAGATGAAAAAGTCAAATTGAAAGGTAAAAGTCAAAAGAACACTTTTTTTTTTTTTTTGAGGTTGGGAAATCATCCAATGAATTCTCCCGCTCTAGGCGGAGCGGAACGGCGTGTCAGACTTTTACTGACTAAAACCCACCCGTGTTCCTTCAGTTGCCTGTTGCCAAGGTCCCGGTATCCATTTCGGACAAACCCGCAACACTGGCAGGAAGTCAAAACCACCCTGAATGCGTTATTGTAAATTTCAGTACAATAACGCATTCAGGGTGCTTTTGGGGTTGCGATGTAGCGCGTCAGGAATATTCGCGGAAGCATGCGTCGACGGGTTTGCCGCGATTATGCGGAAGCGATGCGCTTCCATGATGGCGCGCTTGCGCTCCTCCTCCAATGGCATCCTGAATGTGTTTTCAGACCGGTGGGACTCTCCCCTCTTACGAAGGTGGATAAGTGTTCAGACACACTTATCTTAATAATCTAGTTGTTTATTATTTAATTTAATACTAAGTTACACTACTACTAACTTATATGGATGATATCTGCAATAAAATATTTGAATTTGAAAAGTCACCACCCTAGGTGAAAGCCAGTACATACGATGAATTAACTAACCCTAACAAAACAGATTATAAATATTGTAAACTCGTAAACGAAAGCATTTTTCTATCTGTTACGCTTTCAAAAAACCGCCAATTCTCTAGAAGAAAAACATAGTTTTTTCGCATCACTTACTCAAGACATACGCCATTTTGGAACCAAAGACATTGCGCGCGAAAAAGTAGTATACCATTTCTTAAACCGGAATAAAACCTTTTTAAATCAAGAACGTCTCATCCTTTTGCTAAAACTCTATGCACTTACTACCTTTTAGAATTTTTACAAAATCGTGCAAAAGTAGTATACCATATTCTCCTTCAAAAGGATGAAAGGTCGTAAGTCAACACAAGATGGCCGAACATACGTCGTTTCGGACTTCAAAATCAGTGCCTAGGAAATAAAAATTCATGGGTCGTCGTTCTAATATAGGTGAACGAGTGAATTTGTACGTTCTATGAATTATTTAAACTTGTTAGTTGAACTTAGGTATTTTTTTCTAATAACGTAACACTGATCACGTTTTTGGGATCAGCAGAGACGCTGGTCATAATAATTTATGAAGTGGGATCAATCTAATGAATGATAGCACTGAATAGGCCGTACCCTATCTCAAACTGCTTAGCATGATCCTCCGTTATGCCGAAAATATTGCAGCATTAATTTTGAAATAAATATATGTCAAAGTTGAGGATTGATGCTAGGACCTATGTTTGACGAAAACACGATTACATAAAATTTTGTCGATAGAAAAATAATCCAAAGTTACCTCTAAACCGAATTATAAACCGCTGTTGTATAAAGACAAACATTAATGCCCCTTACGTAATTAATCATTAACGCTAATGATTTCATTCATTTC
Source organism: Lithophane socia (assembly GCA_947522985.1). NCBI lineage: Eukaryota > Metazoa > Arthropoda > Insecta > Lepidoptera > Noctuidae > Lithophane > Lithophane socia. The sequence goes on from OX383278.1 coordinate 1,440,487, forward strand.
ATCAAATATTGCTTTCTGCTACAAGTTATTGGAAGATTAGTATTTAATGACAGCTTTAAAAGTTAAAGTTCCTTTCTGCATCTGACTGTTAGTGCCATAGTCCAGTTCCTAGATCCCTAACCACCACTCAAACTCAAAGCATTTATTTCAAACAAACCAATTACAGGCAATTTTGAATTGTCAAGGGGTCGCCAGTCGGTCTGCCAGAAAGATGAAGCTAGTTGCCCATTCCAAAGCGTAGTAGGTTCCTATGGAAAAGAACGGGCAAGAAGTTTTGAAGTTTTGAAGGCCAGTATATTTCATGAAATATTCATTCAATACACTTACATGAACTTATACTCCATTTGAAATAAGATTAGACGTTTAAATAAACCCTTTTTTACAGTCCGTTCAACCGATTTTGACTTCTATTGCGTTGGTCGCATGACAAATAGCAGCTGCAGTAGACAGTTGGTATTGTGTAACCTTTTTTGCTTTTAATGCCATCCTTATGCATACGGTATAGAAGTCAAAATCGGTTGAACGGACTGTATAAAGGTTTGTTTCAATGTCTAATCTTATTTCAAATGGATACCCCATTTGAAGTTGTATGACTCTAATGAAACGATGAAATTAGGGTTAGAACTTGACCTGGAAAAGTACGCTAATTTTCATCCTGGATCGCAGACGAAGCCGCGGGCGACAGCTAGTAATACCAATTTATTTATTTTTAACCGACTTCTTCAAAAAGGAGGAGGTTCTCAATTTGTCTGTATGTTTTTTTTTGTGTACCTATGTTACGCGATTACTCCGCCAAATTATGAATCGATTTTGATGATTATTTTTTTGTTTGGTAGGTCATGCTTCAGAGGTGGTCCCATATAAATTTTATTAACTTTGCTTGCGTAGTTTTTGAGTTAACTTCAATATTACGGATTTTTCCCACTTATATAATTATGTAGACGATGTTTTAAGTAACTCCGTCACTGTTATTTACATAGCAGGTAGTGGTATTCGAATTTGTGTGGGTAGGTACCACAACTAAAAATTGAAAAATAAAAACTTTTTACAAAAAAAAAAAAAAAAACAACCGACTTCCAAATAAAACACTAAAAAAGTGAAAAATAACTATAATTTCGGAAGTCGGTGGCAAAAAAACGAAAATTGAAATGCCGGCTCCCGAAATTATAGTTTTTTTTCACTTCCTTTTGTGTATTTCCGCCCTCCGTTCCGTTCCGTCCCTCATTTCCTGCGAGCTAAACCGCGGGCAAACGCTAGTATCATATAAATTCAATTAAAATCTAATTACCGTAATCTCATGTTGATGTCTAACTCGATAAGTGAAGTTATTACTAGTATGAACTAAACTATTCGTATTTGCAATCATATAAATAGTAATGTCCTAGGTTGAACTATGGCCTAACCTGACACTATGATGACCTATGATCGACAGTAGCTTACCGTTAACGATGTTTTAACGAGCTTTGATAGAGCTCTGCTTCATTAGTGCGTTGCGTTGCGTCGTCGCAGCGTCCACGCTGCGTCGTTTTCCATCATCATCATCATCATCTGCCTAGCCTTTTCTCTACTATGTTGGGGTCGGCTTCGGCTTGAGGAGCTCGTGGCTAAGTAATAACAGCCGCTCGGGTCGATCCATCAGGTTAAGCTACGCTTGCCGGGGTTGGTCCGTGGATGGGTGACCATTTTCACATATCGAGACTCCTCCGTGCCTCGGAAAGCACGTTAAGCCGTTGGCCCCGGCTGTCATTTGTGGATCTTTGACAGTCGTTACGAGTCGTCAGAAGCACGAAAGTCTGACAACCAGTCTAACCAAGGGGTATCGTTTTACCCAGTTACTGGGTTGTGGAGGTCAGATAGGCAGTTGCTCCATGTAAAATACTGGTATTCAGCTGCATCCGGTTAGACTGGAAGCCGACCCCAACATATCATACGTAATCTGTTCGATTTATGCCCTAACACGTGTGACTCCGGATTTTTAATTTGTCTGTCTGTGGTGTCTTGTTTATACCTTTTAAGTAGTAGTTGGGTTTTAGTTTTTATTACTTGATTTTTTTTTTAATCAATAAGATTACGATCTAAGATTGCCATCAAGATCCTAAATAAACTTATTAAAAGCGTAAAAGACGGTGATGTCAATCTATATCTATACATCACTACATAATTATAAAACAAAGTCCTCCGCCGCGTCTGTTTGTCTGTCTGTTCGCGATAAGCTCAAAAACTGCTGCACCGATTTTCATGCTGTTGTCACCAATGGATAGAGTGGTTCTCGAGGAAGATTTTAGTATATGATAACCGACATCCACGCGGGCGAAGCCGCGGGCATCAGCTGAAGAGTTTGTTTGTTTGAATGCACTTAATCACTGGACTGGCAGGTCCAAATCCGACTGGTAGTCGGATTTGAAAAATTCTTTTTGCATTTGTTAGCCTGATTTTTATAGACCATTTAACAACACCCTACGACCCTTAGGAGGTTGGGAAAAACGCTAAGCGAAAACGGTGGAGTTTCTTGCCCATTCTTCTCCATACGAAATCTACCTTTTGGATGCGACTGGAATCAGTTCTACTTTTTTGTAAATTTTTGACGTTTCAAATGTTGCCTTGTAATACGTGCCTAATACTGAAATAAATTATTTGACTTTGACTTTGAATAGCGCGGTCGGGCAATGCGATGCGAGTCGCGATACAGTGGCTCGAGGTACTCGTAGGTAGGTACAAGAAATGTCACGCGAACGAAGTCACAAGCAGAAACTAGAGTTTGAATGACGGCGGACACCGCGGACAGTACCTAATGTGGTAATTGTGATCGAATCGATATCGGTAAGATCAGTCTACGATTACTTACTTATTAGGAAGACGACGGTATGATCAATGGAGCTGTAATCTGCACGTATTAAAAAAAATGATCAGACAGATTGTTTTTTTGATGATTTTTGTTTCGTTTTATCTTATTTTTTTTTGGGAAAATCCATGACATACCTAGGTATTGGTGTCATTGAAACTTGAGTAGAGATAGGGTTGATACTTTTTTTTTAAAGGTGTTTTGATATACAGGGTGTAAAAGTTATAAATTATTATGGTCATAAATCAAACAGGCTTTAGTTTTATCACTTATATTTTTATCCTTATTTTTTTCAAAATTTTAGGCTCAATAGTTTCGGAGATAAGAGGGGTGGTGCATGGTCACTTTTCATCTATTTATGGGAGTGAGCTGTTATCCACCACGCGGGCCCAGTGCGGGTTGGTAGATGTCACATGTCTTCGAATATTTGGTTCTAGGACATGCCGGTTTCCTCACGGTGACAGACAGACAAATTAGATTTGATTTGATTTATGCCCTAACATGTGTGACTCTGGATCTTAATTTGTCTGTCTGTATACCTTTTTAGTTGGCTTTTTTGTCGTAGTTGGGTTTTAGTTTTATAATTTCAACCTCCCAACGAGGCAACCACAGAATGACGATTGACCTGTCGCGAACCCGAACACGACGTGTTGCCACGCCGAGCGCTGGACGTGACAGTCCAGTGGACGTGACAGTCCTTAAGTTCTGAGTTGAGCTCCACTATTACAGACAAATGCTTGCACTGACTGGACAGGTCCACTCAAATCTGTGTGGTTCTTTCCTCAAAAGACCATTTCAGACTCTAATCTACATGGTTAGAGTCTGAAATGGTCAAGAGCGCGCGCTCCAAGTCGTGAGTTCGATCCCTATGAAGCTCCGTATAAAAAAAATATTTAAAATTAGTTCTAATACTGTTTTTGACTAATTCTAAGTACTAGAGTTTAAGAATAACTATAACCTAGAAGTGAGCATGTTACCAGGACAAAAAGTGAACACATATATCTTTAAAAACAGTGACAACAAAACAATAACAACCAAATATAACTAAAGTAATTAAAGTGAATATCTACAATAAAAACATTACGAATAAATAATAACCTAAAACCAATAATAAAAAGTGAAAGACCAATCCTAAATAACTAAAATTATTTGTTATTTAAAAATCAAGTGAACAAAGAAACAGTGCAAAAATTTCCAGTACATGAATCATAATAACCGCCACTCATTAGTTCAAAAATCGTGTATCTATGTACATTGAGAGGGACTATTTCGTCAACAATCTTAACAGTTCAAATAGCTCCATCGATAAAGCATCGTGCACCATACGGCGGGGCGCGAGTTCAATCCCCGCGACAAGAAGTCTTTTTGTAAATTGTCTATTTCTCAACCATGTCTATGGAAAAAAACGACAACGTAACATTGCGACGAAGAAAGCAACTGTTTAGATCTAAGTCGATAGATTCATTCAGTAATGACTCATCATTGGACAAAACGAATTCGGACATAGTCACAAGAAGTCTTGATCTTTCAACGGGTATTAGCAAAAATGAATTAGAAGAAATGAAGGTTGAAATACAGCAATTAAAATACCAATTTGAATTAACACAAAATGAACTGGACAAGGTGATATGCGACAATAATGAACTTAAAGAAACAGTTTTACGACAGCAAACTTATATTGATACATTAAAAGATCTTTGTACCAGCAGTCCTACAAAGTCGCAAAGACTAAAGTTATTGTCTGCGAGAAAAAGAAATAGACGGTCTATTACTGATAATCTGCGTGTTGCATCCCTAGACCAAGAACAATCACCCAGTAACATTGAAAGACACTGCATTGAGGGCTCAAATATATTATTAGAGTCACCTACTTGTCATACATCACCTAAAACAGTGTCTGTAGCAATATACGAGGATAAGCAAACACAAACAGAAGCATCAGAATTGGCTGAGTATAGCAATTATGTCCAAAAAGAAATTAATAAACACAACAAGACACCACAAGATCAACGGGTAATAACAAAAGAGGGTAGGAAAAAAAGAAAGCTCTGCATTCTCAATAACTGCAACCACAGCGGCACACTAGAAATATTAGAAAACACTTTTGGTCGACATTTCGAGTTCTGTCATTACTTATCACGTAATAGTAGTGTAAAAGACATTTTATCTAATATAGTTAATAAGATACAGAATTATAGTTTAGATGACTACTGTATTATTATGATTGGCGAGCAAGATTTTAAAGGCATCGGGGAATCAATTGAAATAATCAAGTTAATTAGAGAATCTCTTATAAGTCTAACTAATACAAATGTCATTATATGCTGCCCTACATATGTACAAGGGGCTCTGATACACAATTACAAAATCGAAATGTTTAATAGATTGCTTTTCATGGACATAGAAAATCATAACTATGCTTATTTTTTTGACAGTAATTTTGACCTATCTGATGAAACATTCTCATATAATACCGGTAAGCTTAACAAACTCGGTCAAAAACGTATTTATGATAATATATTCCGTCGCCTACTTGTTGATATTGAGACCTATCCAACTGAGTATGATACGATTTTGGAGAACCACGGTAGTAACTGTGATTCTCCAAAATCGCCAAAAGATGCCCAAAAAACTCTTTTTCGTTCCATCAAGTAAAAAGGTTATTGTTAGTAGTGAAAGTTCTAAAAGAAAACAAAAATTTATACTGTTACACCAAAACATAGCTGGAATTTTAAATAAAACTGATCTATTCGAAATCACAATTGCCGACTTAGCAAATCAGATTGGCAATTTAGATTTTATTTGTCTGAGTGAAACTTTTATAAAATCAGGGCATGAAAGTAATCTAGCACTTACACACTACAACTTAGCTGCCAGTTACACAAGACACGGGAAGAAACGCGGTGGAACATGCGTTTTAATAAAAAAAGGTCTAAGTTTTAGCCCGTTACCTATAACTGATGAACTGGCCATCGAATATTGCTTTGAATGCTGTGGCGTCGAAATATTGACTCATAATTTAATTTTAGTGTGCATATATAGAATTCCAGATTCTGATGTGTCTATTTTTTTTTTTAATCTTGTATCATTACTACGCAATCTAACCCGCAAAGTAAAAAAAAAATATTATTCTGTGCGGAGATTGGAACATAGACATATTGAAAGATAACAAATATTCTAGAGAATTAATATCAATAATGAACAATTTTAATATTTCCCTACATGTTAGGATGCCTACTCGGAAAAATACTAGCATAGATCAAATAGCTAGCAATCTCCCAGCAGTTGATTTTAAATGCAATATACATAATTTAGCTCTCTCCGATCACGACACTGGACAGTCATTAACTTTTTACCTTGAAGAGATGAATAATAATAAATTAAAAACTGTACAATTCTGGTATGAAACGAAGAGAGATTACGATAAGAGTAACATAGCAAAATTTTTAGATTGCTTAGCAGCTTTAAGTTTTGGTGAAATGTATGAAGAGACAGACTGCAATAAAGCATTTAATATTTTCCATGACATATTCACGCTCTTCTACAAATTATGTTTTCCCGAAATACTTGTCAAAAGGACCAATAAACCCATAAAAAACAAATGGCTCAGTAAGGGTCTAAAAATATCATGCATTAAAAAGAGAGCTTTATATTACGCATATCAACACGATGCTATAAGTAAAGCACACCACAAGAAAAAATACCGCAATTACACTAAGATTTTTAAAAGATGCATATCAAAATCACAGCAGATCAATAATAACATTTTTTTCAATAATTCTAAGAATAAATGTAAAGCGACATGGACAATCATAAAAAATAACTTAAATAAATCTAATAATAATAACTACATAAATGAATTAATAATTAATGACAAAAAAATTCATAATCCTAATGACATATGTAACCAATTTAATAATTATTTTATCGAGCTGACACAAAAAATTAACAATAATAATCATGACATAAACAACATTGACATTGACAATAACATAAATACTTTATTTCTGACTCCTGTAAATGAAATTGACATTATTAAAATAATTTATTCACTAAATAATACAAATTCTACGGGATATGACGAAGTAACCACCAAAATAATTAAATTAAGCGCGAAAATTATAGCATCCCCACTTAGCTACCTAATAAACCTCTCATTTGAAGAAGGTGTTTTTCCATCGACATTAAAGGAATCTATAATTAAACCATTATTCAAAAAGGGTAACTGTTCTGATATGGGTAATTATAGGCCAATCACACTGATCCCAATCTTTGCAAAAATTTTTGAAAAAGCAATGCATGACAAATTAAATAGCTTTTTAACTAAACACAATCTAATTGCAGAGAGTCAGTTTGGTTTCAGAAAAAATTGTTCAACGGCTCTAGCCTGTTTTTCATTAGTAAAACTAATTACCGAAGCTCTGGATAACAAGATGTCTGCTTTATCGGTATTCCTAGATATGAGCAAGGCATTTGATTTTGTCTCACATGAGCGACTACTCTACAAACTAGAGAGATATGGAATAAGAGGCAAGGCGCATGATTGGCTTAAAAGCTATTTGTCTGATCGCCAACAGAGAACAGTTATTTCTAAAATAGAACAAAGCACTAGGACGACATATAGCTCAGAATTAAAAATTAATAAATCTGGCGTTCCACAGGGAAGCGTACTGGGCCCGCCACTATTTATATTATACATAAATGACCTCAAAAAATGTTTAAAATATGAATGTATCCAATTTGCTGACGACACTACTTTGACTATTAAATCTTCCAACAAAACTGACATAGAAACTAATACTAACATTGAATTAATTAATGTAATAAAATGGCTCGGGGACAATAATCTTAATGTTAATATTAATAAAACCAAAATTGTTAAATTTCAAACATGCAACATGTCGGTAACACCAACAACAATTCGACATGATAATACAATTTTGCAACCAGAACCATCGGCTTTATTTTTAGGTATAATAATTGACAATAAACTGAACTGGAAGGAGCATGTAGATAGAGTATGTAACAAGCTTGATAAGTTTGTATATGCCCTTCGCAAGTTAAGACTGGTGTCCAGTAAACAAACTGTCCTCAATGCATATCATGGGTATGTTTCATCAGTACTGCGTTACGGCCTAGTGATATGGGGTAATTCAGTGGATGTGGGCAGAGCATTTAAAGTACAAAAAAAATGTATCAGAGCCATGAGCGGAGCAGAATACTTAGACCATTGCAGGCCATTATTTAAAGAATTAAAAATTCTTCCGCTCCCGTGCCTTTATATTTTTGAGGCTTGTTTATTTGTAAAAAAATACCCACATTTATTCCTATTAAATGAACAAGTCTCCCAAAGACTGAAGAAAAAACATGCCGGGGAATTGCTAGTACCTCCTCAGAGATTGCAACTATACAGTAGAAATGCCAGTTGTATGACAGTAAAAATGTATAATAAATTACCACCTGGCTTGAGAATGTTACCAATGAATAAATTCAAATGTAAAATGTTTACTTGGCTCTTAGACATGTGTTTCTATTCTGTTAATGAATTTTTAAATCATACTTTTTGACATAGTAATTAATATTCTATGCTTTTTGACATAATAATTAATATTTCGACATTACAAATAATACTATTCAATTAATCTGAATCAATATTATTGTATAAAATATAAATTCAAACCAATTTTGATAATTTAATATAACTTTTATTGTAATGTCTACGATTTGCATGCACTTAGCTTATTTAATTTTTCTACACCAGCAATGGTAGTATATGTGAATCAATGTTTAATTTTAGATCTCAATGCACCATATACTTAGAAATAAATTATTCTTATTCTTATTCTTATGGTCCTCATATGGCCTGACCAAGATTATGTTTGGACTTTAAAGAAGACGGTGACCTCTGAGTTTGTTTCGGCCTTTCTTCTCAGAGTAGTCAGATAGGAAACGCCGACCTCATCTAGCTTATTTTTACAACTTTTTAATATGATGTGTAAAAGTGATTCCAATATCCTATTTACAGAATAAACAATTTCATTTCATTTCATTTCATTTCAGTTACATCTGCGTCTATTGTATTTTTTACTGCATTTTCGCAAAATAACGCCTGAATCAATTACTGACGTAGATATAAATCTAAAGTAAGTACCTAAGGTGTGTCTGAATCAGAAGCCAGTACTCGACCTTTTCTGTTATCACTTTATCAGCCAGTGTTCCTATTATCCTACTATATTCCTTCGTTTAGGTACTAAATGAAGGCTCCCGCAGACAGGCGCGACGCGATTCTGGTATTTAGTTTCCATGAAGTTTTCATCGAAGCTCGGAGGAGCTCGTGGTTAAGTAATAACAGCCGCTCGGGTCGATACATCAGGTTAAGCTACGCTTGCCGGGGTTGGTCCGTGGATGGGTGACCATTTTCACATATCGAGACTCCTCCGTGCCTCGGAAAGCACGTTAAGCCGTTGGTCCCGGCTGTCATTTGTGGATCTTTGACAGTCGTTACGAGTCGTCAGAAGCACGAAAGTCTGACAACCAGTGTAACCAAGGGGTATCGTATTACCCAGTTACTGGGTTTTGGAGGTCAGAAAGGCAGTCGCAACATGTAAAATACTGGTACTCAGCTGCATCCGGTTAGACTGGAAGCCGACCCCAACATAGTTGGGGCAGATGATGATCTAGGCAGATGATGATGATGATGAAGTTTTCATAGAAATTGATGAGACTTGGGGGCCAAGTCTACTTAGTTATAAACGTTACAATGGTTTCTCTGGTCTCTCTATTGAGAGTTTTTGACAGATTTGCCATACCTACAAAATCTGTCAAAAACGAATGGCCGACCATTGAAACGTTTGTAAAATTAGTAGAATATGGCCCCTGGTCCTGGGAATGCTCACAGGCGTGGCTGCGCGTCAGGCCCGCGACAGACCTCGATAGACCGTGGGACCGCGACTTTAGATCAAATAAGTAGGTGATCAATAAAATTTTCACCTTGTTTATCCAATGTTGATTTTGTTTCCTTTGTTTTTCTCAGATTACAGATAAGATAGGTCTGTTGTGACGGTTCTGATCTTATTATGTGTTATTTTTTGCAAAACATGCGATAATGTCGAGTGATGTGTAATCCGACACACCTTTTAGGTAAGTCTTAAATCATTTGTTTATCTCGCAACTATTGGGGGGCATCGTTATGGTGACTAACGCCAAAGACAGGCTTAGGTAAAATCTGTGGCCCTAGTGAAAAGGGGTATAAGTCCGATTTTGTGGAAAATGAGTTAAGTAGTATACAGAAGTGATCAGAGAAAAATGCTCTATCGTTTGGTGTAAACGGATCTAAGCTATCTCTAAAAATAAAGAAGTTACCTTGTGTAAAAGGGTCCAACTGACACCAAAAAAAACTACAAAAGTCGGTTTCAAGTACTTTTGTATTCTTTTAAACGGTTTTTTTCAAATATATTTTGTGTTTTTTAATCTAAATTAACATAAGTTACCCACGTTTTTATTTGGTTAGTGTTTATCAATACAACAACACTTGGTTCTTAAAAATGGTTTAGTGAGTAATGTGATATTATTAGACATAAATCCGTTTTCACTAAAATAAAGGGAAAAAATCAAAGTAACTCTGTTGAGATTAGTATGAACATAATCATTCCAAATGCGTATTCATTTTCACTTGTATGAATTAACTTTTAACATTATGGGAGAAGAGGTATAAGTTATATTATACCCTAAAGGAATTCATTTTGTGGTTAGTATAAGTCACTATCTTAAAAACTAATAACATTAAAATAAAAATAACTCAATAATAATAAAGAGCATAAATTGTTTACCTATAAAAAACTTCACATGTATTTCAATTGGTAGCGGTTTAAATGTCACACGAGGTCAAACACGCAATTTGAAGCGCGCGGAGTGTTTTTTGCGTCTCCTGTAAAGTTGCATTTTTGGACTTAGATCCCTTTTCACTAGGGCCACAGAAATAAGATTGATCGACAACATTAGTAGGCTGTATTTGAACGACCTCCTTGGGGAACTAGTTACCTACCGTGAAGCAGCGTTTCTGTTTTTCGATTTGAACATTGTACTTTACGAACATTGTTATTACAGGTAAAGGAGACATTTCAACTTCGTCTCTGTGATGGCAAAGTAGATTTGTGATCTTTTGTCTCATTTTGCAGAGATCCCACTGTGCCGTTCAGCACTTACCATTATGTGAGCCGCCTGCTGGTTAGGTACCACATTACAAAAAGTATTGTAAAATGTTTAATTGAATCAATATTCACGATTAATCATAAAAGCTCAAATACGTTGTCCAAATATTTACATAAGATAAACGCTCTGTAAAATATGTCTTGTCGAACTATCCGAACGGAAGAAACGTCACTGTCTCACTCATTGCATTGACTCATGTCAAATTCAAATTGTCATTGTCAATGTCAATTCGCATTTTGGCAAGTCAACACTGATGTCAAATTGTCAATCAATCAAATTCACAAACACAATTTGTAAACAAGCTAGCGTCATCTAATTATTATTGTTATTTATCATCTCATAATAAAGTTATAAAACAATAATTTAGCTTTAAATGTAATAAAAATAAGTGTAAAACAGTTTATAATAAGTGAATAGTGTATAAAACCTAAAATGTCGGACGTAGAAGTTGAAGTTCCTTCTACGTTTAAAAAGCGTAATATCAAAAACAGAGGCGGTAGGAAAAGGAAAACGTCTAGCTCTGAAGGTAATTTACAAGTTGTCGTGCGTAATTTGAGACAAGACAATTGGTGAATTATCGGTAAAATAGATTGAAACATTTGAGGTTATGTTGGTGATGAAGAAATGAGTGATCTGCTAAGTTATTCCATTGAAAAAGCAAGTTTTCTTTTTGGTTGAGTCAGAGAGAGAGAGAGAGAGAGAGAGAATGTTCTTGTTCGAGAGAGAGAGAGAGTTCTGTTTATATAGCTTGCGGTCGCATTAACAAAATATGTTAGTATTACTTAATAATTAAACATGGTTTTCATAATATCTACCTTCAAACAAACAATACATAAACAGGACTATAATATACTCTAAGAATTACATTAAAATAGGCACAATATCACAGTGTTCTATTTTACACAGCCCTTGTTATTAACTATGTCACAAATTCCATAAATACCTACTAAATTCATGGATAAACATTTAAATTACAAAAATACTTTACAATTTCAGAGAAAAACAGCTCAGATTCAGATGAGCAGACCGTAGTGCAGCCAACGAAGAGACCTCAGAAGGAGAACCCTAACATACAGAGAACTGCAGGCCCTAAGAAGAGTAAACCTGAGATAGATGCTGGAGGAAGTGACAGCAGTGACGAGGAGAAAGTGAGTAAAAATAACAAGCAGTTACAGAGTCCATGCGAACTGCTATCACAGCAAGCAGTAATAGATTAAAGAACGAATTATTTAAAAAACAAAAAATTGAACTTTGTTTTATTTATTTATTATTTTATTCATTTATCAATTCGCATTGTGTTTGAATTTTGTAGTACATTAATTAATATTTTACAGCTAAAAACAATAAATTATGAATATCAAACAGTAAATTTCACTGAAAATAAAATCAATAACTTATATGATAAATTAATATGTCAATAGATTTTGTAAATAGTAATTATATAAATTATTGTAAATATTATCATGTCAAATTCGTATAAATCTATTCTCTAAAATGCAAAAAATCGAACAATGTCTTGAATGTATATTTAATGTCAAAAAGGTAAATTACTAAATATAAAAACTATTCACCATCATTTGTCACCAATTCAGATATAGAATATAAACATTTATTCAACAGGAACGCCTTTGTAAATCAATGATCTTAAGTCAGTAGGCAACTTATGATCATTGATTTACAAAGGTACACTATTCAAAGCCAAACTTAAAGTGTAGCGCGCATATTGTAAGGTATTGCAGGCAAGAGCAGTGGTAGAGCAGTGGTAGCCCAGTAGTAACGGCTGTGACTTACGAGTTGTACGTCGTAGGTTCGAACCCTGCCAGGTACTTTACTTTGTGTAAATAATTTCATCACCACTGCTCTCAAAACGGTGAAGGAAAACATTGTGAGGAAACCGGCATGTCAACCGGTGTGACATGTGACATCTACCAACCCGCACTGGTCCTTCGTGGTGGATTACGGCCCACTCCCTCTCACAGATAGGAGCAGCAGTGGGAACTTTATAGGCTGATTATGCATGTTATGCATTGCAGGCAGGGACTCTTTTCATTTTATTAATATTTTCCGTTTCATGAACTGTAAGTAGGAACTGTATTTCTTTCTATCTTCTTGAGAAATTAAGTACCAGATGTTCTTGATGATTTTTCCTTATTATAGCATCGTTGTCACATTGATGTATACAAAATACTGTAAAACATTTTATCTACACCCATGCTTTAAATCCTCTCTAAAAGTTTTTGAAACAGTTAGCTTATTGCCAACATTGAAACAACCAGTGTCATAGTAACCATAATATCATCCAAACGGGTGTTATAATGTTGTACTTACCTAATTTCATAATGCAAGTCATTAAAAAAAAAGAACATTGACATGCAGGCGCGTTTCACGAACAAAGCACCTTAATTTAATATAGGTATAACAGTTGCATAATACCCCTTATTATATAACAGTTGCATAAATAACTATTAGAAGAGTAACGGTGGAGTTTCTTGCCCAGTCTTCTCTTTACGAAAACTACCTTTTGGAAGGGGCGATTAAAATCAATAATATTTTTTGGAAATTTTGACGTTAAAAAATGCCTTTTATTGGTTAATTGAAATAATTATTTGACTACAAGTTTCCCACTTATCAGAAGCATAAATCAACTGGCAAGAGTACCGACAAGAGTGTCCGTGGATTGTCTTGCCCGTTCTTCTCCATAGCACAGATATTTCCATAGGAACCTACTACGCTTTGGGATGGGCAACTAGCTTCATCTTTCTGACTGACCGACCCCTTGACAATTCAAAAGTGCCTGTAATTGGTTTATTTGAAATAAATGCTTTGAGTTTGAGTTTACCAAGTGAATATTTACTTACGAGGCGTAACACTAACCAATTTCATAATTTAGTATTGTAACCATTTCAGACAAAACAACGTACAACACTATCAGTACAACAACAAAGAGAGAATGCAACAGCTACATATGAGATGGACACAGAACGAGATAGAGATGCACAGGCCATCTTCGAGAAGGCTCAGAAGATTAATGAGGAGTTGTCGGGACAGGCTGACGATAAGGTAAAATTGGATTTGTTGTGCTTACTCTACATTGGTACACATATTGCAAACTAGCTTCCGCCCACGGCTTCGCTCGCGTGGTATGTCGATAAAAAGTAGCCTAAGTCCTTCCCCGGGATACCATCTATCTCTTTGCCAAATTTTATTGAAATCCGTTCAGTAGTTTAGGCGTGAAAAGGTAACATACAGACAGACAGAGTTACTTTCGAATTTATAATATTAGTATGGACTCCTTACCTGTAGCAAACAGGAATAAAATTGAAGCACCACTGGAGAAACACTATGTAGAATGTGTGACGGAGTAACTAAAAACATTGTCGACATAACTATACTAAGTGGGAAAAATACGTAATATTGAAGCTAACTCAAAAACTACTCAAGCAAAGTTAATAAAATTTATATGGGACCACCTCTGAAGCATGACCTACCAAACAAAGAATAATCATCAAAATCGAGTCATAATAGGGAATATTTTTTAATATTTTTATTCGATAGTTTACATCGTCTAATAATAGTAAAAACAAAATTCGACGGCAAAAAAGCAATTTAAAGTAGGTAGTTAAAAAAATGTTTAAAAATATCCAACCGATCCGGGCTATTTAAACGCCCTCCATTTGGCGCGCTTGGTGTGGTGACGTCACAGTATGTGAAAACAGACAAGCAACTGTCAAGTCAACGTCAAACACTCCTTTTTGTATGAGCGTTTGACATTGACTTGACACTTGTTGATTGACTAGACATTGACATTTTGATTGTTATCCCGGATCGTTACGTCACATCCGTTCTTAGCCTTTTCAAGTATTTGAATTACCCACAGTTTTTGGGCCTTTTTAAAAATTGATTTCTCGCTCAAAAAGAAATTTTATTCAAAAATATTGATGGAGGCATAATTCTGAAGTAACATAGTTTATAAAAAAAAAACATTTGACCCATATTTGAATCACATGCATATTCCCTATTGGCGGAGGACATGCTTCAGAGGCGGTCCCATACAAATTTTATTAACTTTGCGTAATTTTTGAGTTAGCTTCAATATTACGTATTTTATTCCCACTTTGTTTATGGAGACGATGTTCTATGTTACTCAGTCACTGTTATTTACATAGCAGATAATGGTATTCGAATTTGTGTGGGGTAGGTACCACAACTAAAAAGTGAAAAAAATAAACTAAAAAAAAAATAAACGGGTTCCAAAAAAAAACTATAAAGTGAAAAATAACTTTAATTTCGGAAGTCGGTGGCAAAAAATGAAAATTGAAAACCAAAGACGCCGACTTCCGAAATTATTTATTTTTCACTTTTTTTTTTTTGAAGTCGGTTTTTTTTTTGGCTGCTTAGTTTTATTAATTCTTTGTAACATTCCAGGTCTACCGCGGCATGAACAATTATGCTCAATACTACAAGAAACGCGACACGGCGGCCGGTAACGCGAGCTCTGGCCTCGTTCGTAAGGGCCCTATTAGAGCCCCGGCCAACCTCAGAGCCACTGTCAGATGGGACTACCAGCCTGACATCTGTAAGGATTATAAGGAAACCGGGTTCTGTGGGTTTGGAGGTCAGTATAAAAAAAATATATAATTATTTTTAAACTAGTAGCGTCCGGCGCTGTCACCCGCGTAAGTCTCGATCCCGTGGGAATATCGGGATAAAAAGTATCCTATGTCCTATTCCGGGTCTTGGTCTACCCATGTGCCAAATCCTTATCCTTACTAATATTATAAATACGAACGTAACTCTGTCGGTCTGTCTGTCGCGCTTTCACGCCAGAACTACTATGAAATTTGGTACACAGATAGTCTAGAGCCTGAGAAAGGACATAGGCTACTTCTTATCGACATACCACGTGGGCGAAGACACTGGCGGAAGCTAGTTTCATATTAATCCGTTCTGCCGTTTTAGCGTGAAAGCGTAACAAAAAAACTCACTTTCGAATTTAAAATATCAGTTAGGATGTGTCATAAGTACTATATAATTGGGGACTCAATATAATCAGCCTATAATGTTCCCACTGCTGGGACACTGGCCTCCTCTCTGTGAGGGTGTGGGCCGTTATCCACCATAAGGGCTCAAAGTGGTGTGGTGGATGCTAAATGTCTTCGAAACTGTTCGAAATTCGGCACGAAAGAATATCGAAGGGATGTGAATATGCTGCTGGTACACGCACGCGGGTTGCGATTACTACGCACCTGACCTTTCTGTAGAAGATCACCAATAAGGTTGTGACGAAGTCCTTCTCATCTATACTCATCCTATCATTTATTACTGGCAATCCTTTATGGCTGGCCACATCATCATTCCATTTTCAATTTCAATTCAGAACGCCACAAACTCCCGTGCAGTATTTTTCCAGTCTGCTGGACACTTCATCTTTGGACTTGATCGAGCGTGTTACTGTCTGTAATTTTTATATAACCATCATCTTTCTAAATACTGTGATATACTATATTTATATAATCATGTGTGTGCAACCAGTAATAAACCGTTCCTCCTATCGTCTACTGTGTTTACCTCATTATTCAACGTCGTCCGGTGAGACCCTCACTAAGCGAGCTAGCGGAGGGCAGAGGGGTCTCCCGGTACAAGGTCACTATAATGTCCTTCTAAGGCGTCCCGTCCCGGCGTTTTTAGGGTTCCTTACCCAAAGGGTAAAACGGGACCCTATTACTAAGACTCCGCTGTCCGTCCGCCTGTCTGTCTGTCCGTCTGTCACCAGGCTGTATCTCATGAACCGTGATAGTTAGACAGTTGAAATTTTCACAGATGATGTATTTCTGTTGCCGCTATAACAACAAATACTAAAAAACATAATAAAACAATTATTTAAAGGGGCTCCCATACAACAAACGTGTTTTTTTTGCTTGATATTGATAACGGCAACAGGTAGACGCTTGAAATATTCACAGAATATTTAGTTATATATTCATTCAAAAACTAATATTTAAGGGGGGCTCCCATACAACAGGCATGATTTTTTACCGTTTTGTTTTCATAGATAATGGTACGGAACCCTTCATGCGCGAGTCCGACTCGCACTGATTCTGATGAGACTGATGAGATTTCGCCAGTTATGTTTAAGTCCCATGTAATAGAGGGCGAGCCTATTGCAGATTTGCGAGGTGTAGTTTAGAGGTAAAGATCACGCTATTTAAAGCATTCTGTCAAACTCTCTACACCTGCAATCTGTGGGTCAAATACACGCAGCGGGCCATCAACGCTCTCCGAATACAATATAATAACGCGTTCAGGGTGCTGGTGGGGCTCCCACGCTACTGTAGTGCGTCTGCGATGTTTGCGCACGCGCACGCAGACGGCTTTCACACTGTGCTGCGGCGCCGAATCGCTTCATTGATGTTCCGCACGCGTGGGAGCGTCAACATCATCCTGAACGTGCTCAGCCACAAGCTGGACAGCCCCCTTCTGGGGCACTGGGTTCAAGCACAAGTGCGTATGCCAGGGGCCCCAGATGGCGGCAAATACTTAAATTAGTTTTTAGTTTTTTTTTAATGTAACTAACATAGTTTTTTTTAAAGTTTTGTACCACTAACAATTTTATGGACCAAATATGTCTGAATTAAAAAGTTTTTTTTTTTTTTTTTATTGCCATCAACCGGGCACAAATCCAGACTCTAGGCTGCTAACTGAGAAGTTCCAGATGGAAAATCGAATAACACTTCGCCCGGGCATCAAAGTCAAAGTCAAATAATTTATTTCAAGTAGGCACATGAAAGGCACTTTCGAACGTCAAAACAAAGAAATAGAACTGATTCTAGTTGCTCCTTCCAAAAGGTAGTTTTCGTATGGAGAAGAATGGGCAAGAAACTCCACTGTTACTCTTCTAATAGAATTATATAATTATGAAGACGATGCACCTACAATAAGATTACTGTACCACAAAAGGTAAAAAGAATTATAAATAGAGCAATAATTAATAAATTAATTACCAGATACATGGTGCTCACATATTTACAAAAATTGTAAAAGTATACGATATTACAATAGTCCTAACATTGTTACAAGTAGTAAGTACTAATATGTCAGTGCGTGAGTTTAAGTAATGACAGAGTGTAAAAGTCTAAGACATACAAATAATAAAATAAAAAACTAAATTAGCTACCAGTTTGATTTTGTCCAGACACTAAATCGTCCAACCATCATTCCAGACTCCTGCAAATTCCTGCACGACCGTTCTGATTATAAGCACGGCTGGCAGCTGGAGCGCGAGGAGGCGGAGGGGGCCGCGGGCGGCGGGGACTCTGACTACGAGGTGAACAGCGACGACGAGCTGCCCTTCCGCTGTTTTATATGCAGGAACAGCTTCACCAGCCCCGTTGTTACCAAGTGAGTCAGCTGTGACTTTAAAAGATGAAGGAATTGTAAAGAAAAGTGGTTTTGAGGAGTTTAGTGGGCGCCATTGTGGTAGATTTTTTGTGTGAGTAGTAGTTTCTTTTTTCTACCAATGGTAGTTTTTTAATGATGTTTGCTAGAAAAGCTAAATTTTTGTGGTAGTCATGGTAGTTTTTTTAGAAAGGTAGTAACTTGGTAGCTTGGTGGTTGGGAGACGTTAATTTAACCCGACCGCGATGAAGCCAAAAAAGGGGTTAATGTTTTTTTGTCAACCGAGAGTCGATTTTTTATGGATGATGCTATGAATGTTATGAAGTATGCACTCTCGCTCTTCACCATGCGCGCGGCTGGCAGCGCGAGGAAGCAGAGGGGGTTGGGGGGGACGGGGACTCTGACTAATAGGTGAACAGCGATGACGAGCTACCCTTCCGCTGTTTTATATGCAGGAACAGCTTCACCAGCCCCGTTGTTACCAAGTGAGTCAGCTGTGACTTTAAAGATGAATGTTTTTGAGGTCTTTAGTGGGCGCCACTGTGGTAGATTTTTTGAAAGGGTAGTTTTTTGTAGGGTGTGAATGGCAGTTTTTGAAGGTGGTCGCTAGAAAAGGTAACTTTTATGGTAGCGATGGTAGTTTTTTTAATAAGGTAGCAACATGGTAGCTTTTATGTTAGCGATGGTAGTTTTTACGAAAGATGGTAGAAATTACATTTTTTCTTTTTTTTTTTTTCTTTTTGGTTGGCAGACGTTAATTTAACCCGACCGCGATGAAGCCAAAAAAGAGGGTAATGTTTTTTTGTCAAACGAGAGTCGATTTTTGATGGATGTTGCTATGAATGGTATGAAGTATGCACTCTCGCTCCACTACGCGCGTATCTGGCAGCAGAGGAGGCAGAGGGGGCTGCGGGGGGCGGGGACTCAGACTACGAGGTGAACAGCGACGACGAGCTGCCCTTCCGCTGTTTTATATGCAGGAACAGCTTCACCAGCCCCGTTGTTACCAAGTGAGTCAGCTGTGACTTTAAAAGATGAAGGAATTGTAAAGAAAAGTGGTTTTGAGGACTTTAGTGGGCGCCATTGTGGTAGATTTTTTGTGTGAGTAGTAGTTTCTTTTTTCTAACAATGGTAGTTTTTTTAAAGATGGTTGCTAGAAAAGCTAAATTTTTGTGGTAGTCATGGTAGTTTTTTTAGAAAGGTAGTAACTAGGTAGCTTGATGGTTGGGAAACGTTAATTCAACCCGACCGCGATGAAGCCAAAAAAGGGGTTAATGTTTTTTTGTCAACCGAGAGTCGATTTTTTATGGATGATGCTATGAATGGTATGAAGTATGCACTCTCGCTCTTCACCATGCGCGCGGCTGGCAGCTGGTGAAGAGCGAGAGTGCATATTTCTTTTTTGATATCGTTTTGGTATGGTTTTTTTTTAAATGTAGTAGTTTATTTTTTCTACCAATGGTAGTTTTTTTAAAGATTGTTGCTTGATACGGTAAATTTTATGGTTGCCATGGTAGATTTTTTAATAAGGTGGCAACATGGTAACTTTATGTTGTTAATCTAACCCGACCGTGATGAAGCCCAAAAAGAGGGCTTCACCAGCCCCGTTGTTACCAAGCAAATCATGTTGTGGGTAGGGTGGTAGGTTTACTGGGCGCCATTGAGGTTAATTTTATGAAATAGTAGCTTTTTGTGGCAGCTATAGTAGTTTTTATGAAGAGGTTTACAAATGGTGGCTTTATGTGGGAGCCATGGGTTAGATTTTGTGAAACGATTGTTTTTTGTGGTAGTACTGGTAGTTTTATGAAGAAGGTTAGAAATGGTAGCTTCCTGTGGGTGCTATTGTGGTAGATTTTGTAAAATGGTAGTTTTCCGGTAACAGTTGTTGACTAGTTGTTGTTATTGTGTGTGTTATGGCTTACGGCCATTTGATTGCTGAATTGAAAATGGTTGGTAGGTTTTGTGGATAGTGTATTATCGTGTTTAGATATCAATACCCGTCATGTCTGCGGAGTTTCGCTAGCTAAATGAATTTGACCCTATATGCCTACATAATCGCTCTCCTTTGTCCCCAGATGCAAACATTACTTCTGTGAAAAATGTGCCTTAGAAAACTACAAAAAATCAACACGTTGCTTTATTTGCAACACTCAAACTAACGGTATGTTCAACCCCGCTAAGGAGTTGGAGGCTAAGCTGGTGAAGAGGGACAGTGATGATGAAGATGAAGATGATGATGATGATTGATAATTATAGATGTTTAAAAGATTTGTGGTTTTTTATTTCTTGGTCATTACAAACTAGCTGCGCCCCGCAGTTTCACCCGCATAAGGCTGCGTTTCCACCAGAGATGAGCGAAGATGCGCAGCGAGGGATGTGTGTGAAACTAACCAATAACATCGCTACACTGTCATAACTTGAGCTAAGCTAGCGTTGTTATTGGCTAGTTTTACGGACATTCCTCGCTACGCATCCTCGCTCATCTCTGATGGAAAGGCAGCCTAAGTCTCGATCCTGTCGGAATATCGGGATAAAAAATATCCTATGTCCTAATCCAGCTCATGGTCAATACATGTCCAAATGTCATCCAAATCTGTTCAGCCGTTTTAGCGTGAAAGCATAACACACAAACAAAAAACTCACATTCGGATATAAAATAATTATTAAGTTAGGATTACTGGCTGCGCCCCACGGTTTCACTCACATAAGTATCGATCACGTGGGAATATCGGGATAAAAAGTATCCTATGTTCTAACCCAGCTCATGGTTTATAATACATGTGCCAAATTTTATCCAAATCCGTTCGTATATATTAGAAGCATTTTTTTCAATTTTGTAAATGTGAGTACCATGGAGCCGTTTAATATGGTATGATGTTTTATATTGACTTGAAAGAGCATGGCAGATGAGAGTATGTCATACTCACTTAAATGTCTCGCTGATGGTGGCGCGTGTGTTCGAACATTCGGTTTCCTACAAAATGGTTGAGCTGGATGGTGCTGATCCACGTGTCATGTTCGTGAACGGGCGTTGTCAGTTGAGACTGGTCATCTCTCATCTGCCAGGGCTTATTTTTAATCTTATATTTTGGATTGTTTTGACATTGTTCTCACATATAATAGCAAGAATACTGTACCCAGGATTTTGTAATATCTATATCCATTTTTAAAAGAGTGTCCTTGGAGTTTCTTGCCCGTTCTTCTCGATAGAGATCTACGTTTTTGAATGGGCAACTAGCTTCAACTTTTTGACTAACTGACCGATTCTTTGACGATTCAAAAGTGCCTGTAAATGGTTTAATTGAAATAAATGCTTTGAGTTTGAGTTCAGCAGTTTTACTGTGAAAGCGTAACAAGAGAATCCCACCGGTCCGACACAACACTCAGGGATTCGCTTACGGATTATTTTTTACTCCGTCATAACCCACACTTCTCTCGAGCCGAGATATTTGAAATATCACAAGCCCGTGTAGGCCACAATGGCGTGACCAATGCGACATACATAGATATAGTTTTAGATTTTAGTTACGCTCACATAAATCATGACGTATTTCTTCTTTGATTTAAGAAAACACGTTGCTCTTAAAGCTTTTACTACTTTTCCTGTTTCGCACAAACAGACTCAGAAATATCTGCAAACAGTAGGTACCTACTTGCAAGTAAGCAAAGTATTTGTTCCGTGCAGGAATCGACTTCACATAACATAGCATACGAGCAAAACGAAGCGCTAGCCGTTTTTAAGGTTCCGTACCCAAAGGGTAAAACGGGACCCTATTACTAAGACTCCAGTCTGTCTGTCCGTCTGTCACCAGGCTGTATCTCATGAACCGTGATAGTTAGACAGTTGAAATTTTCACAGATTATTTATTTTCTGTTGCCGCTATAACAACTAAAAAAAAACAAAAAATATTTAAGGGGGCTCCCATACAACAAACGTGGTTTTTTTGCCGTTTTTATAGAAAATGGTACGGAACACTTCGTGCGCGAGTCCGATTCGCACTTGGCCGTTTTTTGTAGTTTTTGGGAGCTATCTAGGTCTTGTTATTTAAAAGAAATATCAACTAATAAAAAATACATGAAACTACTTCTTGATTCGAAAATGGTTGATTTCATTTTTTTTCTAGGAGTAAATGTTTAATTAATCTCTTTACAACAAAACCACAGAAATAACAATAATAATATCGATGCGCGGCTGGGTCAAGAGGGCTTGATTCAGAAAGCAGGTAGGTACTCCTGGACTGGACACGGCACGCATATTGAGGAGGTTCCTCTCTCTAGAGCCCTGACCACCGGCAGCTTGGACCCTGATCCTGATGCCGATGGGCTACTAAGTTTATATTTTTTAATTTTTTACAAAAATGTTTAAAAATGTAAATAAAACTTAGGTATTCAAAATGAAATCAAGTAGCTAATGATAACATGCATCTCTTCGTAAAGTACCTACCTAAGCAAAATGACCTGATTTTATAACGAAATTATTCTATTATTTCTAACGAAAGTCTGTAAAGAGGGAACGAATGCTCAATGGTGGTCTCTTGATGGTATACAGTAACTACCTATGTCTTTGTAAAGGGACGGAAGTGTGTAACAGGAAGCCGGGGAAGCGCGCGCTATTTGATTTGACCAATGAGCGCGCGCAGTGCTAGAGTTGGCCGTCAGATGGTACCAACCCATTTCCCGAGAGGTTGTAAACGGGATGATGATGATGATGATGATGATGCATATTGTATAATTAAGTAAGTATTCCAAAAGCAAGGAAGAGCGCTTGTCTACCGAGCGACCGTAGGTAATTATTTCAAGGCCACTGCTGAGATATACTGCAACTTATTTATACTGTGTCTGAGATCTCAATTACCTATCACAAATCGACTCACAATGAGCATGTCATTATCGATTAGGTACCTAGGTAATTAATGATTTTTATGTAATTTTAAAGATATGTTAATCAGCCGAGTATAAAATCGTAATTAGCTACCTACAAAGGAATTACCGTGATATACTCGTTTCTTCTCCCCCCTACTTAGTCCGCTTCATAGCCACAGTATTTAGACTAAGCAGTATTACGTCTTCATAGAAAATGGCCGAAATGACGCACTTCGAAATGTCGTTGTACACCATGGAAAATGGCACGAGGTTATCGTCTGTATTATTTCTGATCAAGAATATCTTTACGTCACAGGGCGAAGCGCTAAGGTATCCCGTGAAATTCAAATTTTCTTAAGTCAGTGTCATATTGTATCCTGCCAGGGTTGCGGAATAGTCCGAAAGGGATACTGGGACCCTGGCAACAGGTAACTGAAGGAACACGGGTGGGTTTTAGTCAGTAAGAGTCTGACACGCCCTTCCGCTCCGCCCAGAGCGGGAGCAGACATTTGATGATTTCCCACCCAAAAAAAAAAAAAAGTGTCATTATTGTATAATGATTATAATGATTCGCGACCGTAACAAGTATTTATGGCTTTCACCATATTTTAATGTAACTTTTCTATAGAAAATATTTTAGTTTTGAACCCGAATAAATGGATAATATCAATTTTTAACCGACTTCCAAAGAGTACAAGGTTCTACGTTCCACTTTATGTAAGTATTTTTTTTTTCAGACTATCCGAAAGATATCGGCTGATGTGCAGAGATGATTTAGTAACCAACCCTAAGATCACAAGATAACGGATTTGTGAAAAACATTTTTATTTATTTATTAAAACTATAAAATCCCCACTGGTGGGCATTTATCGGTGGGGATTTCCGGAATAAACCAAAAAACTACTGTTCAAAGGCGGACTTAATGCCTGAGGCATTTTCTACCAGTCAACCTTAGGGTGATGCAGAGACAGACATGCCAGGTGCAACTTAATATAATACATATAACTTGAAAATAATTAATAATATTGAATACATACATAGACACAAACATATAAATAAAAAAAATACTTAGGAGAAATAACGACAGGTGGAGGAGAAACCGAATCCAGCAAATTAACGATGATTCATTTTTAATGTACAGGACATACCAAGTTCAACAAATCGCAAGGTTTTAAAAAATAATCCCATTTGCCGGAATTACACAGTACAGGTACAACTTCAGAGACACAATCAGTGGTCAACCCATGTGCTTGTACTACCCAGCGGCCATAAGTAATTATTTCAAAGACACTGCCGAGATGTAATTTTGCTTACCTACTTTATTATACTGACTCATAGCAGAGGAAAATTTGGACTAAAATCAACTAAAGTCAACACGCAGTAAGCTCTGTTCCAAAAGTATGTAATGAAAGTGTAAACAAACCCTTTTCAGGTTAAATTCAGGACTCACTCACTAAAGACAATTCAAAACACATTCAAATCTATTTAGGTTTTCAACTTTATAGATATCACCAGTTTTTGATGTATGTGTAACATCTGTCAGAGTGCTTTCGTGAAAAGGGAAGGAAGTATACTTATAACAAAAAGTCGGAGAAGCGCGCGCTATTTGATTTGAACAATGAGCGCACGTGGTGCTAGAGTTGGCAACGACAGACAGTCAGAAACGACCTTGACGAGGCCCCGCCCCTTTTTGCTTACCTACCTTAAGGGGGATGCGAAAAGTAGCCCGCGAAATTAAAATTTTCTTACGTTTTTTGCAATTTGCAGGTCAGTATCAGGTTGTATGTTGATCTAAATATGAACCTGATACTGATCTGCAAATTGCAAAAAACGTAAGAAAATTTTAATGTCGCGGGCTACCCTGAAGCTTTGCTTATTACCAAGGTGAGATGTCAGCTGTTACACAATGATTTGCGACTATTGTAAGACTCACTCGTTTTTTAAATAAAATAAATAAATTGTAAAATCATCGACGAAATTCGAGGTTACATCGACGAAATTTACCACAAATTCATCATCTGCCGAGCCTTTTCCCAACTTTGTTGGGATCAGCTTCCAGTCTAACCAGATGCAGCTATATATCAGTACTTTACATAGAGTGACTGCCTATCTGACCTCCACAACCCAGTAACTGGGTAATACGATACCCCTTGGCAAGACTGGTTGTCAGACTTAAAAAATAAAAAAATCTTATAACACATGACTTATAGATGTACACACCTCAATTTATCAAATGGAAATTTGAATTTCGGATTTTGTATTGAAATAATCAAACCAAAGCACTCAATTTGTATGTGGTAGGTACTACAAATTGGCATCCACAAGTGCGATTTGTTTACATTTTTTCTTTTAGTTTTATAACACACTATAGTAATCAATACCCATGATTCGACGAGGACGGATTTACCCCAACTTATTAGTTACCGCCTATTTTAAGACAAAGTAAAGGTAAGTAGTTAACTAGGTATTTATCCCAATTAAGATTACTAAAATTACGTCCTAATTAATCCAATAAACGTCATAAAATAAAGATTTTACGCATTTCTAATAATTTCTCCTACTTAATCGATTTATATGGTCATTATTTATAACTACGATATGTCGGTAGTATTTCTCTTTGTATGCACATTGTACATTGTTTTGTGAGCAGCTGGAGGGAAATGGTCATCCAACATGGGTAAGGATATTTTTTTTCTTTTTAATTGGACTGCTGAAATTAGGCTACAACAATTATTTTGAGAAAGAAAGAAAAAAATAAATGTATTTAAGGTAAGGCACACAATATTCACACAAAACACAAAGAACCGAATAATACCTAAAAACTTCATAAAAAAAAACAATCGACTTACACAAAAAAGTGAATAATAACTTTAATTTCGGAAGTCTGTGTCTTTGCTTTTCAGTTTTCGTTTTTTGCCACCGACTTCCGAAATTAAAGTTATTATTTGTTGTTATTTTTTGGAAGTTGCATAATCAGCCTATAATGTTCCCACTGCTGGGGCACAGGCCTCCTCTCTGTGAGAGGGAGTGGGCCATAAACCACCACGCGGGCCCAGTGCGGGTTGGTAGATGTAACAATGTCTTCGAATTTTTGGTTCTAGGCCACATGCCGGTTTCCTCACTCGGATTTTGGAAGTTGGTTAAAAATTAATTATTGTGCGCCTCTCGGCTGCGCTAAACAGGGCCAGTTCAGCATGCCAGCCAACTAGTGCCTGACGCTGGTTTTTAACTAAACCTTATGTTACGAGGACGTCTTATTTTGCTGAAAGTACCTAGGGAACCGGAAAGTTCGATAATAATAATTGTATCTACCTAAGATATTTGCACGCCATGAGAAATGGCAGACATGTCGTGAGCCACCCCTTATTTAAGATCTTGCATATATGTGTTATTTTAATTATGTATGTATACACATGTTTGAGCAAATAAAATTTCTTTCTTTCTTTCTTTCTTTCAAACCATTTCTAGTACCTATTTTTCGTCGTACCTATAGCAGAATTTGTTTAAGCTGACTTCACAACGTACGGAAATCCTATGCAATGCGAGATCAGCATAAACTGGAAACATATAGCCTGATGTGTAGCCGTGTGTACAACTAACTATTGATCGATTAGTCTTACTTACGTGCAAAAGCAAAATAATTCGATTCCAAACCAGAAAGAACAGACAGTTAAAAAAAACTTTCATTCTTTTTCGTGTGGTTATAGTGACTGAGGCCCTAGACAAAGTGACATTCTATCAGCGATAACGATGATGGAAAAGGCAAAAATGTATAGGACTGACATAAGTTATCGAAAAGCTTATGTCAATCCTGTTGAAAGTCGTTGTAGAAATACGAAACGCTCTCGAAGCGATTGTCACTTGTCTAGCCCTTCAGGGTGCTTAAAACGGTCACTTTAACAGAACCATAGGTAATATGAAAATATTATGAATCATCGTAAAATGCCACAAACTGACAATTCATAATTATGATCTGCGTGTAATTCATATTACAAAATAATTCATTTGTTTGACAGTTTTCTATGGAGATTCGTAAAAATGGTCACCAATTATGAATTGCTTAGGCATAAGTCAAATTAGAGGAATTGCTAATGACAGCTGGGATTCAGGAAATGAACTGCTTTTAGAGGAATTGCTATTGTGGCCGGTTTAGGCCCCCTGATGTATGAACGTAAAGAGAACAGAGAGCCAAGACAAAATGACATTCTATCAGCGATAACTAAGATGGAAAAGGCAAAAATGTATAGGACTGACATAAGCTATCGAAAAGCTTACGTCAATCCTGTTGAAAGTCGTTGTAGAAATACGAAACGCTTTCGAAGCGATCGTCACTTGTCTAGGGCCTCTGAACGCCACCTAGCTATCGCAGCAGGCGTTCTATAGTTTCTGCCTTCTCCCGTGGGAAGAAGTCGTGAGTTTTCACTGTTAAGTATACTGCGTTCGCAATTTATTTGCCAAACATATAAACAAACACGAGTTTTAGGAAAAACAACTGTAATACCTACAAATAAGGTTCAGTTTGCGCTACAGCTTCATATTTTTAATGACTTTTTCAACGGTACTAGTCAGTCTAAAATCAACTTTATATTTTACTCTCATAAAGTTTATTTTTGCTTAAGTGGAAATAACATCAATATTGTAGGATTTAAATAGACCTGAGGTAGTTTTTTTTTGTTTTTCGTGATCTATGTACAGACGCCAGCACATCAAGCTACTACAATCTGTCAAATTTCTTTAATAGATTTTCAACTTTATCGCTAAAGCATTAAGGTTCAAGGTTGATTGGGAAAATCTGACAGTTTCGGGTAGCTTGACCTGCTGGCGTCTGTACAACAGTTTTAATGACATCCACAGATTCCCGCCTAATACTTTTACTGCTATACTCAATCTCTGCCCTCGCTAACCCGTGCCAACACCGTCACAAGGGTGCCTTCCCACATAAGACTGACTGCGAAAAATATGTTTATTGCAAGCGAGGAGTCCCTACTGTGGGGGTGTGCCCGGATGGACAAGTCTTCGATATTCATGAAAGCGTGAGTATTTTATTTGTTTATTATCTGTGGTGGCTCAATCGCAAAATGTCCTTTTTTGCCAATACATGTTAAATCCTTCATAGCAGTACAAAATCAGTCAAGTGCGAGTCGGATTCGCGCACAGGGTTACATTTTTTTTTTTATTGTGTTATGGGACTGCTCTTGACCTCGATCTCGCCTGATGGAAAGCGATAGATGAGGTCTATGATGGAACGAGAAAGCCCAGAAGATGCCTGTTCACTCTTGTTTTGAAGGCTGACGGGTTATACGTTACTGTCGCGGCCATTCGGGCATCGATGGACGATCGCAGAAATGTGGGCCGAGGCGTAGCCGAGGCACGCATACGTGAGGCCATCAATGCCTGATTGCAGCCAAGCCATGTATACTACTTTTCTAAAATAATGCGCGGAAATTCAAATTGAGTAAATTAATTAATTTAATACATAATTTAAATTAATATAACAAATAATAATACATTTCGCCAGTTATGTCTTAAGACATAACTGGCGAATTTGTTGTCCCATATAATAGGGGGCGAGCCTATTGCTACCAAGCGGGCACAAATCCAGACCCGGGCTGCTACCGAAAACTTCCATAATGGAAAACCGAATAACTCTTTGCCCAACCTGGGAATTGAACCCAGGATCTCTTGCTCAGCAGTAGCGCTTGCGACCACGCGACCAACGAATCAGTCAGTGTAATGAAACTCTATAATTTGTAACAATAAAATTCTCAATGTCTTCGCTTCCTATTGCAGATTTGCCTACCCGGATCTAAGTCCAACTGTATGCCAGCTACTCTTGCCGACGGTACGCCATTTACTATCAATACGCGATTTGGAAGCAATGAGACAATTGATGCAGCAGATGATGTAACACCTTTGCCACCGTTGCCGCCCTGCGATACGACCTGGTTAAGACCTGACCCTAAGGATTGCAGCCGCTATTACATGTGTATCGCTGGCAAAATAGACCATATGAGATGCATTGGAGATTTTTATTTTGATGCTGTAACAGAGGTAACTTTTAGAATGTATTAACTTATCTGTTAAATAAAACATGTTTATAATTCTTATTTGCGTATTTTTTTTTAGATTTGTCTTCCTCGTTTTATGGCTCATTGTGAACTGTCGACAACGTCTTCAACTACGAGCACTACATCGTCAACAACTAGCACTACGACTACGCCGACAACAACAACTACGCCGAAGCCGACCTCAACAACAACGACACCGACAACAACAACCACGCCGACAACAACAACTACGCCGATAACAACAACTACACCGACAACAACTACGCCGACAACAACTACACCGACAACAACTACACCGACAACAACTACACCGACAACAACTACGCCGACAACAACTACTCCAACAACAACAACTTCGACTACACCGTCAACAACAACAACTTCTGGCCCCTTGCCACCGTGCGGTTATAATGATGACTGGTCCTTACCCTACCCTTCTGACTGTGCTAAGTACTATAAGTGTTATAGCGGCAAAGTCATGATAGTGGTATGTCCATACGGCAACGAATTTAGCCCAACACAACATGTAAGTAAAAACCTTTGTATATTTCAAATGAACACTACGCTGTCCGCGTCGAGATTTAGCAAAAGTGACCGAAAGTAACCGACTGCGCATAGCGTTGTCTCTGTCTCTCCTCCCCCACATACCTGTGCTATTTTTTTTTTTGTTTGTTTATTATTGATAAACATCTTGCGATGAGTTTGATAATCCCTTAACAGATTTGCTATAGGAGGTGATTGTCAGGAGAGCACTGTTCCTCCAGTGAGGGAGCTGTCGCGTACTAAATTAGAATTTGTTAGTGAACAAAGTCCCATACGCACAATCATCACAACCTTATGGGCGCACCGTACCTCAAATTGCTTAGCATTATCCTCCGTTATGCCGAAAATACTGCAGCATTAATTTTGAAATAAATATATGTTAAAGTTGAGGATTGATGCTCCTATGTTTGGCGAAAACACGATTATATACAATTTTCTCGATAGATTTTTTATTTATTGGCCTATCTACAACAAAATTGTTACACTATTCAACCAATTTATAAAAACTGGTGTGGAATTTTGCAGGAATGCGTACGCAAGGAGCAGGCAGGCTGTTCCATATCTACAACAACGAGTAAGCCGACCACAACCCAGGGTCCCTTGCCACCGTGCGGTTATAATGACGATTGGTCCCTACCATACCCTTCTGACTGTACTAAGTACTATAAGTGTTATAGTGGCCAAGTTATGATAGTGAACTGCCCATACGGCAACGAATTCAGTCCTACTCAGCAGGTAAATGAAACATTATTACCTCAATCAATCTGCCTAGCTTTTTCCTAACTATGTTGGAGTCGGCTTCCAGTCTCACCGGATGCAGCTGAATACCAGTATTTTACATAGAGTGACTGCCAATCTGTCCTCCACGACCGAGTAACTTAGATACTAACTAGATAGAGCAGTGCCGAGAGTACGCCGTTTACTCTCAGTACGCCAAAAATTAAACTAGCGCTGGGACTAAGCCATCGATCTGACACTGAGGCAAAGCAATAATTGCAACTGTGGCAGTTAAAGGATTTATCGAATTTTAATTACCTCGTACAGAACTTTCTTTTTTCCTTTTCTATAAGTACTATTATTTTTTCTTTATCTTTGTTTGTAACTTTTTGTGCGAGTGCCAATAATTTGTACTTTTTCTTTCTTTATTTTTACAGGTTTGTCTGCCCAAACAACAAGCAGGTTGTTCCGTATCGCCAACGCCGACCACAACCCAGGGTCTCTTGCCACCGTGCGGTTATAATGACGACTGGTCCTTACCATACTCTTCTGACTGTACTAAGTACTATAAGTGTTATAGCGGCCGATTTATGATAGTGAACTGCCCAAACGGCAACGAATTCAGTCCTACTCAGCAAGTAAGTAAAAAATTATTACCTCAATCAATCTGCCTAGCCTTTTCCTAACTATGTTGGGGTCGGCTTCCAGTCTAACCGGATGCAGCTGAATACCAGAATTTTACATGAAGCGACTGCCTAACAGACCTCCACAACTCAGTAACTTAGGTACTAACTAAATAGAGCAATGCCGAGAGTACGCCGATTACTCTCAGTACGCCAAAAATTTAACTAGCACTGAGGCTACGCCATCGATCTGATACTGAGGCAGAGCGATATTGCAATAAAAGATTTATCGAATTTCAGTCTGCCTAGCCTTTTCCCAACGAGTATGTTGGGGTCGGCTTCCATAACGACTGTCAAAGATCCACGAATGACAGCCGGGATGAACCGCTTAACGTGCTTTAAAACAATCGTATCATTTTACAGGAATGCCTTCCCAAAGATGTCGCAGGTTGTAGTGTATCTACAACAACCAGTAACCCGTATCCGTTGCCGAAGTGTGGTTATTATGATGAATGGTTGCGACCCGACCCCACCAGTTGCACCCGGTTCTATAGTTGTTATTATGGTGAAGTTATTATAATCAATTGCCGACAAGACTACGAATTTAGTCCTATATACATGGTAAGTAAAGCTTAAATTATAAATAGAATGAAAAACCGCTATTACTTTAGTACGCAATGTACTGTGCGCCAAAAACTGTTCTTTCGTAAGTAAAAAAAAATTATACACTAATATTTTTACTACGGTACTTCTGGACACGGCGCGTATCGTTAGGAGGTTCCTCACTCAGGAGCTCTGGGACCACCGGTAGCTTGGACCTTGTTCCCGATACCAGTGGCAATTTTTTTTAATATTTTTAAGAGTTATTATAAAAAAATATTGAAAAATGTAAATAACATGTTTATAAATTAAATAAAGGAAAAAATAACACAAAAAAAACCCATAAACGGTTTTAGATATTTATTTTCTCAAAAGATTACACAATCACTTACAGAGAATATACAAATTATAACTTACAAATACATAAAGCCGGCCATAAAATAATAACTTAATGTGTGCTCAATAGTAAAATAACAAAATAAATTGACTTCATGAAATACTACGTTAAATATTAACAAACTATTTTTCCTGATCGTACTGTGGAATATTTTACAGTTATGTCTGCCTAAAGATGAAGCAGGATGCGGCATATCAAAATCAACCTCTACTATAACTACGCCATCAACAGCCAATACGCCGACAACTACCTTCACTAAGCCGTCAACCACCTTGCCACCTTGGCCACCGTGTGATTACTATGATGATTGGGTTCTACCAGACACAGCTGATTGTACTGATTACTACATCTGTTTTTACGGTGAAGTCCTGAGATTGAAATGTGAAGATGGCTACGAATTCAGTAGTACACAACTTGTTAGTATTTTTGTAATGTTCTTTATGGTTCGTTTTACCAGACAAAACAAACATATACAAGCAAACAAGCAAAAGTTACATTGAGTAATAATCTTCTTTTCGTGTAGTTAGTGACTAAACGGGTTTTAGAGTTTTAAAGCCACCCAAGGGCCTCTGACTTGGTTTCGCATGTCGTCGATAAATATCTCTCTGGCATGCCGGTTTCCTCACGATGTTATCCTTCACCGTTTTTAAAGCAAGTGATAATCATGTCAATGTCTGAGTAAATTAAAGTTTTTGATCACTGAAAAAAGATATAACATGAACAGTGTTAAAATACTTTCAAAGCTGATCCTAATGTCGAACATTTCACAGTTATGTCTGCCTAAAGACGAAGCAGGATGCAGCGTATCGACACCAACCACTACGCTATCTACTACTGTCACTACGCCATTTACTACAGCCAGTACGCCAACAACTACCTTCACTACGCCGTCAACCACCTTGCCACCTTGGCCACCGTGTGATTACTATGATGATTGGGTTCTACCAGACACAGCTGATTGTACTGATTACTACATCTGTTTTTACGGTGAAGTCATGAGATTGAAATGTGAAGACGGCTACGAATTCAGTAGTACACAACTTGTTAGTATTTTTGTAATGTTCTTTATGGTTCGTTTTGCCAGACAAAACAAACATATACAAGCAAACAAGCAAAAGTTACATTGAGTAATAATCTTCTTTTCGTGTAGTTAGTGACTAAACGGGTTTCAGAGTTTTAAAGCCACCCAAGGGCCTCTGACTTGGTTTCGTATGTCGTCGATAAATATCTCTCTGGCATGCCGGTTTCCTCACGATGTTATCTTCACCGTTTTTAAGCAAGTGATAATTAGCGAACGTGGAGGCATTTCAAGTTTAGTTAAAAAAAATTACGATTATAAATGTCTGAGTAAATCAAAGTTATTAATGAATACTGAAAAATTATGTAACATGAGCAGTGTTAAAAAACTTTCAAAGCTGATCCTAATGCCGAACATTTCACAGTTATGTCTGCCTCAAGACGAAGCAGGATGCAGCGTATCAACACCAACCACTACGCTATCTACTACTGTCACTACGCCATTTACTACAGCCAGTACGCCGACAACTACCTTTACTACGCCATCAACGACCTTGCCACCTTGGCCACCGTGTGATTACTATGATGATTGGGTTCTAGCAGACACAGCTGATTGTACTGACTACTACATTTGTTTTTACGGTGAAGTCCTGAGATTGAAATGTGAAGATGGCTACGAATTCAGTAGTACACAACTTGTAATGTTCTTTATGGTTCGTTTTACCAGACAAAACAAACATATACAAGCAAACAAGCAAAAGTTACATTGAGTAATAATCTTCTTTTCGTGTAGTTAGTGACTAAACGGGTTTCAGAGTTTTAAAGCCACCCAAGGGCCTCTGACTTGGTTTCGCATGTCGTCGATAAATATCTCTCTGGCATGCCGGTTTCCTCACGATGTTATCTTCACCGTTTTTAAGCAAGTGATAATTAGCGAACGTGGAGGCATTTCAAGTTTAGTTAAAAAAAATTACGATTATAAATGTCTGAGTAAATCAAAGTTCTTAATGAATACTGAAAAATTATGTAACATGAGCAGTGTTAAAAAACTTTCAAAGCTGATCCTAATGCCGAACATTTCACAGTTATGTCTGCCTCAAGACGAAGCAGGATGCAGCGTATCAACACCAACCACTACGCTATCTACTACTGTCACTACGCCATTTACTACAGCCAGTACGCCGACAACTACCTTCACTACGCCGTCAACCACCTTGCCACCTTGGCCACCGTGTGATTACTATGATGATTGGGTTCTACCAGACACAGCTGATTGTACTGACTACTACATCTGTTTTTACGGTGAAGTCATGAGATTGAAATGTGAAGATGGCTACGAATTCAGTAGTACACAACTTGTTAGTATTTTTGTAATGTTCTTTATGGTTCGTTTTACCAGACAAAACAATCATAATACAAGCAAACAAGCAAAAGGTACATTGAGTAATAATCTTCTTTTCGTGTAGTTAGTGACTAAACGGGTTTCAGAGTTTTAAAGCCACCCAAGGGCCTCTGACTTGGTTTCGCATGTCGTCGATAAATATCTCTCTGGCATGCCGGTTTCCTCACGATGTTATCTTCACCGTTTTTAAGCAAGTGATAATAGCGAACGTGGAGGCATTTCAAGTTTAGTTAAAAAATAACGATAATAAATGTCTAAGTAAATTAAAGTTTTTAATGAATAGAGAAAAAAAATGTAACATGAACAGTGTTAAAATACTTTCAAAGCTGATCCTTATGCCGAACATTTCACAGTTATGTCTGCCTAAAGACGAAGCAGGATGCAGCGTATCAACACCAACCACTACGCTATCTACTACTGTCACTACGCCATTTACTACAGCCAGTACGCCGACAACTACCTTCACTACGCCGTCAACCACCTTGCCACCTTGGCCACCGTGTGATTACTATGATGATTGGGTTCTACCAGACACAGCTGATTGTACTGATTACTACATCTGTTTTTACGGTGAAGTCATGAGATTGAAATGTGAAGACGGCTACGAATTCAGTAGTACACAACTTGTTAGTAAAACCTTTGTGGTTCTTTTATAACAAACCTACACAAAACATAAACAAATACATAACAAACAAACTCAAAACATAAACTACACAAAATAATACAGACAAACAAATACAAAACAAACAAACAAATTCAACATGCAAATTATTTTCTACTTTTAATTTATCTTGTAGATCTATGTGCACCTATCTGGGCACATAATTGCACAATACTCTCTCATATAGTTTTTTATTTTTTACAGTTATGTCTTCCAAAAGACGAAGCAGGTTGTAACATATTAACTACGCCATCAACAACCAGTATTGAAACTACGCCATCAGTAACCAGCATTGAAACTACGCCATCAACAACCAGTATTAAACCTAAGCCTTCGACAACACGTCGAACACATTGGCCAATTTGTAGAGAAAGAGCTATATGGTTATTGGCTGATCCCAGTGATTCCACTTGTAAACATTTTATTCTATGTGTTTATGGAAAAATCAGTCGAGAGATTTGCCCGCATGGACTTTTATTCGATTCAGAATTGTTGGTAAGCGAAGTTTCAAATTATTTTACCAGAAATATTGTAAAAAACAATAACAGTTTTTTATTAATATCAATTATACGACAATGAATTAAACATCCATTTTCAATACGAAATCAGGGGAACAAAGTCTAAAGTGATTTTTTTTTAAATGATCTCGATAGGTGGAGTATTTTGGACATACGGGGTCCAAAAAAACACACGGACGTCCATAGTTTTTTTTTTACCCACTGTACGTTAATGTGTTATAAAGGATAGTTTTTCTACATCACTGTACTCATAATAAATATAAATGTGATAATGTATAATTATAATGTATATGAGGCGATCAAAGATCAATACCATCGAGGTAGCCCCACTTGACGAGGTTGCAGCTACATATTCCCACTTGGAAGTAATAATAAGGGGGTTATAGTTTTGATAGCTCATACTTAGTAAGCCTTAGTACTAGCGGTACGCGTCAAAGGCAGAGGCAACTGCAGCCGTCGACGCGTGCCGACCGCTGCATTTGTCTCTGCCATAGACGTGTACCGATCGGGTGTATACGCACCGAATACAGGGCGTAAGGGACAGCCCCCCGAAAACTAACAGAGGGCATTCAGCTCCTTATTTTGAATCATATTCCACCGGTTTTCTCAGGAGCATTTTCATTGTTTTTTAAGTTTTTTCAGTTACTATTGCGATAGTTCTATGTAAAATTAAATTCTCAGTAAGCAGCACTCCAACTAAACAAAACAGTAAAAATAAAAAATCTGTAATGGATGTTATAAATTATAATACTATTGCGAACGACGCGTGAAGCTCACAATTGACATTGATGAATCACGTGGTGCGAGCGCACCCCCCCATCATGGGGAATGCGGCTACGTGGGTTTTGCCACGGTAACGATACATTGCGTGTACCTCACACGCAATGTATCGTAACCGTGGCAAAACCCATAAAACAAATTAAGTTTATTGGATTCCCATAGCGTTCCTGAAACAATTCATGTACCGGTCGTCTAAGTATTAGGACCACCTATGAAATTGGTGTTTTGTATGGGGAATTTTAAAGAAGTTGCATTTTTCATACTAACGTTTTCTTAATTTATATAACAACCATGAACACTACTGTTTTAAAACTTTTATGCACTACTGTTTAAAAACTAAGATAATGTATGCCAAAACTGAGCCAAAACTTATTTTTGTCGCTTAATCTAAATTAAGCGACAAAAATAAGTTTTGGCTCAGTTAAAAAACAAATAGGGGTCATTTCTGCTAACAAAATGAGGAGTCATTTTTAAGGTATTTTTTATGTTAAGAAAACTATAAGTAATAAGTTCTTTTTACTATTGGTAGTTGTCTATGATAGTCATTATTCGATATAATACCAAGCAATTGATGAATATTTTAAATCATAGAAGTGACGAGGTTCTCTATTTAATGAGAAAAAAACGCCAATTTCATAGGCGGGGACCCAATATGCTGTGCTGAATTAATCCCATCAGTCTGCGGAGGGCTGTCCCTGACATCCTGTATAATGTTTGAGTCCGAACCGCACATCGCCGGTTGTTTTCATCTTTAAATAAACCATGTGTGATTGGTTACAGGAATGTGCCCCTAATAAAGACGTGGTTTGCAAACCAGAGCCGACCTGCACGGAATTTGAAAACTGGGTGAGACCTGACCCCAGTGATTGTAGATTCTTCATTCTATGTGTTTATGGAGATATTAGTTATGAAATCTGCCCGTCTGAATACGAATTTAGTCCGACAGATTTAGTAAGTACAATTTTCTATACTTTCATAGTCACGTAGGTAATGTTAGAAAAGTTAATTATTTTCGCAAATTGACTACTAACTTAAATTGACCGTATTTTTCAAATTACAACTGTCATTATTTGACAGTTATATGTAATAGCAAATTGCCGAAGTGTGTCAATTTACTGGTGAATTAATTTTCCCGACTGTACAAAATGGTTTCTTCATATTACATTACAACCATACAGGGGGCAAAGTTTACTAATTTTAAAACGTGTCAGTGGTCTCAAAATTATCAGTTTTTGACAGATATGCCATACAAAATCTGTCAAAAACTCACCTACCTTTAGGGGTAGTATTACTCCTAAGGGTAGGTACAAAATGGTTTACAAACCATACCGTGTATACGTAGAATACCACATTTAATGTAATGCGTAGTACTACCGCAATTTCGATATGAAATAGAGAACAAACCTGGCCATTCCACCTGCTCAGAGGAACTGTATCAATGAATGCTAAAGTAACAGACTTTAATATTTTTTTAGAATTGTCAGCCTAAAGAAGTAGCTGGTTGCTTAGTAACGACAACGACTTCAACCACAAGTAAACCGACCACGACAAGTACTAAGACAACTCCATCAACAACTTCTACTAAGACAACTCCAACAACTTCTACTAAGACAACGCCGTCAACAACTTCCACTAAGACAACTCCATCTACAACTTCTACTAAGACAACGCCGTCAACAACTTCTACTAAGACAACGCCATCAACAACTTCTACTAAGACAACGCCATCAACAACTTCTACTAAGACAACTCCAACAACTTCTACTAAGACAACGCCGTCAACAACTTCCACTAAGACAACTCCATCTACAACTTCTACTAAGACAACGCCGTCAACAACTTCTACTAAGACAACGCCATCAACAACTTCTACTAAGACAACGCCATCAACAACTTCTACTAAGACAACTCCATCAACAACTTCTACTAAGACAACTCCATCAACAACTTCTACTAAAACAACTCCATCAACAACTTCTACTAAAACTACGCCGTCAACAACTAGTACTAAGACAACCCCAACAACCACCAGTACTAAAACAACTCCACCAACAACGACTATTACCACTACGCCTTCTACCACTTCCACTCAGACTACGCCAACAACAACAACTACTACTGAACCATCTTCAACAACAATCAAACCATTCCCGGATTGCAACTCTACTGATATATGGTTACGACCGGATCTAAGAGATTGTGAACACTTTCTAATCTGTTTTTACGGAAAAGTAACTCGAAAAACATGTCCGCCACGATATGAATTCAACCCCGTTCAGTTGGTAAGTGTTTTCTTTAAACTTTATATTTTTCTTGAATGCCTTTGTGAAATTTAAAATATAAATTCCCTAGCAGCGTAGTGGTATACAGGGCGTCCTACGGATATGCCACATGGAGGGAAAGTACCTTGAATATTGTAGATGGAACATTTTACTGAAAGAAGACATTATTTGAATTTAAAAAAACAATTTAAACTGCATTTATAGATATTTAAATAATTACATGGTTGAAACGGGAATTGAACCCGTTACATGAAAAAAGTAACCACCCTGTAGCTTTATCATACCGATCGAAAGGCTTCATTGTAAGGATTATTTTTTTCTAAATAACATAGTATCACAAATAAAAGGAAGACCATGAATTGTAACATTTTTAATACAAAATTAATCCATTTATCAAATGCTCAAAATGAGTCCCTTCCTGTTGAATACAAAGTCGCACTCTTTTGATTATTTCGCTCCCTGTCGATTTTTTTATCTTGTTGTGGTGGATATTTAGAAAAATACGTCTACGTTCTGCTTGTAGCTCGTGGATACTTTCGTGCTGGTTCTTGTAAACTAAATGTATGTAACTGAATGAATGTCAGTTGTATGTCCTTACGGCAATGTCAGCTTTTCATTTTTCTGAACAAAATATCACATCAATTTTTAAAATTCATGGTCTTCCTTTTATTTGTGCCAATATGTTATTTAGCAAAAAATAATCCTTATGATGAAGCCTTTCGATCGGTGTGATAAAGCTACAGGTTGATTATTTTTCTCATGTAACGGGTTCGATTCCCGGTTAAACCACGTAATTATTTAAATATCTATGAATGCAGTTAAATTGTTTTTTAAATTCAAATAATGTCTTCTTTCAGTAA
Source organism: Lithophane socia (assembly GCA_947522985.1). Taxonomy (NCBI): domain Eukaryota; kingdom Metazoa; phylum Arthropoda; class Insecta; order Lepidoptera; family Noctuidae; genus Lithophane; species Lithophane socia. The sequence continues at coordinate 1,480,266 of OX383278.1, forward strand.
AATGTTCCATCTACAATATTCAAGGTACTTTCCCTTCATGTGGCGTATCCGTGGGACGACCTGTATAGTTGAAAATATTTAATTCCCTACTTCGCTAAAAATGAAACGCTCATGATTTTCCTATTGACAAAAACGTTCATTTATAATTTTACAGGAATGTCAACCGAAATCTAAAGCGAATTGCTCTATAACAACAACGACTTCAACCACAACTGAGCAAACTACGACTAGCACGAAGACAACGCCAAGAACTACAACATCAACAACTGTGACTACGCCGTCAACAACTAGCACAAAGACCACTCCGACACCAACTACAACAAAGACGACGCCAACTACTACAAAGACAACTCCATCAACAACTTCTACTAAGACAACGCCATCAACAACTTCTACTAAGACAACGCCGTCAACAACTTCTACTAAGACAACGCCATCAACAACTTCTACTAAGACAACGCCGTCAACAACTTCTACTAAGACAACTCCATCAACAACTTCTACTAAAACAACTCCATCAACAACGACTATTACCACTACGCCGTCTACCACTTCCACTCAGACTACGCCAACAACAACAACTACTACTGAACCATCTTCAACAACAATCAAACCATTCCCGGATTGCAACTCTACTGATATATGGTTACGACCGGATCTAAGCGATTGTCAACACTTTCTTATCTGTTTTTACGGACAAGTTACTCGAAAAACATGTCCGCCACGATACGAATTCAACCCCGTTCAGTTGGTAAGTATTTTCTTTAAACTTTATATTTTTCTTGAATGCCATTGTGAAATTTAAAATATAAATTCGCAAGCAGCGTGGTATATAATTGAAAATATTAAATTCCCAACTTCGCTAAAAATAAAACAGCCATCATTTTCTTATTAACAAAAACGTTCATTTATAATTTTACAGCATTGTCAACCAAAATCTAAAGCGAATTGCTCTATAACAACAACGACTTCAACCACAACTGAGCAAACTACGACTAGCACGAAGACAACGCCAAGAACTACAACATCAACAACTGTGACTACGCCGTCAACAACTAGCACAAAGACCACTCCGACACCAACTACAACAAAGACGACGCCAACTACTACAAAGACAACTCCATCAACAACGACTATTACCACTACGCCGTCTACAACTTCCACTCAGACTACGCCAACAACAACAACTACTACTGAACCATCTTCAACAACAATTAAACCATTCCCGGATTGCAACTCTTTTGATATATGGTTACAACCGGATCTAATAGATTGTCAACACTTTATACTCTGTGTTTACGGAGAAGTAACTCGAGAAAAATGTCCTCTAGAATTCGAATTCAACCCTATTGAATTGGTAAGTGTCTTCTTAAAACTTTATATTTTTCTTGAATGCCATTGAAAAATAATTATAGAAGGCGAGCTCGTGGTTAAGTGATAACAGCGTCACGGGTCGATCCATCAGGTTAAGCTACGCTTGCCGGGGTTGGTCTGTGGATGGGTGACCACCTTTACATACCGAGACTCCTCCGTGCTGCAGAAAGCATGTAGCCCGTTGGTCCCGGCTATCATTCGTGGATCTTTGACAGTCGTTACGGGTCGTCAGAAGCCCGCAAGTCTGACAACCAGTCTTAACAAGGGGTATCGTATTACCCAGTTATTGGGTTGTGGAGGTTAGATAGGCAGTCGCTCCATGTAAAATACTGGTATTCAGCTGCATCCGGTTAGACTGGAAGCCCAAAATATTTGGGAAAAGGCTAGGCAGATTGATTGCTATTGTGAAATATATGTTCTGGCACCCTAATTGCGTAATACACGATCAATCAGAATTGGTATCGGTTTGAAATAAATGTCTAATCCGTTAGAAAAGTTAATTATTATCGCAACTTAAATTGTCCGTTTTTTCAAATCACAACTGTCATTATTTGTCAGTTGTGATTTGGCAATGGCACATTGTCGAAGTGCGTCAATTTGCTTATGAATTAATTAACCCGACTGTACAAAATGGTTTCTTCATAAATGAAGATGAACAATCATCATCAATAATCATTTTGAACCATTTTAGAATTTTGATGTAATAAAAAACACATTTTAATGTAATGGATAGTACTACCACATTTTGATATGAAATAGAGAACAAACCGTGCCATTCCACCTGCTCAGAGGAACTGTATCAATGAATGCTTTAGTAACAGATTTTAATTATTTTCTAGAATTGTCAGCCTAAAAAAGTAGCTGGTTGCTCAATAACGACAACGACTTCAACCACAAGTAAGCCGACCACGACTAGTACTAAGACAACTCCATCTACAACTTCTACTAAGACAACTCCATCAACAACTTCTACTAAGACAACGCCGTCAACAACTTCTACTAAGACAACTTCAACAACAACTTCTACTAAGACGACGCCGTCAACAACTTCTACTAAGACAACTCCATCAACAACTTCTACTAAAACAACTCCATCAACAACTTCTACAAAAACTACGCCATCAACAACTAGTACTAAGACAACCCCAACAACCACCAGTACTAAAACAACTCCATCAACAACGACTATTACCACTACGCCGTCTACAACTTCCACTCAGACTACGCCAACAACAACAACTACTACTGAACCATCTTCAACAACAATAAAACCATTCCCGGATTGCAACTCTACTGATATATGGTTACGACCGGATCTAAGAGATTGTGAACACTTTCTAATCTGTTTTTACGGAAAAGTAACTCGAAAAACATGTCCGCCACGATACGAATTCAACCCCGTTCAGTTGGTAAGTGTTTTCTTTAAACTTTATATTTTTCTTGAATGCCATTGTGAAAGGATGACCAGTTCCTGCATTCGAATTCGGGAACTTGTGCAGGATTACAGTTTATACACTATGATTTAAAAATAAAGATCTAATTTATCATGGATAAATTATTCCGAATAAAGCCAAGGTTAAAATTGTTAATCCACTGTTGTAGGACGAACATTTGTACAATACGGCGCCACTTAATAGGTCCGTTGTTAAGTGAACATTACGGCGTAGAACTATAATGATGAAACGCACTCTATAAGTGATTCCCGATTTTGACGTTCCATTGTATCTATAACCATCCGGTAACCATAATAGTATAGGAAAAATAAACTAAGAACGAGTTATTTTCGATCAAGAGAATAAATGACATGGAATATAATTATAATTCATGTTTTGTTTGTAATTAATTTGATTTATTTACACGCCTACAGGTTAGGTTTTTATTAAATAAATAAAAAAATCTTTTTAATTCAGACATATTTGGTCCATAAAATTGTTAGTGGTGGTTATTGATATTGGTGACGATCGAACACCATAATAGGTACCGTTTATAAAGGACTGTTATTTCTTTGACAATGCATCTGACATTAGTAGCGGGACCAACGGCACAATATATTAAGGTAGCAATCTTTTACATAAAATACCCAATTAATCGATTCGAGTCAAAGCATGAAAAATCGATTCACACGAAAAAAAAATTTGAATTGATATTTCATTATACCCTTTTTAACTGTGTTTGTTTATTAATAACATAATATAACATCACGCTTCCCCTGAAGGGAGAGGTGTACCTATACACCCTCATTTCGCTAGTTATGTTGTAAGTCCCGTGCAATAGGGGGCGAGCCTATTATCATCAACCGGGCAAAAATCCGGACTCCACTTGCTACCGAGATATTCTAGATGGACAAACCCAATCACACTTTGCCTGACCCGGGAATCGCAACCAGGATCTCATGCTCAGGTCCTGTGTGCGATTCCCGGGTACAGCGCTACAGCGCTTGTGACCACTAGACCAACGAGGCAGTCAAATGATTTCAATTTTAGTGTTCGGGAAAAAATCGAGTATCATTTATCGATCTCAGATCACCGTATACCATCCCTACTTACACATCCGATCTTGGCGTCACGTTGTGTTTACAGTTCGTTGTGTACTGTCGATTTTTGTGTTCTATTTCTAACGACCATTGCTATTTAACAACAAGACAGCAGGTATAAAGTCTGATACAGCGGTTCGATTGCGTGTGAGCCAGCAAAACTTAATAAAGCAGCGTTTATTTGGGAAAAGGGTGGCAACGTATCAGCAAAAACCCTGGTGTTGTGGATGTCAATGGGCGGCGGTGATTGCCTAATTCCCGTAACTAAAAACGTTCAAATTCACGTCGCAGTCTCATTTCAGCGATAATCAATGTCAAAAACTTGTCTTAAACTCGATAACCACAACGCTTAGCGCCATCTCATATCGAAAAGCAGAGTTATTTAGTGAATACTTATCTTTATTTTTCCAAGCTTCCTGATTTTTTAGACTCGTGAAACTTTTTTATCTGGAAATACTGTAGAATACAACAATTGCAAAAATAAAACAATATTTGCTGCACATTGATTTCGACACTTATGCAGGCCCACTGGTCATGTCATTTAAAATATAAATTCCCTAGCAGCGTGGTAGGTATATAGTTTAAAATATTTAATTCCCTACTTCGCTAAAAATATAATAGCCATGATTTTCTTATTGACAAAAACGTTCATTTATAATTTTACAGCATTGTCAACCAAAATCTAAAGCGAATTGCTCTATAACAACAACGACTTCAACCACAACTGAGCAAACTACGACTAGCACGATGACAACGCCAAGAACTACAACATCAACAACTGTGACTACGCCGTCAACAACTAGCACAAAGACCACTCCAACACCAACCACTACAAAGACGACTCCAACACCAACTACAACAAAGACTACACCGAAACCAACCACAACAACTGTGACTACGCCGTCAACAACAAGCACAAAGACTACACCGACACCAACCACAACAACTGTGACTACACCGTCAACAACTAGCACAAAGACTACACCGACACCAACCACTACAACTGTGACTACGCCGTCAACAACTAGCACAAAGACTACACCGACACCAACCACTACAACTGTGACTACGCCATCAACAACTAGCACAAAGACCACTCCATCACCAACTACAACAAATACGACGCCAACTACTACAAAGACAACTCTATCAACAACGACTATTACCACTACGCCGTCTACAACTTCCACTCAGACTACGCCAACAACAACAACTACTACTGAACCATCTTCAACAACAATCAAACCATTCCCGGATTGCAACTCTTTTGATATATGGTTACAACCGGATCTAATAGATTGTCAACACTTTATACTCTGTGTTTACGGAGAAGTAACTCGAGAAAAATGTCCGCTAGAATTCGAATTCAACCCTATTGAATTGGTAAGTGTCTTCTTAAAACTTTATATTTTACTTGAATGCCCTTGAAAAATAATTATAGAAGGCGAGCTCGTGGCTAAGTGATAACAGCGTCACGGGTCGATCCATCAGGTTAAGCTACGCTTGCCGGGGTTGGTCTGTGGATGGGTGACCACCTTTACATACCGAGACTCCTCCGTGCTGCAGAAAGCATGTAGCCCGTTGGTCCCGGCTATCATTCGTGGATCTTTGACAGTCGTTACGGGTCGTCAGAAGCCCGCAAGTCTGACAACCAGTCTTAACAAGGGGTATCGTATTACCCAGTTACTGGGTTGTGGAGGTTAGATAGGCAGTCGCTCCATGTAAAATACTGGTATTCAGCTGCATCCGGTTAGACTGGAAGCCCAAAATATTTGGGAAAAGGCTAGGCAGATTGATTGCTATTGTGAAATATAAGTTCTGCACCCTAATTGCGTAATACACGATCAATCAGAATTGGTATCGGTTTGAAATAAATGTCTAATCCGTTAGAAAAGTTAATTATTATCGCAACTTAAATTGTCCGTTTTTTCAAATCACAACTGTCATTATTTGTCAGTTGTGATTTGGCAATGGCACATTGTCGAAGTGCGTCAATTTGCTTATGAATTAATTAAAAATGGTTCAAATTAGAATTTTGATGTAATAAAAAACACATTTTAATGTAATGTATAGTACTACCACATTTTGATATTTATTTATTTATTTAAATAGAACGGCCGAAGCCAATTACACTATTTAATATAATTTGAGATAAAATAAAATTGATTCAACTCAGTCATGCATTCTTCACACAAAACTTCAAACATTCCGATAGTATCACCTTCCATTCATCCGCAAACATATCAAGATCTGTGTTTGAGTCCAGGAGAGCGTTAATAGCGCCTAATGTCCGAGGTATGGGTGACTTGGAGTGCGCAACTGTGCGGCAAGTTGGAACAGCCAGTAAGCGGTGTTTCCTGCCGCGACAGTAATTGTCAGGGACAAATAGACTGCAGGTTACATTATGCAACTCAGAGTCATCGATAATCCCCCGAAAAACTTTAAATATCAGTATCATCTGATCGCGCGACCGTCTTACTTCTAGAGAATTGAAACCCAAGCAGCCCAATATGAATTTAGTGGGATACAAAAAGGGATAAAACCCGTACATATGCTTGTAAAGGTATCTAAGGAATGCTTTTTGCACTTTCTCCAAAGCTAACACATACTGCTTCTCAAAAGGATTCCATACGCACGCACTAGACTCAAGCTTGCTACGGACCAATGCCCCAAAAAGAAGCCTGATAACGTGGGGGTTGCGGAAGTCGCGACGCGACAGTTTCTCAATACAAAGCCAAGGCGCCTGAAGGACTCCTTGGCAGTGGATGCGATGTGGTCGCGAAAAGTGAGCTTACGGTCAAATGTGACTCCAAGGTCTTTCATGGAATCAGTTCTTGTGATTGTTTCTCCATTCAGCTTGTATAGAAAGTTGACTGGGCGCCGCATTCGACCGAAAGACATCACGCAACACTTTAACTTGTTAAATTCCATTTTATTCTCTAAGCTCCACTTAAATACTGAGTCAATGTCTGATTGCAGAGCTTGGCAATCGTGCTCAGATTTGATTTCATGAAATAGAGAACAAACCGTGCCATTCCACCTGCTCAGAGGAACTGTATCAATGAATGCTTTAGTAACAGATTTTAATTATTTTCTAGAATTGTCAGCCTAAAAAAGTAGCTGGTTGCTCAATAACGACAACGACTTCAACCACAAGTAAGCCGACCACGACTAGTACTAAGACAACTCCATCTACGACTTCTACTAAGACAACTCCATCTACAACTTCTACTAAGACAACTCCATCAACAACTTCTACTAAGACAACGCCGTCAACAACTTCTACTAAGACAACGCCGTCAACAACTTCTACTAAGACAACTCCAACAACAACTTCTACTAAGACGACGCCGTCAACAACTTCTACTAAGACAACTCCATCAACAACTTCTACTAAAACAACTCCATCAACAACTTCTACAAAAACTACGCCGTCAACAACTAGTACTAAGACAACCCCAACCACCACCAGTACTAAAACAACTCCATCAACAACGACTATTACCACTACGCCGTCTACAACTTCCACTCAGACTACGCCAACAACAACAACTACTACTGAACCATCTTCAACAACAATCAAACCATTCCCGGATTGCAACTCTACTGATATATGGTTACGACCGGATCTAAGAGATTGTGAACACTTTCTAATCTGTTTTTACGGAAAAGTTACTCGAAAAACATGTCCGCCACGATATGAGTTCAACCCCGTTGAGTTGGTAAGTGTTTTCTTTAAACTTTATATTTTTCTTGAATGCCATTGTGAAAGGATGACCAATTCCTGCATTCGAATTCGGGAACTTGTGCAGGATTACAGTTTATACACTATGATTTAAAAATAAAGATCTAATTTATCATGGATAAATTATTCCGAATAAAGCCAAGGTTAAAATATCTGCAAAAACAGTATTTTAATTGCTTCCGCTTTTTTTTTAGAGTGTGTTTCATCAAATATTATAGTTCCTATGCCGTAATGTTGGTTCCACTGTTGTAGGACGAACATTTGTACAATACGGCGCCACCTAATAGGTCCGTTGTTAAGTTAACATTACGGCGTAGGAACTATAATGATGAAACGCACTCTATAAGTGATTCCCGATTTTGACGTTCCATTGTATCTATAACCATCCGGTAACCATAATAGTATAGGAAAAATAAACTAAGAACGAGTTATGTTCGATCAAGAGAATAAATGACATGGAATATAATTATAATTCATGTTTTGTTTATAATTAATTTGATTTATTTACACGCCTACAGGTTAGGTTTTTATTGATATTGGTGACGATCGAACACCATAATAGGTAATCACTGTTTATAAAGGACTGTTATTTCTTTGGCAATGCATCTGACATTAGTGGCGGGACCAAAGGCACAATATACTAAGGTAGCAATCTTTTACATAAAATACCCAATTAATCGATTCGAGTCAAAGCATGAAAAATCGATTCACACGAAAAAAAAAATTGAATTGATATTTTATTATACCCTTTTTAACTGTGTTTGTTTATTAATAACATAACATAACGCTTCCCCTGAAGGGAGAGGTGTACCTATACACCCTCATTTCGCTAATTATGTTGTAAGTCCCGTGCAATAGGGGGCGAGCCTATTGTCATCAACCGGGCAAAAATCCGGACTCCACTTGCTACCGAGATATTCTAGATGGACAAACCCAATCACACTTTGCCTGACCCGGGAATCGCAGCCAGGATCTCATGCTCAGGTCCTGTGTGCGATTCCCGGGTACAGCGCTACAGCACTTGTGACCACTAGACCAACGAGGCAGTCAAATGATTTCAATTTTAGTGTTCGGGAAAAAATCGAGTATCATTTATCGATCTCAGATCATAATGCACCATCCCTACTTGCACATCCGATCTTGGCGTCACGTTGTGTTTACAGTTCGTTGTGTACTGTCGATTTTTGTGTTCTATTTCTAACTTCCATTGCTATTCTTTACGAACTGATATCTTCAAAGCCTGATTACCATTGCTAAATAAAAAAGATTCATCTGTTTTGCTCTACGATTCGATTAAATGGATATTATGATGAGGTGCATCAACCGTGGCATATTTCGTAAGGCGGGTTCAAAGGCGTTTTATTTCAATGCCAACCTTACCCCTGCTAGCGAGACTTGCCCGGTGGTTGAATAATCAGGTATGTACTTAAACTACCGGGAAATGGGGGACTACCGGGGAATTTTTAATGGAAAAACTACCGGGTTTGCCTTATCACGACGACCCGGATCAAGCTTATACATTACTATTTAACCTAATCAATTGTGAGTTTAGAAAAGTTTTCACCTCAAAAACATTGCCTGTTTGTGACCGCGTTATATTTAGTGATTGGGCTACGACGGGTATTTACAAGAGTAGGCAACGGTTATTTGAATTATATCATGAAAAAACATATAACCATGATGAAGCTTTTAAAGAATTTGTTAAAAAATATTCCAATACTTTTAAACGAGCCTGTTCCTTAGCAAAAACCATACACATTAAAAATAAAATAAAATCTTCTGGAAATAAAATTAAAACCACTTGGAATATTATTAATTCAGAAACGGGAAGAACGACAGTACGGAATCGTGACTTCCATCTAAAAATCAATGATGTAGATATTAAGGCAGACGTGGTGGCGACTGAATTTGAAAATTTCTTTACAAATATTCCCATTTTAACAACCAAAACTCTATCATCATCGTCCTCCACGTCTGCTTATTCAATACTAAAAGAATGTGTACCAGAATGTGACAAGCTTTTTGCATTCACAATTATTACTGCCAAAGACATTTTAGAATCTTTTAAAAATCTTGATGTAAAAAAAACTGCTGACCTTTGGGGGTTGTCAGTACATACCATGTCTTCAATAATTGATGTTATTTCACCCTTTTTAGCAATTGTTTTTAACTCTTGTATTGCATCTGGTGTATTTCCTGATCTGATGAAACTTAGTAAAGTGATTCCATTGTTCAAATCTGGCAGCACAACTGATCCTACGAATTTTCGGCCTATTTCGATATTACCTACTTTGAGCAAAATCTTTGAAAAATTAATTTTAAAACAAATGTTAGGACATTTCAATGCACATAATTTACTACATCTGAAACAGTTTGGTTTTACAAAAGGTCGTTCTACTACAGACGCGGGCGTGGAATTACTAAAGAGCATATTCGAGGCCTGGGAGGAGTCGCAAGATGCTCTTGGCATTTTCTGCGACTTGTCCAAGGCCTTCGATTGCGTACATCATGATACACTCATCAGGAAACTGTACCACTATGGTATGAGGGACAAGGCTCTCGAACTTCTGACTTCTTATTTGAATAACAGAATTCAGAGGGTCGATGTTAATGGCAAGAGATCTGCAGGATCTGCGGTCACTATGGGCGTTCCACAGGGTTCAATTCTAGGTCCATTCTTATTTCTAATTTATATAAATGACTTACCTTATCATATAAGGGATAATAACAAGATCGTATTATTCGCAGATGACACTTCGCTCATTTTTAAAATCAAACGTCAGTTAGTCAACTTTGAACAAGTCAACGATGCACTCTCTAAAGTTGTGCATTGGTTTAATGTAAATAATCTACTCCTGAATGAAAAAAAGACTAAACTGATTAAATTTTCAACGCCAAATGTCAGGCAGCTAACTACCAATGTTCAAGTCAATGGAATAGAGTTGGACCCTGTTGAGTCAACGGTTTTTCTTGGAATAACTATTGACGGCAAATTACAATGGGGCCCACACATAGAAAAATTGTCAGGAAGGCTTAGTTCGGCCGCCTATGCTGTTAAAAAAATTAGACAGATAACGGACGTAGATACAGCCAGAATTGTTTATTTTAGCTATTTTCATAGTCTTATGTCCTATGGGATTCTTCTCTGGGGAACCTGTGCGGACATCAATAATATCTTTGTTTTACAAAAAAGGGCTGTTCGAGCCATTTACAACCTAGGTCCAAGAGATTCCCTTAGAGAAAAATTCAAAGAAATAGATATTCTGACTGTAGCCTCACAATATATATTTGAAAACCTGTTGTATGTACACAAGGATATATCAAATTTTAAGAAAATGTCCGATATTCATAGTATAAATACTAGGAATAAACACAATCTTGCTGTACATCGCACTCGTCTCCACAGAGTAGGCAACTCGTTCATGGGTCAATGTATACGCTTTTACAACAAACTTCCCATTGATATTAGAAACTTACCCATTAAACGATTTAAAAGCAGTATTAAAACCAAACTATGTAAAAAAGGGTACTATAAAATTTCGGATTATTTAGAAGACAGAAATGCATGGGATTGAGCTGCTCGCTCTGCTAAGCCTTGAAAAAACCCTAGAACTTGACATTTTAATTTTAATTAGTATCTAAAATCATTAAATTATACCAGTTTTATATACCTACAAATTGACATTGTTGATTATTCTTTATACAACATGACATTATTACTTTGTAAAGTATTATTTTGTTTTGATTATTGTGAATGTGAGGACTATGTGGATCATTTTTATTTTTTGCTCCTCTTTCCGTTTTAATGATGGTCTGGCAGTTTTGAGTACTTTCTGCGGCCTACCCAAATGTCCTTTTTTTGGTATTGTTCGTCGAGTCGTTGAGCTCCTTCAGCTCTGAGTTGAGCTCCTCGGTTACTGACAAATGCTTGCACTGACTGGACAGGTCCACTCAAATCTGTGTGGTTCTTTCCTCAAAAGACCATTTCAGACATTAATCTACATGGTCCTCATATGGCTTGACCAAGATTATGTCTGGACCTTAAAAGAGACTGCGATCTCTGAGTTTGTTTCGGCCTTTCTTCTCAGAGTAGTCAGATAGGAAACGCCGACCTCATCTAGCTTATTTTTTTTTTTTTAATAATATGACGTGTAAAAGTGATTGCGATATCCTATTTACAGAATAAACAATTTCATTTCATTTCATTTCATTTCATTTCATTTCACTACATTGGAACAATACTATTTAACAACAAGACAGCAGGTATAAAGTCTGATACAGCGGTTCAATTGCGTGTGAGCCAGCAAAACTTAATAAAGCAGCGTTTATTTGGGAAAAGGGTGGCAACGTATCAGCAAAAACCCTGGTGTTGTGGATGTCTATGGGCGGCGGTGATTGCCTAATTCCCGTAACTAAAAACGTTCAAATTCACGTCGCAGTCTCATTTCAGCGATAATCAATGTCAAAAACTTGTCTTAAACTCGATAACCACAACGCTTAGCGCCATTTCATATCGAAAAGCAGAGTTATTTAGTGAATTATCTTTATTTTCTCAGCTTCCTGATTTTTTAGACTCGTGAAACTTTTTTATCTGGAAATACTGTAGAATACAACAATTGCAAAAATAAAACAATATTTGCTGCACATTGATTTCGACACTTATGCAAGCCCACTGGTCATGTCATTTAAAATATAAATTCCCTAGCAGCGTGGTAGGTATATAGTTTAAAATATTTAATTCCCTACTTCGCTAAAAATATAATAGCCATCATTTTCTTATTAACAAAAACGTTCATTTATAATTTTACAGCATTGTCAACCAAAATCTAAAGCGAATTGCTCTATAACAACAACGACTTCAACCACAACTGAGCAAACTACGATTGGCACGAAGACAACGCCAAGAACTACAACATCAACAACTGTGACTACGCCGTCAACAACTAGCACAAAGACCACTCCAACACCAACCACTACAAAGACAACTCCAACACCAACTACAACAAAGACTACGCCGAAATCAACCACAACAACTGTGACTACGCCATCAACAACTAGCACAAAGACCACTCCAACACCAACCACTACAAAGACAACTCCAACACCAACTACAACAAAGACTACGCCGAAATCAACCACAACAACTGTGACTACGCCATCAACAACTAGCACAAAGACCACTCCGACACCAACTACAAAGACAACTCCATCAACAACGACTATTACCACTACGCCGTCTACAACTTCCACTCAGACTACGCCAACAACAACAACTACTACTGAACCATCTTCAACAACAATCAAACCATTCCCGGATTGCAACTCTTTTGATATATGGTTACAACCGGATCTAATAGATTGTCAACACTTTATACTCTGTGTTTACGGAGAAGTAACTCGAGAAAAATGTCCTCTAGAATTCGAATTCAACCCTATTGAATTGGTAAGTGTCTTCTTAAAACTTTATATTTTTCTTGAATCATCATCTGCCTAGCCTTTTCCCAACTATGTTGGGGTCAGTTTCCAGTCTAATCGGATGCAGCTGCATACCAGTATTTTACATGGAGCGACTGCCTATCTGACCTCCACAACCCAGTAACTGGGTAATACGATACCCCTTGGTAAGACTGGTTGTCAGACTTTCGGGCTTCTGACGACCCGTAACAACTCTCAAAGATCCACAAATGACAGCCGGGACCAACGGCTTCCGGGTGTCACCACTGTGTGGATCGCCCGGAGGACACGGTGGAGCATACGGTGGAGGTCTGCCCCGCTTGGGCGGAGCCCCGCCGTGTCCTCTTGGAGGCGATTGGCGGCGGTGACCTCTCGCGTCCGGCTCTGGTCCAGGCCATGGTACGGAGCGAGAGGGCATGGGAAGCAGTCACCTCCTTCTGCGAAGCAGTAATGCTCGCGAAGGAGGAGGCGGAACGCGTGAGGGAGAGGCAAAGTTTGCGCCCTCACGCCCCTAACCGCCGCCGCCGCTGGAGACGCCCTGGGCGTCGGGAATCCCAGGCGGATTCCCGGCCACCATAGGCGCGGGCTTGCGGACGGCGAGCAATGGGTAGCTCGCCGTCCGATCAGGACCAGGCCCGGGTCGATGGCGCGTCGTGTTCCACGCGCGCCTCAAAGAGATGTCAGCACAATTGGCGGGGTCCGCTAGGACCGATGCCTGCCAGGGTTGCGGGTTAGTCCGAAAGGGATACCGGGACCTTGGCAACAGGCAACTGAAGGAACACGGGTGGGTTTTAGTCAGTAAAAGTCTGACACGCCCTTCCGCTCCACCCAGAGCGGGAGAAGTCATTGGATGATTTCCCACCCTCAAAAAAAAAAAAAAAAAAAAAAAAGGGACCAACGGCTTAACGTGCTTTCCGAGGTACGGCGGGGTCTTGGTATGTAAAGATGGTCACCCATCCACGGACCAACCCCGGCAAGCGTTGCTTAACCTTATGGATCGACCCGTGCGGCTGTTATTACTTATATTTTCGCCACGAGCTCCTTATATTTTTCTTGAATGCCATTGTGAAATATAGAAGGCGAGCTCGTGGCTAAGGTGGAGCTCGTGGCTAAGCAATAACTGCAGCACGGGTTGATCCATCAAATTAAGCTACACTTGCCGGGGTTGGTCTGTGGATGGGTAACCACCTTACATACGAGACTCCTCCGTCCGCCCGACATGGATTAGACATTTGTTTCGAACCGATTCCAATTCTGATTGATCATGTATTGCGCAATTAGGGTGCTGAACGGTAGATGTCACAAATTCAAAATGGCATGCAATATGAAAGCCTGAATACGAATTTAGTCCGACAGATTTAGTAAGTACGTAAGTAATACGTGTAAGTACGTAATTTAGTACGTAAGTAAGTACGTAGGTAACGTTAGAAAAGTAAATTATTTAGCAAATTGACTACCAACTTAAATTGTCCGTAAAATCAAATCACAACTGTCATTTTTGACAGTTGTATGAAATGGCTATAACACGGCAAATTGTCGAAGTGTGTTAATTTGCTTAAGAATTAATTTACCTGACTGTTCAAAATGGTTTCTTTACATTTCGTTACACCCGCATTACTCCAAAGGGTAGGCAGATCATTATGTGTAATACTACCACATTTTGATATTTATGAAATAGAGAACGAACCTTGCCATTCCACCTGCTTAGAATAGTATATTATCAATGAATGCTTTAGTAACAGATTTTAATAATTTTCTAGAATTGTCAGCCTAAAGAAGTAGCTGGTTGCTCAATAAGGACAACGACTTCAACCACAAATAAGCCGACCACGACTAGTACTAAGACAACTCCATCAACAACTTCTACTAAGACAACTCCATCAACAACTTCTACTAAGACGACACCGACAACAACAACGAGCACAAAGACCACGCCGTCAACAACAACTAGTACTAAGACAACGCCATCAACAACTAGCACAAAGACCACGCCATCAACAACTTCTACTAAAACTACGCCGTCAACAACTAGCACAAAGACCACACCAACACCAACAACTACAAAGACAACTCCAACACCAACTACAGCAAAGACCACTCCGAGACCAACTACAACAAAGACTACACCAACTACTACAAACACAACTACAACAAAGACTACACCGACACCAACCACTACAACTGTGACTACGCCGTCAACAACTAGCACAAAGACCACGCCATCAACAACTTCTGCTAAAACTACGCCATCAACAACTAGCACAAAGACCACGCCGTCAACAACAACTAGTACTAAGACAACGCCATCAACAACTAGCACAAAGACCACGCCATCAACAACTTCTACTAAAACTACGCCATCAACAACTAGCACAAAGACCACTCCATCACCAACCACTACTAAGACTACACCAACACCAACCACTTCTAAGACTACACCGACACCAACCACTTCTAAGACTACACCGACACCAACCACTACTAAGACTACACCGACACCAACCACTACTAAGACTACACCAACACCAACCACTACTAAGACTACACCCACACCAACCACTACTAAGACTACACCAACACCAACCACTACAACTGTGACTACGCCATCAACAACTAGCACAAAGACCACGCCGTCAACAACAACTAGTACTAAGACAACGCCATCAACAACGAGCACACAGACCACGCCGTCAACAACAACTAGTACTAAGACAACGCCATCAACAACGAGCACACAGACCACGCCGTCAACAACAACTAGTACTAAAACTACGCCATCAACAACTAGCACAAAGACTACACCGACACCATCTACAACAAGGACAACTCCAACACCAACCACTACTAAGACTACACCGACACCAACCACTACTAAGACTACACCAACACCGACCACTACAACTGTGACTACGCCATCAACAACTAGCACAAAGACTACTCCATCACCAACCACTACTAAGACTACACCGAAACCAACCACTACTAAGACTACACCAACACCAACCACTACTAAGACTACACCCACACCAACCACTACTAAGACTACACCAACCACTACAACTGTGACTACGCCATCAACAACTAGCAAAAAGACCACTCCAACACCAACCACTACAAAAACTACACCAACCACTACAAAGACTACACCAACCACTACAAAGACTACACCAACCACTACTAAGACTACACCGACACCAACGACTACTAAGACTACTCCGACACCAACCACTACTAAGACTACACCAACCACTACAAAGACTACACCAACACCAACCACTTCTAAGACTACACCAACACCAACCACTACTAAAACTACACCAACACCAACCACTTCTAAGACTACACCAACACCAACCACTACTAAGACTACACCAACACCAACCACTACTAAGACTACACCAACACCAACCACTACTAACACTACACCAACACCAACCAGTTCTAAGACTACGCCGACACCAACCACTACTAAGACTACACCAATACCAACCACTACTAAGACTACACCAACACCAACCACTACTAAGACTACACCGACACCAACCACTACTAAGACTACACCGACACCAACCACTACTAAGACTACACCAACACCAACCACTACTAAGACTACACCCACACCAACCACTACTAAGACTACACCGACACCAACCACTACTAAGACTACACCAACACCAACCACTATTAAGACTACACCGACACCAACCACTACTAAGACTACACCGACACCAACCACTACTAAGACTACACCGACACCAACCACTACTAAGACTACACCCACACCAACCACTACTAAGACTACACCGACACCAACCACTACTAAGACTACACCGACACCAACCACTACTAAGACTACACCCACACCAACCACTACTAAGACTACACCGACACCAACCACTACTAAGACTACACCAACACCAACCACTACTAAGACTACACCAACACCAACCACTACTAAGACTACACCGACACCAACCACTACTAAGACTACACCGACACCAACCACTACTAAGACTACACCGACACCAACCACTACTAAGACTACACCCACACCAACCACTACTAAGACTACACCGACACCAACCACTACTAAGACTACACCAAAACCAACCACTACTAAGACTACACCCACACCATCCACTACAACTGTGACTACACCATCAACAACTAGCACAAAGACCACTCCATCACCAACCACTACTAAGACTACACCGACACCAACCACTACTAAGACTACACCCACACCAACCACTACTAAGACTACACCGACACCAACCACTACTAAGACTACACCAACACCAACCACTACTAAGACTACACCGACACCAACCACTACTAAGACTACACCCACACCATCCACTACAACTGTGACTACACCATCAACAACTAGCACAAAGACCACTCCATCACCAACCACTACTAAGACTACACCGACACCAACCACTTCTAAGACTACTCCGACACCAACCACTACTAAGACTACACCAACACCTAAAACAACAAGCACAACAGATAAACCAAATCCTACTTGTAGTAATTCAGAATTTTGGCCGCGAGCTGATCCCACTGATTGCAGGTTCTTCTACATTTGTGTCTATGGAGACCTTACGTACGAACAGTGTCCAGATGGCAAGGAATTCAGTCCCATTGACTTTGTGAGTATGAATATAACATAATATCACGCCTCTTATCCCCAAAGTTAGGCAGAGGTGTCCCTACCTATTGCACACAAATATTTCACCAGTTAAATAGGGGCAAGCCTACTGCGATCAACCGAGCGTAAATCCAAACTCTGGCAACTGAGAAAAATGATATTTATAGCTGCACCCCGCGGTTTCACCCACATATGTCTCAATCCCGTAGGAATATCGAGACAAAAGGTATCCTTTGTCCTTCTCCAGGTCGTTGTCTATCCCTGAGCCTTTCATCCAAATCCGTCCAGCCGTTCTAGCGTGATAGCGTTACAAACAAACAAACTCACTTTCGCATTTATAATAATATTAGTTAAGAAGTTCGGAGTCTTACCATTTCCTGACATCATTATTATTTGTCTACCTTTTCCCAACTATGTTAGGTTCGGCTTCCAGTCTAACCGGATGCAGCTGGATAACAGTTTATTTCATGGATCGACTGCTTATCTGACCTTACGTCACGTCACGTATGTATCCCCAGAAGGGTTTGGCTGAGGTGTACTTATAAGTACACCCACAATTTGTTAGTACGACATAATTATGTATATGTACCTACCTAAGTCCCATGTGGCGAGTATATTGCCATCAACCGGGCCAAAATCCAGGCTGCTACTCAGATATTTCTAATAGAAAACTTTCTAATAGACTTTTTTTTTTCTTTTTTTGAGGGTGGGATGTCATCAAATGCCTTCTCCCGCTCTGGGCGGAGGGGGAGGGCGTATCAGAATTTTACTGACTAAAACCCACCCGTGTTCCTTCAGTTGCCTGTTGCCAAGGTCCCGGTATCCCTTTCGGACTTTCCCGCAACGTTGCCCGACCTGGAAATCGAACCTCATGCGTAGCAGTAGTATTTGTGCTATCACTATAACAAAAAGGCAGTTCTAACATGATCTATCAGCATCAAAAGTTTCTATGTGTCAGACCAAATTTTGCCCTTTTAAATTATAACCTTTTTACAGGAATGCCAACCGCCCGAGAAAGCTCAGTGCAGCATTAAAACAACCACTCCGCCAACGACAACGAGTACCACTCTCAGCCCTAGTTATGACTGCGGCAAGTTTGACTCCTGGTCGAAACCTGACCCGAATGACTGCGAACATTTCTACCTATGTATTTATGGACATCGGAGGCATAGGACGTGCCCAAAAGGCTCTGAGTTCAGCCCTACTAGTTTTGTATGTCTATTTTTATCATATTTGGCAGTATAATCAGCCTATCATGTTCCCACTGATGAGACACAGGCCTGCCGTATGCGAGATTACACTTGATATTTAAATGAAATTATAATTGTCTACGAATTCTCTCTTGGGGTTGGCAGAAGTATCCATATTTTGCAATATGACGTTTAAGTCCCATGTGATAAGGGGCTAGCCTATAGCCATTAAACGGGCACAAATCCAGGCTCGGCCCTGCTACTGAGTAATTAAATAACACTTTGCCAAACCTGAGGCCCTAGTCAAAGTGAAATTCTATCAGCGATAACGATGATGGAAAAGGCAAAAATGTATAGGACTGACATAAGCTATCAAAAAGCTTATGTCAATCCTGTTGAAAGTCGTTGTAGAAATACGAAACGCTTTCGAAGCGATTGTCACTTGTCTAAGCCCTCTGGAGTTCGAACGCTTGTGACCACTAGAACAACGAGGCAATCTTCATTTTAACCATTCAAGTCATCTGCCTGCCTTTTCCTAACTATGATGGAATCGGCTTCCAGTTTAACCAGATGCAGCCGAACACATGGAGCAACTGCCATTTCCCGCTTCATTTGATCATACTGAAATTAACCATATTAATCACAAACATTAATTGCCCACAGGAATGCATGCCAAAAGAAGAAGCTGGTTGCAGTGTCATACCAAAAAAACCGCTAGCACTTTCACTCATCGGTCGAAGATACCTCGAAACTCGTCACACTGGTGACACACATCTTGACACTCGTGAGAACCATTGTCTACCGATTTCTGAACGTCTTCTGTACTTCGCAGAAGACCCAGAAGACTGTAAAAGATACTATATCTGTTTTTTCGGAAGGAGTACCCATCTGAAGTGCGCTGAGAACTACTCTTTCAGTGCTGAATTACAGGTGGGTTAGGGTTTATACCACAGGATTTAATAATAATGAATTTGTATGGAAAAGAAGTAGGCCGCCCTTTTAATGTTAAGGGGGATGCGCTAGGGTGGCCCGCGAAATTCAAATTTTCTTACGTTTTTTGCAATTTGCAGGTCAGTTTCAGGTTGTATGTGGATCTAAATATTATTAGCGCTCATAACAAATTGATGTACAGAATTATAAACATTAAAATTAGCAATACAACTCTGTAAGCTCATGTAAGTGCATTGAATGACTATTTCATGAAATCATGACATTTGGCACTTTCATGAACTTAGAGAGTTGTATTGCTGATTGTAATATTTATAATTCGGTAAATCCATATTTGTTACGAGCGCTAATAATATTTAGATCAACATACAACTTAATACTTACCTGCAAATTGCAAAAAACGTAAGAAAATTTGAATTTCGCGGGCTACCATATCGCATCAGCCTTAGGTGGCAATACCAGCGACATAGCTGAAAAAATAAAGGTAGTTATGAGGAACAGGGTGAGAAGTTTCTTATCCTCCATAGAAAAGGGAGGATCCTCCGACCAGACGGGTGACCTGTCCGGTGGGCTACTGCACGACGATTGATAGGGACGTTCTATTATTATCCTAGTCACGCGTCGAACTTTGCTTGCGTGATGCAGGATTTTCCGTGACGTCAGTGTGATGCGTAGTTCGCATGTGGCGTTGTAGATGCCGCCACATGTCTATTAGACTGAGGTGTACCAATCCTTTAGTACACTAAAATTTCACCAGTTTTAAGCCTATTGACATCAACTGGGCACAAATTTAGACTCCAGGCTGCTATTATAAAATACTGATAGAAATCCATGTCCGCTTTGAGAATTTGAGAGGCTTCCGAGTCGAACATGACACGTTATCGGTTATCTGATTTGCCTAGATATACCCCCGACCGCAAAGTCGTCTATAGATTTGGTTTAAACCGTCTTCGGGTTTTAGATTTATGAACAGCGTCTTGAGAACTTCTTCAATGACATTCAATTCGGCACGGAAGCGTATGGAACGGTTGTAAATAGCTATGCAGGGCCATTAGGCTAAGCGTTCGCGTCCTAGCTAGTACAAACAGTAGACGATTGCTACAAAATTGTGAATCAACGTATGCTGTGAAGCTGTAATACAGGTGACGCAGCGCAGGCCAGAGGCTCTAGACAAAGTGACATTCTACCAGCGATAACGATTATGGAAAAGGCAAAAATGTATAGGACTGACATAAGCTATCGAAAAGCTTATGTCAATCCTGTTGAAAGTCTTTGTAGAAATACGAAACGCTTTCGAAGTGATAGTCCCTTGCCTAGGCTCTCAGAGCAGCTTTTCATACTGCGTCTCAAAAACAAGTGACGACCTGCACGCGTCGCTTATAAATCTGTGCCAGCACTACAACGAGATATAGAGCAGGGGAGATACATGTCTGCGTCACACATGCCTGCGCCACACATGCCTGCGCCACAGCGTACGTAGCTGTCAGTACGTTCATGCATTACAAAATCTGCTCTGCTCTGCGCTGCGTGGACCTGCGTCACCTGTGACTCAGCATACGCTTAGCCAAGCTCAGACGTAGCGCGTGCGGCCACTGTCTAGTGGGCGCACGAGGCGCTCCGAGTCCGAATAAAACCTTAACTTATATATATATAAAACCTCTTTTCAGATTTGCCTACCTTCAAACCTGGTGCAATGCAAGAATAAGCAGAAGTGTAAGCACCTACATTAGATTAGTTTAAGTTAATAGCTTGTAAATCTTAATAATTAACTGGCAAAGCATTTAAACCATGTACCTACCTACCTAAATATTAAATAACCCTCCTTTTGGATTACACCGCACTCGAGTAACAATAGAAGATACAGGACAATATTTCACATAACACTTTGGATAAAAAAAACAAAAACTTTGGAAAATAAAATAAAGAAATAGCCACAACATAGTTCATTTTTTATTTAACCCTGCGATTCCGGCAGGATCCATCTCTTCCCGACCTCTAACACCTTCGTGCCCGCACGAGATCATCGAGAATAACCTCGTGCATTATCAGCCTTAAGGCTAACAAACAGGCGCGATATCGCGGGCACGAAAAGGGTCGCATTGCCTATCGCGCCAGTTTGCACGAGGCTTTATTCTTAGCTAGCTTTTGCCTGCAGTTTCTCGCTTACGCGTAGATTTCGGAAAATATACTAGGAGAACGTACTACCAGGATAAAAAGTAGCCTATTTCGTACCCTTGCGCCGGGGTGCCAAATTAAATCGAAATCTGTTTAGCCGTAAAAAGGTAGACTGAGATAGATACGCTTTTTTTTTTTGAGTGGGAAATTATCAAATAACTTCTCCCGCTCTGGGCGGAGCGGAAGGGCGTGTCAGACTCTTGCTGACTAAAACCCATCCGTGTTCCTTCAGTTGCCTGTAGCCAAGGTCCCGGTATCCCTTTCGGACTAAACCGCAACCCTGACAGGCGAGATAGATACCCTGAGTTTACGTCCGCATTAATAATTTCAGTTGTCTCTGCTACGACTCAGTTCTCTCTATGAGAGGGAGTGTGTCGTAATAAACCACGCGGATGCAGCAGGGTGGTAGATGTCACATGTCCTCGAATGTTTGGTTCTAAAACATGTCTCTGTTTCCTCACGATGTTTTCCTTCACCGTTTTGAGAGTATTGACGATGAAATGTTCATACCGTAATGAAAGGAATAGCCAATCTACAAGCTTGGTAGCGTAAGGGGTTGCCCAGAGGGCCTAGACAAAGTTACATTCTAACAGCGTTAGCGATGATGGCATAGACAGAAATGTTTAGGACATAAATGACCGAAAAGCGTATGTGAATCCTGTTGAAAGTCGTTCCATAAGCATAATCAGCCTATAATGTTCCCACTGCTGGGACACAGGCCTCCTTTCTTCGAGAGGGAGTGGGCTGTAATCTACCACGAGGGCCAAGTAGGGGTTGGTACACGTCACATGCTTTCGAATTTTTGGGAGAGCAGGAGGTTTTAACAGCAAAGGTGATGAAATTATTTACATAAAGTAAAGCGCCTGTTTGGATTCGAACCCAGAACCTACAACTCTTAAGTCTGGAGCGTTACCACTAGGCAACCACTGTGTTATGAAGTCATTGAAGAAATACGAAATGCTTTGAAAGATTGCCCTCAATGAGTTCTTACCCCCGTAAGAAATAAAGACTACTTGATTCTTATTATGTTGTTTGTATTTTATTTTTTACCCGACTACGGCGAAGAAAAAGGAGGTTATGATTTTGACCGGTATGTATGTAAGTATGTATGTTCATCTGTTGCCTTGTATCTTCTAAACGACTCATCACAATTTGACAAATAAGGTATCGTTAGAAGCGTCTTGATTGTACGCTGGTTATAGGCTATGACGTCACATTAAATGGCGCCCTCTAGAGGAAATAAAGTCAGGAACTAAAAAAAAAATGTTTAATCGTACTGTTATACCCTAGCCTTGTAGGGGTTAATGCTGAATCAGCGCCTAGTCGGCGCTGCCAACTTAGTTTTGATACGTCATAGTAGTTCATTCGTCTCAGTTCACTACTTACCTCCTGGACAGACGGTCCTGCCCATGGGTCTCTCGCGTATCCTTAATATATAATAACAATTATCCTGGTTATGTAATAAACCAAAATATCTTCCAGTAAACAAATCTTTTTTTTAAAAACCAAACGCTAGAAGACCTTCTAACAAATTGGTGGCAGCGGTGGGATACGGAAATCCCCAGTGACCTTACAAACATTAATTCGCCGCTAAAATATCCAGCGTAATTAAATATCCTGCAAAGTCAAAATTGTAGTGAACGTGAACTATAATATCCTGTGTGTGTCCTTAAAATAATAAACAGCCAGTGTGGTGAAAATAAAATATCCTGCGAAAACTATTGTGTAGTGGTCTAGTACATCCACCGTCAACTATCCTGAGCATCGCGTCGTGCTGCAACTCCTGCATAATCCAATCCTGCATCTATTATTATTCAAGAACCTAGTGACTCAAGCTCCAGCCGCAGACACGCGGCTTATCGCAACGGAATGCTCCTGTTCGCCATAACATCCGTCGCCCACGCATTGCTAGTACTGTGAGTCTTTGGTCATTGTTTATTCTAAAGCTGAGATACTATTTATCACTCTTTAAACTTTTGTCTATTTGCGACTTATTAATTACATTAATTTAATGTTACTACCATTGTGAGACCTGTGACCCGTTTCCTTTCATTTATGGTTGAACAACCTAATTAATATGCCAATAGTGCCTAAAACAGAAAATAAATTGAAACTTGATATCCCAATTTCGGAGAGGCACCCAAGTGATACAGAAAAATCACCTACTAAATCTCCTAGTCCTAGGGTCACGAGGGCTGTTATTGCACGCAGCGCAATGGCCGAACTAGATTTAAATACCTTGTTTAAATTTGTTAAATCGTTTGATGGCAATCGAGAAGCTGTCAACTCATTCATCATAAATTGTAACAACGCGTATGACCTTGCATCAGAACCACAAAAACCAATCCTTTTTAAATATATTCTCAGCCAGTTAGGTGGAAAAGCGGAAATTGCTTGTTCCATAAAAGAATTCGTGTCATGGGAACAACTTAGAGAATTCCTAAAAGCACAATTTAGTGAGCGAAAACATTATGCTCACCTTCTCACCGATCTTCAGGAAAGCAAGCAGAGCCCGCATGATAATGTTAGCCAATTTTCGCTTCGCGTGGAGACCTACCTCTCACAACTGTTAACCGAAATATCCTTATCTAATACTAAGGCAAAGGAATTGCCTGGTCGTACCGCAGCTATGGAGGACTTAGCCCTCCACCATTTCCTTATGGGGTTACACCCCCGTATATCAAACATTGTGAGGTGCAGATCTCCCAAAACATTAAATGAAGCCATTAATTTAGCGATTTCGGAAGAACGCATTCAACAAAGCCTGTATAAGCGTCCACAGGTTGAACAAAAGTTTGTTAATAATAACAAACCAAAACCAGGGCCTTCAAAACCAAACTACACACAATCCACTACGTCAAATCCAAATAAAACCGATGCACTATTTTGTCGGTATTGTAAAACTGCTGGTCACGAAATAAAAGAGTGCAAAAAGCGCGAGTTCTATAATAATAAGTTCCAATTCAAATCGAATAGTAATATTCGGAATAATAATAACAATGTTAACCATATCCGCGAAACATCCGATGACGAACCTGCGGATGAGTTCTACTCACCCTATACACATGACTCCAATGATTTAAACGAAATGGGGTCTCGCGAGGGTGCCGCACGGGACGAAGCATAAGCATCGGCACCCAACAACAAAAAACAATCCGTAGGACTAATCAACAGGGTAACCAGCCCCAAATCGACAGTCCTAATCCTTATCCTCATCCAATGAAGGTCAACCGACAGGGTAACCAGCCCCGAACTGACGACCTTAACTTTGATTCATCACGGACCAACCGACAGGGTAACCAGCCCCAAACTGACAGTCCTAATCCTTATCCTCATCCAAGGAAGGTCAACCGACAGGGTAACCAGCCCCGAACTGACGACCTTAACTTTGACTCATCACAGACCAATCAACATGGTAATCAGCTCCAAATCGATAGTCATAGAACTAAAAATCCAGAATTTTCAGCAGTATCCAACGAAACCAATACTGAGATATACGAGGTAAACCTAGATACATCCAAGAGGTTTCTACCATACGTATTTTTAAGATCACAAGTTTCAGACACCCCTTTATCCTTATTAGTCGATTCGGGCTCCGTCATATGCCTATTAAAACTTTCCAGTATCCAGGAAAATCCACGATTGGTTAAAGAACCAATCAAACTTAAGGGCATTGATCCCGGTGACGAGCCAACTGAAACCGAAGGCCATTTCCAATTAAAATTAACATTAAGTGACAATAAAGTCACATCATTCCGATTTCATGTCATCAAAGACATAAGTTTGCCCTATGATGGTATCATAGGATCAGATTTCTTGACCTTCTTCGGCTGTAAAATTGACTATACAACCGATACCCTCAAAATGAGACAATCGGAAGTTAAATTACACTTCCTCGACCCATTCTATATTATCCCGCCACGTACTGAAACTGTTATTGAGTGTTCAGTACAGGATACCGATCTAAAGGAAGGTATCATTATGGATCAACATTTATCAGAATGTGTCCTTATTTCTAATTGCATCGTAAAGGTCAAGGATAACCTTCGTGTTAATTTAACGATAGCCAATACCTCATTGTCCTTCATAAAAATTAATCCCGATCTAAAACTTGTAATCAAACCCCTACATGCTGCCCTTCAGGTCAGCATGAATAATCGAGAAATATCCAATCGAACCATACAAGTCTTAAACTCACTACGAACTGATCATCTGAATCAAGAGGAGTCTGAAGCCCTCACAGAACTGTGTTCTCAATATTCCGATATTTTTCATTTACCAGATGATCAGTTAACTCACACTACAGCCCTCAACCATAAAATCAAAACAAGTAGCGATATCCCTATTCACACGAAGTCGTACCGATTTCCGGAATGTCATAAAAAGGAAGTCGAAACTCAGGTCAATAAAATGCTGAGCCAAAACATTATAGAGCCGTCATCCTCACCCTGGAGTTCACCGATTTGGATAGTTCCCAAAAAGGCAGACCCCGAAGGACAACGTAAATGGAGAATAGTAATCGATTATAGGAAACTGAACGATATCACTATCGGCGAAACATATCCTATACCACAAATATCCGAGATTCTTGATCAATTAGGAAGTAGCAAATACTTCACGACCTTGGACCTCACATCCGGTTTCCATCAAATTTTGATATCTCCGGACGACGCACCCAAAACTGCGTTTTCCGTACCTCAAGGTCACTTCCAATTTACGCGTATGCCGTTCGGGTTAAAAAACGCACCTTCCACCTTCCAAAGACTAATGAATAATTGCCTTACTGGTCTACAAGGTACAAAATGTTTCGTTTACTTGGATGACATCGTAATTTACTCATATGACCTAACCTCACACGTCGATAACCTGACAGCCGTATTCGATAAACTTCGTAAATTCAACTTAAAGTTACAACCAGAAAAGTGCGAATTTCTTCGCAAAGAAGTCGCTTATTTAGGACATATTATCAACGAAGACGGTGTCAAACCAAATCCCGATAAAATCCGTGCAGTGACCGAGTATCCAATCCCTCTATCTCCGAAAGACATAAAGTCCTTCCTAGGTTTAGTATCGTATTATAGAAGGTTTATACCAGACTTCGCCATGTTGGCTAAACCTTTAACGTCCTTGCTAAAAAAGGACGTCGCCTTCGAGTGGCAAAACGAGCATCAACTTGCTTTTGAATCCTTAAAATCCAAGCTCGTTTCTGCCCCAGTCCTCGCCTATCCAGACTTTACACAACCTTTCCTTCTAACCTGTGATGCTTCGAACTACGCCATATCCGCAATCCTATCCCAGGGCCCAATAGGACAAGACCGCCCTATTGCATATGCATCCCGCACGCTTAACAAAGCAGAGTGCAATTATAGCGTCACGGAAAAGGAATGCCTTGCCATTATCTTCGGCACCAAAACATTCAGACCGTATCTCTACGGTCATCGGTTTAAAATCCTTACAGACCATAGACCATTACAATGGCTATTTAACTGTAAAGACCCAGGATCTAGACTTGTTCGCTGGCGCTTAAAATTAGAAGAATTTGAATATGACATCCAGTATAAAAAGGGAAAAGTTAACGTTAATGCTGACGCCCTATCTCGTTTTCCTGTAAATCCTGTCCAACATACGGATCCTGTAATTTCTAACCCGATTAATGAAGAAGAATCCAACCAAGATCTAGATAGAGACCTAATGGATTTAATAATAGATCCACCTTCGTTCAATCCTGATGCAAATATACAAAATTCTCCTAATCTTCTCGATCCAATCGAAGATCTCTTGCCGTTACCCGATATAAACTTACCTTCAAACATCCCAGACACTGTCAGAGAAGAAATCGAGAATGAAACAATTACTATACCTAATCCTGTATTGGATGAAGGAACAGCTTCAACAATGAAAGCCTCCTAAAATGTCCTGCAAAAGTAATTCTAATTCCCACGTCTATTGATCTAGACGAATCTAATCCATACATCCAAGATATATTGATCGATCCTGAAATTAGCATCAAGACACATGATTCCGAGAAAGAACTTTTCTCGTCCCTGAAAATAGAAATAAATAATAAAATATATTACCTCTTGTTTACCAAAGTCCATCATTTTGATGAAGCTTCCTATCCGGAAATCTTCGAAACCCTGAAAAGAATAAGAAATGAATTAATAATATTCGGAAACGTTAATGAAATTGGTATATCTGATTTGAAAAATCCGTTTGAAAAACATTCATTTGTTAAAGTTTATAATATCCTCACTTACCTTTTCCACGACACGCAAATCAAGGTTAATATATTCCATAACAATATAATATACCCTGCTCCAACGGAAATTAAAAAGATCTTGCATGATAACCATGATATTCCCATAGCAGGTCATTTAGGTTCATCACGAATGTACAATAGGATAAAACAAATGTTTTATTGGAAAGGTATGCGTAGCGATATAGAAACATACGTAAGACAATGTAAGTCGTGCCAAGAAAATAAAGCACTTAGGAAAATTAATCGTGCTCCTATGCAAATTACCAGCACTTCAACTGAACCGTGTCAACGAATTGCACTGGACATCGTAGGTCCGCTCCCTGAAGCAGGACCTGCAAAATTAAAATTTATATTAACAATCCAAGATGACCTTACCAAGTTCTCCTCCGCATATCCTATTCGTAGTACCACAGCAGAAGAAACAAGCGAGTGTCTGCTCCACTATATATCCATATTTGGCATTCCCAAAATGATTCTCACCGACCAGGGTACCAATTTCACATCAGATCTCTTTAAAAAAACGTGTGAATTCCTGAAAATAAAAAATCTGTGGTCTTCACCCTATCACCCACAAACCCAAGGCGCCCTGGAAAGAAGCCATTCAACTCTTAAAGAATATCTCAAGTCTTATACTAACGAAGGACAATCAAATTGGCCTCGTTACATATATACAGCCATGCTCGCTTATAATACTGCCGTTCATTCCACAACTCACTATACACCTTATGAACTAATGTTCGGTAGTAAACCGTTTACCCCTAATTCTATTTATGATGAATGCCCAGGAGCTACTTACCCAGAGTATGTCCGTATGCTACAGGACCGACTAAAATATTCACGAGGAAAAGCATTAGATTTCATAAGGAAATCCAAAGTAACCTCAAAGTCTTATTATGATAACCATACTCGGTCAGTTAGCTATAAAGTCGGTGAATTCGTGTATCTCAAAAACCATTTGAGACTACGTAAGGCTCTATCCCCTCTCTGGAAAGATCCTTATAAAGTAGTAAAAGTTAATAGTAACAATACACTTACCTTACTTATTAATCGGCGTTATGTCACCCATCATTTTGATGAGGTGAAGCCAGCTGATGTCAGAAGTAGCTCGTAGTATCTTTTATTATAGGTTTAAACTTAAGTATTATACATAGGCAGGTATAGTTAAGTAGGTTACTTTATAAGTACTCATATTATATTCATTTAACGTAGCTATTAATTCACAGAACTCTGAGTCATGCTCGAAGTCAACAGGACTACTACGTCCAGCAGATAAAGTCAAGTCCTGGCCTCTATCTCGATCACCTCGGCACATTGAAAATCAGCAGTGGACTGCTGAACGTCGTGATGCCCTTAGACATCTCACACATAGGGCCGCATATTGAAAATATAAACTCTGCTCTTAATACTACTAAACGTCTATGCAAAGGAATTGGTCTGATAGAAAACAGTTGCGATAACATAATAGAACCCTTAAATGCCCGCTACAGCGACATGTATAAAGATTTTTTATCTATTTCACATTTGTTAGAAAAACGGTCAAAACGCGCTTGGGTAGGAGGACTAGGTACTCTGATTAAACAAATATTTGGCAATCTGGACGAAAACGATGGTCTCAGGTTCAATGACGCTATAAATGTATTACAAAATAACGAGAAGAAGTTGATTTCATTAATGAAGGAGAATATTCTACTATCTACATCAACAATTTCATCATTTAATAACTCCATTAATAAAATTAAAGCTAATGAGGTCAACTTAAAAGAAGCTATCGACAAACTCTCGACCAATCTAGTAAAAGTAACTAATGAAACAAATGTATTATTACTACGATTAGAAATTGTTCACATACTCAATAATCTAGAAGTATCAATCTTAACTATGTCATTCCAACTGGAAGACATAACAAACGCGGTCCTATTTAGTAACCAAAATATTCTACACCCATCAATGATTACGTCACAACAATTGTTCCGGGAGCTTGCCGATAACTATCAGCATCTACCTAATGACTTAAAACTACCTGTTGATTTAGATTTAAGTTCTATTCATTTAATCTTGAATGTATCTAGAATAGTTAGTTATTATATTAGTAATAAGATATTTTTCGTGTTACAAATACCCTTAGTGTCTATCAAAGAATATGTATTATTTCATAACATTGCTCTGCCTACTCCTCACAATTTAAGTAAACCTAATACTTTTAGTTTAATTTTACCCAGTTCCAAATATATTGCAATGACCAAAGACAAAACCCAATACAGCACTTTAAACGATTTGGAAAGTTGCAAAATCATCACTGCGGGAAAATATGTGTGCGACATAACAACTGTGTATGCGTCAGATATCAGACCTATTTGTGAAAGTGAATATATGTCAAAAGTGATCAGTGAAACTCCAAAATATTGTGAAACTAGATTTATTTATGGTAACTTAGATATGTGGAAACCTATAGAGAATAATAAATGGATTTACATACAGTCGGTGTCTAATAGAGTTTCAATAGAATGCCGAAACTCAAAATTATTAGAAATTAATGTCTTAGGTACCGGAATACTTACAATCCCTAAAAACTGCATAGGTTACTGTAAAGGAACCACTTTAATCCCGAAATATACCGCACTAAACATTTCTACACCTATAGCCTTTTCTGACTTTAACTTATTAAATGACACTTGCTGTAATGTAATGAGATTAAACCAATCAATCAATAATGTATCCCCTATTAAACTATTAAACACTGATCTAGATGATCTGAAGTTTAATAAGCATATCTTTCTAAAACAATTAAGTAATATAGACAACGTCCTTGACAATCAACCACACATTTTAAAATATGGGATGCATTACTCTATTATTACTTTATTAATTACTATCCTTATAATGTCATTTGTATGTTTTAAAGTTTATAAATGTATACGACCCGGCAGCAGAACCCCAGTTAAAGTATCTTTCTCATCAAAACCAGAATCAATTTGCAAAATTAATACAGAAACCAGTAATTCTGATAATGAAGAAATCTCCCTTCCAGCTATTAGAACTAGAATCTAAAATACTCGATTGCTTTGATCTTACACAAAATAATTACATAACTTCGTAGCAACCCCGAAGTTATTTCTTAAAGGGGGAGGTGTTATACCCTAGCCTTGTAGGGGTTAATGCTGAATCAGCGCCTAGTCGGCGCTGCCAACTTAGTTTTGATACGTCATAGTAGTTCATTCGTCTCAGTTCACTACTTACCTCCTGGACAGACGGTCCTGCCCATGGGTCTCTCGCGTATCCTTAATATATAATAACAATTATCCTGGTTATGTAATAAACCAAAATATCTTCCAGTAAACAAATCTTTTTTTTAAAAACCAAACGCTAGAAGACCTTCTAACAGTACCATGTTGGGTATCAAATGAAAGGGCTTAATGAGCACATTTCAAAAATATACAGGCTGTAAGGGTAAACAGTCTTGTCATTCAAACCATGGGTAGTTGACTTAAATATAAAAATAAATGACCGAACACAACAAAAAAAAAACGTCTATTTCATTAACAGATTTTAAAAAGTTTCTATCCGACACCGTGCTCTCTAGCGAAACAGCTGACTGACTGAGGGAGGGGTCGCGCTCGCGGCCCTTCAGGTCACATCCCGTACCCCCCGCCCGTGTTGAGACGCAAGTTCGTTGCCCTAGCGCATAGGACAACGAACTTGCGTCTCTTGTGGTAAAATGTAGACTTAAAATAAAGAAAAAAAAAGTTGTAGTTTTACATTGATTTTACGTTCTATAAATGAAACCAAACCACTGGTTGCAAGGATAACGGTGTTTACCCTAACACCCTGTATATATTATAACCCCAAAATAATTTAAAAAAAATTAAGTAATAAAAACTAAAACCCAACTACGACTGAAAAGGTATAAACAAGACACCACAGACAGACAAATTAAAAATCCGGAGTCACACGTAATCTGTTCGATTTATGCCGCCCTAACACGTCTCCGATCTCTCTCCGGTCCGGTGCCTGATCTCTCTCCGGTCGTGTCGGATTGCCGTCCCATCGGACTATGAAAGTGAGGGAAGAGAGAGTGCACTTGTGTCTGCGCAAACACTTGTGCACTATAATATCTCCCGCGCCGATGGCTAGTCTCCGTTGAGATTGGCCGCCGTGGCCGAAAATACGGTCTGGAGGACTATTATTATTATACCTTTTCTCGTAGTTGGGTTTTAGTTTTTATTACTTAATTTTTTAAACCTATGGGGATTTGTAAACTTTTGTCCTCGAATCCCCATTGATGGGGATTTACAAATCCCCATTGGTGGGGATTTTCAATGGGGATTTGGTTCCCCATTGATGGGGATTTGTAGGATAACCCGTATATTCAAAGCAGTTTTTAAGATGTATTCGACTATGACGTAATCATAGCTAAATACTTTGCTAATCAACTAATTAGATACTATAATTAATAACTTCCTAGTTTGAAAGATAGCTTTAATCCAATTAAATGATAGTATCTGTTTAATTCTCGATAACAGGTGGACAGATAAAATCTCACTATAATTTAATTATCCACCAAATATAATTTAATCATTATCTCTTTATTTCATTTTTAATACATATAAATTATATTTTTAAATATTAGAATAAAAAAATATATAAAACATTTAAAAATATAAAAAATAGTAGCCCACCGGTATCGGGAACAGGGTCCAAGCTACCGGCGGTCAGGGCTCCAGAGAGAGGAACCTCCTAACAATACGAGCCGTGTCCAGGAGTACAGCTTTCTGAATCAAGCCCTTAATCCAGCTGCCCAACGAGAGCCTCCTTAGGTGTTGGTCAAGGCTCTTGGCAATTAAGCCGTTGGCTGATACGACTATCGGCACAATGATCGCAGAGTCCACATCCCACATGTCGACAACCTCGTGAGCTAATCATTATTATTGTTAATATTGATTGTTGTAAAGTTTCCAAAAGTACCAAAAAAACATAACATAACCTCACGCCTGTATTTCCCGAAGGGTTAGGCAGAGTTAGTTGTACTTTAAAGTATCTACACCGACATATTTCGCCAGTTATGTTTAGTTTAAGTCACATGTAATAGGGAGCGACCCTATTGACATCAACCGAGCAGAGATCCAGACACCGGACTGTAACTGAGAAATTCCAGATGGAACACTGAATAACACTTTCCCCGACCCGGGAATCGAACCCAGGACCTCATGTTAAGCAGTAGCGCTAGACCAAAAGAGGCAGCGTAGGATAAAAAAAAACATCCGGGGCAGACCGATATAAGTGAAAATTAAGCAACAATGCGTAACCTCAACGTAATTCAAACGGCAAACGGTAGATGGCGCTAAAAAGTGTCGAGGTCACGCAACAGAACTAGAGTATTTACAAAAGTAAGTACGCAATATAAAACCGCTCTATATAGGAACAGTACATTTGCCATGGCGCCAATAATATTCAGTAAAATTCCTAAGAATATTAGAGATAGTAACAGTATTTTTATATTTAAAAATAAATTATTTAAATTTTTAAACGATCACTCATTCTATTCAGTTAAGGAATTCTTAGAATTGAAATATTTTTTTTTTATTTCATGTCTTGTTTATTGCTTCGACAAAGTGTTACTGTTAATGTTTGGTTGAGCGCACTGTTAACTGTTAATATGATTGTTTATTTTATTTACTATTTTATTTTGTATGCCCAACGGGCTGATCACAGCATGAACTTATCCTATATTGTATGTAAGACCTATGTTATTTTACCTGTGTATCACAAATAAACTCTTTGATTTGATTTGATTTGAAAAAAACAAATCACTTCAAGCGTGACGATGACGCGAGTTCCATGATTTTTGTTCACCCAAAAAGTGTCTTGTCTATAATGCCAATGCACATGATATATTATATTGTATTTTTTTTCCTCTCAAACAGAGCACCTGCCATCTAATCTCTTCACAACCCTTGGTTGACTGGTAGAAAATGGCTAAGGCCTTAGGCATTTTATCATTTTTTTGAGTGCGAAAAGTTTAAATAAATAAAGTGCTCAACGCACCTAAAAAAGGTTTCACTAAAAAAAATTAACCTCAACAAGTCATCGTTTCAGCTGAAAGACTCCCACTGCTGGGCATTAGACTCCAAGCGTGCGTAGTCAACCAATTCTGTGCTTCTCACGCCCATGGGATTCCTGCGGCTTTCACAAGGTCATCGGTCCACCTTGTGGGCAACAACCTAAACGATGACAATACTTAAATGTGACATCCATTACACATTATTTTTTGAGGATGGGAAATCTTCAAATGACTTCTCCCGATGTGGGCAGAGCGGGAGAACGGGTGTCAGGCTTTTACTGACTAAAACCCACCCGTGTGCCTTCAGTTGCCTGTTGCCAAGGGTCCCGGTAACTTTCGGATTTTCCCGCAACCCCTGGCAGGCATCGGTCCTAGCGGACCCCGCCAATTGTGCTGACATCTCTTTGTCAACATTCGAACTCTGAGATTGTGAGAAATTAGAGATTGCGCCGTCGACCCGGACTGGTCCTTATCGGACGGGGAGCTACCCATTGCTCGCCGCCGCAATCCATTACACCCTGACCAGTGAACCTCGTTGCCATATTGTCTTCTTGCTTCCCGTTATGAGAAAGCGTGGCTGGTGATGAATGCTTGTACCTTCTTTGTATGAGAAAAGTCAGTCAGAAAATCAGTCCATGACTCAGACCACTTCAAATACCTACTTACGTCAAATCAAGATATCATAGAAATAAATACTAAATTATAATTATAAAAACAAAAGAAATTTATCTAATTGCCATTTAACAGTAAATCAATTCGTTTCAGAAGTAATTAGTAGAACAATTAAGAATACTATGTGCATTTTATTAGGAGAAATTAGTCAATAGCACACGGCTAGGAAATGTTAACGGGAACTAAATTTTGTGAGTAAGAAGCATAATATTTTATTAATTTAGGTAAAACGGGACCCTATTTACTTGGGGCATTATGTAACCGACGGCCTTAATGACCAAGTGGATATTGAGAGGGAACGTAGGGCGCTGGCAGTCCGATGTAATATGTTGGCTCGTAGGTTTGCACGCTGTAGCAGGGCAGTCAAAATTACGCTTTTTAAAGCTTATTGCCAAGTGTTTTACACGTGCAGCCTGTGGACCAACTGCACTCAGCGGGCTATCAGCGCCCTACGGGTCCAATATAATAACGGGTTCAGGATGTTGATGGGGCTACCCCGTTTCTGCAGTGCATCAGGTATGTTTGCTCAAGCACACGTCGATGGCTTCCACGCCATCGTCCGACGGAAATCGGCCTCTTTGCTCTGCAGAGTGCGGGAGAGCTCCAACTCCATCCTGAAGACCATAGCGGGGCGGTATGAGTCTCCTTTATTAGGTGATGTTGTTCGAAGATGTATCTCGAACAACAGCCTTGTTACCAAATAGTTAATAAGTTTACTAACATAGGTATAAGTTCTCTTTTTGTTTACTAACCCATATGGATGTGTCTTATCCGAAATAAAGTTTTTTTTTTTTTTTTTTTTTTTTTTTATTTACTCAGGCTGCGCTGTCCGTCCGTCCGTCTGTCTCATGAACCGTGATAGTTAGACAGTTGAAATTTTCACAGATGGTGTATTTCTGTTGCCGCTCTATTAACAAATACTAAAAAACAGAATAAAATAAATATTTAAGGGGGCCATACAACAAACGTGATTTTTTGCCGTTTTTATAGATACGGATTATTTTATAGGTACGGAACCCATCTTGCGCGAGTTCGACTCGCGCTTGGCCGGTTTTTTTACGTTTCTGGGTGACAATCAAGAAGGTGCATTGCCTTGAATTCATCCAAAACTCCAACTTGTCTTCTTTTTACAAGCTTTTTCTTCTCTTCTTTATCTTCTGGTGTGTGGACGATGTCGGGGTCGGCTTCCAGTCTAACTAGATTCAGCGAAATATCTTACATGGAGCGACTGCCTATCTGTCCACAACCCAGATACTGGGTAACACGATACCCGTTGGTAAAACTGGTTATCAGACTTTCGAGTTTTCAGCTATCCATTACAGCTCAAAGGCATTACAGTTAAAGGTGTCAGATTTTTAATTCCTTCTCTTGTTTCAGTTTTGTTATTGTTTGTATTACACTGGCCACCATCGCTGCTAATACCATTGGCGCAACACGATGTAGCCACCACATCTAATGCCAACAATTTAAAGGTATATAAATATTTCCTTTTGCTTTTATAATATTTAAAAAAGTATGTCCTCTTCGTGACAGTACTTATTTTTTTTTATTATTCTTTTATCTACTTATTCCAAATATATTTTTATTTGATATAAAAGTGACTACGTCATAATATAACTTTTCTTTGTTTGTAATAATGTTGTAATTTATTTAAA
This sequence comes from Lithophane socia, assembly GCA_947522985.1. NCBI lineage: Eukaryota > Metazoa > Arthropoda > Insecta > Lepidoptera > Noctuidae > Lithophane > Lithophane socia. Next base: position 1,516,983 of record OX383278.1, read on the forward strand.
AAATAAACCTCCCCCTCCGTTTTTTTTGCATTTGCAGATGAAATATAGCCTATGTCACTCCCACAATTAAGACGAACCTAACGACATCTCGTTTGTTAAAATCCATCAAGCCGTTTAGGCTACAGAGCGTGCCAAAGAAATAGACATAAATACATACAAACATAACTATATACATACTCTCGAAAAACATTCCCTCCTTCTGGGGCAGTTGGGTAAAAATGACGACATTTAGTGCTAAAGCTTCAAAAATTTACTACTGAAAATATGTTTTTTTTTAATCTATCGTAATGATATCTTGTCATTTACAGGTATTAGGATCCAATCAGATTGAGCAAATAATTCCAAATAACTCGAATGTGACTGAAATTATACAGCAAATCGATGTAAAAGATGACGAAAATAAAGTGATCAGTAATATAAATCATGTGATTGTAAGAGATGAAATTATTCAGAATGACAATAATGGAACACTAAATAATGGAACGAATAATGTTCCAACTGACAATGCAAATTCCGTTCTGAATAATACCGGAGTAACAAATCCATTAAATAATTCATCTCCTTTGGTGTTGACTAAACCTCTAAATGCCACTAAAAATACTACGGTAAGATTGAAGAACGAGACTATTTTTCATTATCACCATGATTGTCTTAACCCAATTGATTTAATGTCGGCACAACATGTGTCTTCTTCTACCATTTCTGCCTAACATCCTAACTAATAATATTATAAATGCGAAACTGAGTTTGTTACGCTTTCACGCGGCTGAACAGATTTCGATGATATTTAGCACATTGATACACCGTGACCTGGACATAGAATACTTTATATCCCGATATTCTTACGGGATCGAGACTTACACGGGTGAAACCGCGGGGCGGAGCTAGCCTATAATAGCCATTATCTCAGTAGTCACCTCCTTTCTAGCTATATCATGTATAATCTAGAAGACAACTACTTTTATACAAAATTAATGTACTGCCATCTATAAAAAAATATATTTTATTTTGCAGATACAAGGACTTCAAAATAACCTTGCAAATGAAACAAAAATGAATGCATTAAATAGTACTAATAATGCTAATGTAAGCAATGCTACTATAAAAGAAGTCAGTACAGTGCAAAATGGTAGTACATACAATATAAATGTGAGCAGTACCATAGTACCATACATTTCAGGAGGAACTACAAGCAGTATTAGTATTGAAAATGTTACAAGTTTAAATAATAACTCACCTTCCGGTTTAGATAATAAAAAATCCGGAGATGGAAAAAATAACTTACATAAAAGTGTAAAGGATGCTGAAGTTGAACTTGCCTGGAGATCCGATATTCCCGTTGGAAAAAACAAAACAAAAAATGTAAAACATATCGTTAAGTTAGATTCTCAAAATGTTACTTTACAAGCAAATAACATTAATGGCAGTGTAAGTAATAGCAATAACAATTTGTTAGATTCTGAAAACGATGAGGAAAAAAGTATTTTTGTAATCTTAAACTCTGGAAACATAGATGGTTTATCTGTCAATTCACCTGCTAATAGCGGAAAGCTTCAAACAAATTCAGATAATAAACCTATTGAAAATTCGAAATTATTAAACAATTTAATCAATTCAACGATAAATGAAGTTCTTTCAAAGATACTGAAACAAAATTACGGTAATTTAAATGCCGCACATATATTCTTATTGCTAAATTCTGGAAGCATATCAAACGTTCATGTTAGTTCTCCTATTTTGGAAAATATTGTTAAAAATACAACTACAAAAGACAGACTAAGACGGCATTTGAATGAATCAAATACAAATAATACTAATGTGGAACCTGTAACATTAAAACCATCAACTGATAAATTAAATCATATTATTGACGTTAAGTTCAGAACCGGTCAACATAAGGCTACACAAAATAATGAAAAGAAAGATAATAATGTCACCGATATACCTTTAGATACTAACCAAAATAATTCTTCCCTCGGATCAAATGCTCCTGCCACTCTTGCTAACACTAATGCCACTGTTGTTGATCTATTTAAAGACGAAGAAATTTCAAATGCAGAAGCGCCGGCTTTCAGATCGATACCAGACAAAATAAGAAAATTACAACAAGTTTCCAAAGTCGTACACAATGAACTAAATGATACAAAAGACCATAATTTAGTTCTAAAACTATCGCCTGAAACCCCACCAATATCTATCAATTTAAACCAAATACCGTTAAACAAACTTCTTGATGGCGCTTTTAGTTTTATAAAAAGATTAAAAAGAAACACACATGATAAATCAGAAAACAGTTACCCCTGGAAAACAAATTGTAAAACAAAACAAATCGACGAACATCATGCTATGAAATCTTGTGAAAACTCCAAATCGTTCAATAATGATTTGACTATAGAGACTAAACCAACCAGAAAAGCTTTTGATGATAATATTTCCAATGTGCTGAAACTATATGACTCCGTAGACCTTATCTGCCCGCTTTCAGTTATCGTAAATTTATATAAACAACAGGTTTTAGACAATCTAGCGAGGAACGAACCGGATAGTCTTTTAAATAAAATTCTAAGTTCATTTATCAACGGTAATGAGGATGCTATCAATTTGGCATCTAAAGAGTTATCCGTTCTGCCTATCCCTGTTAAGCTTAGGTTACAGCTAGTTCATGGAAAATCAAAGGAATTTATGGAACAGCTAAGTGATATTGTGGATGCAACGCTATGTTCATTGTCCTAAAGCTTTGGTTTCATAAGAAAGCGGTGAGCGGTCACAGAATAACAGCTGTCCAGAGAGCCTAGACAAGTGACAATCGCTTCGAAAGCGTTTCGTATTTCTACAACGACTTTGAAATAAGCTTCGATAGCTTATGTCAGTACAATATATTTTTGTCTTTTCCATCATCGTTATCGCTGTTAGAATGTCACTTTGTCTAGGGCCTCAGAGCCGTTTTTTGACAACTTAATATCAAACACTGGTCAAAATTAAAGATTTTCATAACGACCGATAAAATATGATGGAACCGCTTTCCTAGGAAACCAATGTTACGTGGTGCATACTGAGTGCAATTGACATTATTAGATACAAATGATTAAGTCCAATATTCTTCACACATAAACATAAACATTCATACACTCACACATACGCACACATATACACACAGACGTACACATCATACATATTATTAGAATTTGTTTTTATTTCATTTTCTATACACATAAATTATATTTTTAAATATTAGAATAAAAAAATATATAAAAACATTTAAAAATATAAAAAATTGTAGCCCACCGGTATCGGGAACAGGGTCCAAGCTACGCTTGATTCAGAAAGCGGTACTCCTGGACACGGCTCGCATTGTTAGGAGGTTCCTCTCTCTGGAGCCCTGACCCGGCGGTCAGGGCTCCCTTAATCCAGTTGCCCAACGAGAGCCTCCTTAGGTGTTGGTCGAGGCTCTTGGCAATTAAGGCATTGGCTGATACGACTATCGGCACAATGATCGCAGAGTCCACATTATTAGAATTTATTAGTATGGCATTGAATTTGTAGCTCAGAATATTTATAATAAATTTCCAAGACTGCCCGTCAACATGATCTAATGTACTTTACAAATCTGAAACCTTTCTTTTAGATTTACTTCAGGTTTCTTTACATCTTTCTTGAAGAATATTTCGGCTAAACAGTCTGAAATTGCCAATATAAAAATAATAGGTAAATATTTTTTGTATTAAATTGGCACAATTCGTCAATTTGTTGTGATAAAGCTGTCAAAGAAGTTTTATACGGATTCGAATATACGGACAATTTAAGTTGGTAGTCAAATACAGTATGCAAGGGTAAACACCGTTTTCACTCAAACCATGGGTAGTTGACTTAAATATAAAAATAAATGACCCAGTAACAAAAAAAAAAACCTTGTTTTCATTAAAAAAAAATTAAAAGTAAATATTCGTCACTGTCCCAATACTCATGGACACGCGTTCGAGAGAGCTGCGAAACAGCTGAAGGCCGGTCATGTAACGTCCCGCGCGTCCCGTTCGCCCCCGCCAACGGCCGGCCGCGGCCGGTCGTAGCCCTTGCATGTAGGGTGAAATATTCTTGTGGAAAAATGTAGATTTTCTTAAAAAAAAAATGTTGCTTTTTCCCATTGATTTTACGTTCTATAAATGAAACCAAACCACTGGTTTCAAGGATAACGGTGTTTACACTAACACCCTGTATATAAACAATTAATTTCCCGTATTTAAAAAAGCGTGGCGCTTAATGTTCATGACCTTTGCGCTGCAGATTTAAGTGATATTAATATTTTGTATATTATTATTTAAATAAATAAAAAAAAGATTAAAACATGAAACTTTTTATTTACAACATATTTTCGCACCTCTCTGGATTTTTGTCAACCTTTGGTTTCAAATTATAATAATATAATAACTTATATCAGACTAGTTTTATTCTTAAGCAATTTTATACAATAAATATACTTATCCTACATTAAAATCAAAGACTTTTATTACAAAAATAAAAGCGGATAAAAACGGTGCGAAATTTTTCAAATATTTGGTTTAATAATAAATATTATCATTAATTTTATTAACAATTTCAGGCAAAAATATTTGAAAATCAGATTCTTTTTTGTTGTTCGATTATTTTTCTGAAATTGATTGTTAAGAGAGACGAATCGAGAAATCATGGGACTTAGGACCACACCTTAAATATTTAGAAGTAAGTATAGAAAAAAATAAAAATATTTAAAAAAAATTAGAAAGCAAAAAATATGAAGAAAAATGAAACGCAAGTGTGGGCAGCCCTACTAAAAGAAAAATAATATCTAGCCAAGTATATGTTCTCTAATTAAAGCTAAATTATTATCACAAGAAAGAGCCATGACAGATGACCGATAGTTTCTCCGTCTCTTTTCGTCTTTTAGCAGATTCCTCACTTCTTCTCCACCTAGCAATCAATTTATCCAACAACATTATGTTCATCAGCTGTAGATCTCAAAGTTTCATTACTAACGATTATTGTATATACAGGGTATTTATTAAGTAATCCTTTTTACAATATTTCGTTTCTGACCACTCGGTACTTTTTAGTGCCAGACAATCAACTGACATGATACCACTAGATGAATAGTCTAACAACGATATAAAAATATAAAATGTTGTAGTAAATAAGATTACTCAATAAATATTCTAGTGCCGAAGTCATTTTGTTCTGTGGTCGTAGTGTCAGGCGATCATATCGTCTTTTTCTTTAGTTTTGCTGTGCAACCGTTGTGTGATATGTGGACGCAAGACTGTGGAAAAACAAAATAACAATGATTAGGACATTGTTCATCTTCTCTCACATACGTAACTGTCACACTACGTCAATTTTCCATGTCAATTTCATACAATTGTCAAACGTCAGATTCACTTTGTTTGTATTGTTATGCCAATAAAAAATAATTAATTAATTATTAACCAAGAATACTCAGAAAAAGTACCACATTATAATGAAAAGTTAAATCAACCCACCGTCAACTCCGGATCAAACTCAAATCCACTGCTACAGAACATTTGTGTTGCAAATTCTCCTGCGCAGAAGTAGTAAGACTCGCACCCTTCTGGATCAGGCATATTTCCATAAACGCCTTTAGGACAGGCTATTTCCGCATTCTTCTTTTTCTTATTCTCAGCTTCTACTTGCGTCGCAAGTAATTCTTCGAAGGACGCGCCTAATTCCGAAGACGAGTTGGTGTCAAGTTGTTGCGAAGTAGTGGTGGTCTCTTCTGAAGTTGTGTTTGTCTCTTCTGAAGGTATTGGTTGTGATTTTTGCGCGGTAGTGCCAAGTGTGCAACCTCCTTCAGCGATTGGTATGCAATTCTGTTACAAGAAAAAGTGGGTTATGTATGATGAGGTTTATAAATTTCTTAGTGTAAAGAACTTACTGAATATTAGAAATATTAAAACTGACCAGAAACGTAAAGATTTCTCAGAAATTGGTGAATGATTGACTTTTGTCTATTGACTCGACCCAACGTCTTACCCCGTGTCCTAACCGAAAGCGACCGTCGCGCGAGTACGCGATCGTCTGTATGAATAAAGAAGTACAAAAACGACTTGATTGCATCCGTATTCATATAGAAGAGCGCTTTAAATTAAATTCGTTCGTCTTTGAAAATCACAGGCACATCTGGAAGCGTCGTATTTAAGAACAATTCTTTGGCATGAATCTAGATTCAAACTTTTTAGTTGTCATTCTAATCTGTACTCAAATCTAGGTTCAAGCTTGAATATACAGATAGAATCCAGGCCTAAGTGACTTTTAATTTAGTTTATTAATAAAACGTACCCCAACTGAATGGTCATATTCAAATCCGTCTGGACAACGTAGATGCAGTGGGTTTCCAGCACCAATACATCTGTAGAAATAGTCACATCTCTCAGGATCTGGCATGCTTCCAAACATATTCGAAGCACATATTGGCGCCGCTGTTGTTAGTGCTTCTGTTGTTGTTATTGTTGTCGCTTCTGTTGCTATTGTAGTTGTTTCTGTAGGTATGGTAGTCGCTTCTGCAGGTATAGTAGTTGCTTCAGAAGTTACTGTTGTTGCTTCTGTTGGCACTTCTGTTTTTATTGTTGAAACTTCTGCTGGTATAGTAGTCGCTTCAGAAGTTATTGTAGTCGCTTCTGTGGGCGATTTTGTTGTTATTGTTGACGCTTCTGTTAATAGAGTAGTCGTTTCAGAAGTTATTGTTGTTGCGTCTGTAGGTATGGTGGTCGCTTCCGCAGGAATAGTAGTCGCTTCTGTGGGCGATTCTGTTGTTATTGTTGACGCTTCTGTTAATACAGTAGTCGTTTCAGAAGTTATTGTTGTTGCTTCTGTAGGTATGGTGGTTGCTTCTGCAGGTATAGTAGTCGCTTCAGAAGTTATTGGAGTTGCTTCTGTAGGTAGAGTAGTCGCTTCTGTGGGCGCTTCTGTTGTTATTGTTGAAGCTTCTGTTGGTATAGCAGTCACTTCAGAAGTTATTGTTGTTGCTTCTGCAGGAATAGTAGGCGCTTCAGAAGTTGTTGTAGTCGCTTCTGTTGGTAGAGTAGTCGCTTCTGTGGGCGCTTCTGTTGTTATTGTTGAAGCTTCTGTTGGTATAGCAGTCACTTCAGAAATTATTGTTGTTGCTTCTTCAGGTATAGTAGTTGCTTCAGGTATTATTGTAGCTTCTTCTATGGGCGCTTCAGTTGTTATGGTTGACGCTTCTGTTGTAATTGTATTTGCTTCTGTAGGAACAGTAGTTTCTTCTGTAGGTACGGTAGTCACTTGTACAGGTATAGTAGTCTCTTCTGTAGGTTTAGTAGTTGTTTCTGTAGGTGTAGATACTTCCGTAGTTGGTTCATTGGTAGTAGTTATGTCTTCTGGTGTTGTTGTTGTTGGGATAGTTGTGCTAGTAAGTTCCTGAGGTGGGCTTGTTGTTCCGGTACTGCCAAGTGTGCAACCTCCTTCTGCGATTTCCACACAGCTCTGTAAAAAAAACATTTAAAATGAGAACTCATAACAGTAGAATATTATTTACTTAATTACTTTAGAATTATTGAAACAAAATGACCATCTTGATTTACATTTTGATCTCATTAACGACTTTAACACCTTCGAAAACTATGAAAACGAGCGCGTCTCTCTTGGATTTTCATTTTGACCTCACTATCGGCTTTAGCACTCTTTAAAACTATGACAAAGATACAAATGACGAAACATTTTAATATTTTCGCCGCCATCTTAGATTTACATTTTGACCTCACTATCGGCACCCTAACCAAAAATCAATAATTTCTACTATTAAGTGTTATTATTAGTCAAACTTACTTCTAGTTTAGGATCAAATTCATATCCATTGGTACAGTGTAACTTCAGTGCATAACCATCAACACATTTATAGAAGTAAATACAGCTTTCCGTGTCAGGGAAGTTCACAGCTGCACCTTCTGGACATAAGGTTGCCGTGTCCCCTGCAAGTGTGGTTGGTGGTACTGTGGTGGGCGCAGGAGTTGGAGCAGTGGGTTCAGTGTTGGTATCTTCTGGGAGCGTTTGTGAAGTTGTCTGTCCGTTGGTAAGGGTGCAACCACCTGGGGCTATTTCTATGCATATCTGAAATGGAGAGGAGATTGTTTAGCAATTGTATCAACTGTGAAAGTTATTCTAAAGCGGAGACTATTATTTGACGTTTAATTAATTAAGACACTATGTATATGACAAAAAAATATTTATGATCTTAGACATTTTTGATTTTAAGATTTAGCGTTTCATTTTTGAATAATTATATATTATAAGGAAAGCAAACTATTAATTTATTGAAATACCTGTCAAATCTGTTAGTAGGCTGACAAGATTCTTTAACGAAAACTTTATGACACAAGTTCACATTTCATTAAAAAACAGACACAGAAATCAAATCAGCTATCAAAAATAATCAATGATTCAAAATAATCAGTGGTTCAAAACTGCAAAAAATATAAAACTCACCCTCGAATTTCTATCAAATTCAAATCCTTCAGCACATAAAAGATGCAGCGGTGGCATTACAGAACAGTCATAGAAGGCATCACATCTGACTGGGTCAGCCACTTTGCCGACCTGATCGTCAGGGCACTCGAACTGTTCTGCGGCCGTGTTGTCTTCTGGCACGAAAGTTGTTGGGAGCACTGTGGTTGGGGTACCTAATGTGCAGCCCCCTTCTGCTATTAGGACACATCCCTGGAAAAATGGAAACAAGTATAAAACAAAATGTTGATTTTCATTTGTTTTCGTTTCTAAAGATTTCAGCGTCTCATTCACATATGGTCATGATTGTACGATCTGAATCATTTTTCTTTCATTTCTAATATTTATTGTATTCCGCAATCTGAAATTAGATCAGGTCAGCAAAAATATTGCTGTTTCTACATTTAAAGTAATAAAGAAAAATATTTTATTTGGGACACAGACAAGGAATACAAAACAATAAAAAAATAAACATTTAATTTAAATTAAATTTAAAACTAACAATTTTAAACATTTTTTTTCTAATTTGACAAAAAAAAAGACCTGTGCGAGGATAAAAAGGCATTTATACCAACACAAAAGGTACGGTGGACCAGACAGTTTTTAGCGCATAGATACAAACGTCTAAAATTACGTTATAATAATTTATTGCTCTCTTAGTTCAATATCATACAAATGACAAGGACAACTGACCTATATAATATAAAGCGTGCTTATAAAAAGATCGTTTACAAAAATATTTTCAAGCGAAATCGTATCTACTCACCCCAAGAGTGGAACTAAATTCGAATCCTTCACTGCAACGCAACAACATCGGAATTCCATTAGTGCACATATAGAACGATTCACACGACTCCGGGTGGGCTACATTGCCGAACTGTCCAGCTGCACAAATCGGAGGTGCGGTAATCACTTCTGTAGTAGTCTCGACGGCATCTGTAGTCGTGGTTTCATTTTCAATCGCACCTGGTGCGTTTTGTTCTTCTGATGAGCCATTGTCCTCTGAGTCATTGCCTGTGCTTGATCCGAGGGTGCAACCACCTTCTGCTATTTCTACGCAGGTCTGAAAATAATGTTAGGTATTTATTGTTAGTTTTACTTATAACCCCATTTATCCCCCCCATCCATCCAACTATCCTATTTTTTTTTAAACTCCTATCACTAGATTTATATGTTTTACTATATACTACTATACTATATGTCTTACGTTCTATGGATTTCAAAGTCTGAATAAAAAGTTTTTTTTTTTTTTTATACGAAAAATAATAATATATATCTAAGAAATCTTGAGTAATTTTTGGTCCTCTAAAATTCTTAGGGAATTTTCAGGTTTTCCACAAAACCGTAATCACTATTATGATACAAATACTACAAAATAAATCATGAATCCTCTACTATATAGCAATCCCAAAACAAGTTTTAAATAAATTTATTAATATATTTTTTTAAATTGGCACACAAATACCACAAATTATGATTAGCGCCAAACCTTTTTAAAACATCGTTCTGTTTGGATCGACCGCTTGGAGACGACAGAGACAGAACGAAGTTTTAAACACGTTTATCACTAAACGCGTGATTTGTGACGCAAGCCTCATTAGGGTTCAGAAAAAAATCAGTCATCCAAAAGTATATTATTATGTAAAGTAAATTATTCAACTCACCTTCGATTGCGGATCAAATTCGAATCCTTCACTACAGAACAACTCGAACGGTATACCGTTAGCGCACATATAGAACCCTTCACATAATTCTGGGTGCGGTACGTTCCCAAAAACATTTACTGGGCAAATCGGTGCTGGTGTAGTGACTTCGACTTTTTCCGTAGTCGGGTCACTTTCCAAAGTCGTTTCAGTAGGTTTTGAAGTCGCCTCAGAATCAGGAGTTGTTGTTTCTGTTTCTGTGTTTTCTGTAGATTGAGTAGTTGTTGATTCTTCAGGTAATGGTGCAGTAGTAAATTCATCGACTGTGGTAGATTTAGAAGTTGTTGTTAAAGCTTCAGTGTCATCAGTAACTGTCGTTGTTGCCTCAGGAACTGCAGTTGTTGGTCCTGCAGTAGTGTCTGTTACATCTAATGACGAGTCCGGTCCCTTTGTTGGCTCTGATGGTTTTGTAGGGTCTAAAGTTGTTGGTTCTGAAGGTTCTGCAGTAGGTGGAGCGACGGTATTGATATCTTCTACTGAATTTGAGTCATCTCCTTTAGGAGTAGTTACAGTGCCTTGTCCGAGTGTACATCCTCCCTCGGCGATGAGCACGCAATTCTGGGAACATTGATAGTATTTAATATGTTAATTCGTTACTTTATGTTATTTGTAAGTTTTTGTGTTTATGTGTACAAACTGATAACTAATATGTTGTTTAAACTGTGAATATAAGTCATTACGACTAAAACATACATATTTAATAACACAAACATTGGTAATGTATTAATTTTTAAATCCAGGAATGTTGGGGTCGGCTTCCAGTCTAAGCAGATGCAGTTGAATACCAGTATTTTAAAGAAAAAAATAAAAACAATATTATATTTTTTGCAAATTTGTAAATATTTATTGTTTGTGTTTTGTTTATCATTCAGACGAAAGATGTTCATTAGTGGACAAAGGCGTCCCTAAACATCATCACAGTGGCTGGTCCTATGCCTCCCACATCCAGTAGATTCTCGTGACCTTCACGAGTTGATAGTCTTATTGGTACTGAAGGAAGAAGGAAGTGGGTGTACTATACAGCTCTGCCTAACCCATCGGAGAATACAGGCGTGATGTTATGTTCAATATTAGAAAATAAATAAAACTTACCGCTACAATAGGATCAAATTCATGTCCTTCTGCGCAAAGTCGTTCTATCGGAGTCACACCCATGCACATGAAGAATGCGTCACACCTGTCTGGGTGAGCAACATTTCCAAATACTCCTGGTGGGCAAACTGACGCTGGTGTAGTCACCTCCTGAGTTTCTGTAGTCGTTTGAACGGCTTCAGAAGTCGTTTGAGCGGCTTCAGAAGTCGTTTCAGCGGCTTCAGAAGTCGTGTCCACTGGTTTTAAAGTCGTTGCTACATCCGGAATCAGATTTGGAGCGGCAGTTGTGATTTCTGATTCTGATGAGTCTGAATCATCATCACTTATGTCTTCATCTCCTGGAGGTCCATTGCCTTGCCCGAGTGTACATCCTCCCTCGGCGATGACCACACAATTCTGTAAACATTAAAATAGTATTTATTGTTGAAATTATACTCAAACTTATTTAAAAAGGATTTAAAGAATATTAATTATCTTAATTCGTTATTTTATGTTTTTGTATAAGTGGTGTTAACTGTGAATATAAATTGGTTATGGTTTATTACATATTATAACAAGAGAAACTTTGGTAATGTATTAATTTAAAATCCAAAAAAGTTTAAAGAAAAAAAAACACATAAAATATTTTATTTGCAAGTTTTTGCAAATATTTGTTGTTTGTGTTAATTGTTTATGTCATTCACCGGTGGACAAAGGCCTCCCTCAAGCATCATCACAGTGACTGGTCAAAGTCAAAGTCAAAGTCAAATAATTTATTTCAAATAGGCACATAATATGGCACTTTTGAACGTCAAACAAAGAAATAGAATTGATTCTAGTTGCCCCTTCCAAAAGGTAGTTTTCGTATGGAGAAGAATGGGCAAGAAACTCCACCGTTACTCTTTTAAAAATGTTTTACAATATTTTGTATACATTAATTATATAATTATATGTGAAGACGATGCACCTATAATAAGATTACTGTACCACAAAAGGTAAAAAGAATTATAAATGGAGCAATAATGAATAAATTAATTACCAGATACATGGTGCTCACATATTTACAAAGATTGTAAAAGTATACGATATTACAATAGTCCTAACATTGTTACAAGTAGTACATACAAATAATAAATAAAAAAACTAAATTAGCTATCAGTTTGATTTTGTCCAGACACTAAATCGTCCTATGGAGCAAGACCAGCATGTTTCCAAGCATTCTTATCTTGGATATAATCCTCTAATTTGTAATAAGCTTGTTTACAAAGTGTACTTTTTATATGAGTTTTAAATTTTCTTTCATTTAATTGCAATATATCACAAGGTATTTTGTTATAGCATTTAACGCAGTACCCCATAAAAGATGTTTGTACTTTAGCTAATCTGAAAAATGGTTGATCTATTTTATCTTTATTTCTAGTATTAAAATTATGTCTGTCACTTATTATATATCACTGGTCCTATGCCTCCCACATCCAGTAGATTCTCTTGACCTTCACGAGTTTTAGTGTTATTGGTACTGAAGGAAGAAGGAAGTGGGTGTACTACACAGCTCTGCCTAACACATCGGAGAATAGAGGGGTGATGTTATGTTCTATGCTTGAAAATAAATAATAAATAAACACTTACCGCTACAATAGGATCAAATTCATGTCCTTCTGCGCAAAGTCGTTCTATCGGAGTCACACCCATGCACATGAAGAATGCGTCACACCTGTCTGGGTGAGCCACATTTCCAAATACTCCTGGTGGGCAAACTGACGCTGGCGTAGTCACCTCCTGAGTTTCTGTAGTCGTTTGAACGGCTTCAGAAGTCGTTTGAGCGGCTTCAGAAGTCGTTTCAACGGCTTCAGAAGTCGTGTCCACTGGTTTCAAAGTCGTTGTTACATCCGGAATCGGATTTGGAGCGGCAGTTGTGATTTCTGATTCTGATGAGTCTGAATCATCATCACTTATGTCTTCATCTCCTGGAGGTCCATTGCCTTGTCCGAGTGTACATCCTCCCTCGGCGATCACCACGCAATTCTGTTAACATTAAAATAGTATTTATTGTTGAAAATATACTCAAACTTATTTAAAAAGGATTTAAAGAATGTTAATTATGTTAATTAGTTATTTTATGTTTTTTTATAAGTGGTGAAAACTGTGAATATAAATTGGTTATGGTTTATTACATATTATAACAACAGGAACTTTGGAAATGTATTAATTTAAAATAAAATAAAAATTAAAGAAAATAAATACATTAAAAAAAATATTTGCATGTTTTTGCAAATATTTGCTGTTTGTGTTAATTGTTCATGTCACTCAACGGTGGACAAAGGCCTCCAGTAGATTCTCGTGTCCTTCACGAGTTTTAGTGTTATTGATACTGAAGGAAGAACGAAGTGGGTGTATTACACAGCTCTGCTTAACCCTTCGAAGAATACTGGGGTGATGTTATGTTCTATGCTTGAAAATAAATAATAAATAAACACTTACCGCTACAATAGGATCAAATTCATGTCCTTCAGCGCAAAGTCGTTCTATCGGAGTCACACCCATGCACATGAAGAATGCGTCACATCTGTCTGGATGAGCAACATTTCCAAATACTCCTGGTGGGCAAACTGACGCTGGTGTAGTCACCTCCTGAGTTTCTGTAGTCGTTTGAACGGCTTCAGAAGTCGTTTGAGCGGCTTCAGAAGTCGTTTCAGCGGCTTCAGAAGTCGTGTCCACTGGTTTTAAAGTCGTTGTTAAATCCGGAATCGGATTTGGAGCGGCAGTTGTGATTTCTGATTCTGATGAGTCTGAATCATCATCACTTATGTCTTCATCTCCTGGAGGTCCATTGCCTTGTCCGAGTGTACATCCTCCCTCGGCGATCACCACGCAATTCTGGAAATATTGAAATAGTATTTTCTGTTGAAATACTTTTTACAAAAAAAAAAACAACTGACTTCCAAAAAAATTACTACAAAGTAAAAAATTACTTTAATTTCGGAAGTCGGTGTCTTTTCTTATAAATTTTTGTGTTTTGTCACCGACTTCTTTAAAATGCAAAAATGTTTAAAGAATAAAAAATGAACACATAAACAAATTTTTTTGCAAGTTTTTGCAGATACAGCTTGGCAAAAAAGAGTTTGGAAAAAATGAGGGCGCCACTACCGCATATAGGTCACTTCAAATGGGAAATGAGTAAAATAATTTAAACAAATAGTTGAAAACGCTGCTTGTACTGACTCAAAAACCTATTAGCACTCGTCGGCAAAGTAGTGCCATCATCATAGGTCTGCATTACCTAAGTAAAATATTTAGTTCCATCTGTCACCGCATCATACTCATTTTTGCCAAGCTGTACATTATTTGTTGTTTCTGTTTTGTTTATGTCATTCCGTAGTCTCAAGTATCATCACAGTGACTGGTCCTATGCCTCCCATATCCAGTAGATTCTCGTGACCTTCACGAGTTTTAGTGTTATTGGTACTGAAGGAAGAAGGAAGTGGGTGTACTACACTGCTCTGCCTAACCCTTCGGGGAATACAGGGATGGTGTTATATTCAATGTTTGAAAATAAATAGTAAATAAACACTAACCGCTACAATAGGATCAAATTCATGTCCTTCTGCGCAAAGTCGTTCTATCGGAGTCACACCCATGCACATGAAGAATGCGTCACACCTGTCTGGGTGAGCAACATTTCCAAATGCTCCCGGTGGGCAAATTGGCGCTGGTGTAGTCACCTCATCACTTCCAGAAGTCCACTCTTCACTTTCAGAAGTCGTTTCGATACTGTCTATAGTCGTTGGAGTCGATTCCTGAGTGGTGTTGGGTTCAGTATGTGTTTCGTCATCATCGGGTGTTGTTCCAGTGATTTGTCCAAGGGTACAACCGCCTTCGGTAATGGGTACGCATTCCTAAGAACAAATAATAATTCACTACTTGAACTTGTAAATCTTGTTTATTCGTGTATTACTCCAACTAGCATATGGGCCGGTTGTTTCAAACGGTTGGTTAACGTAACATACGTACGTCAAATTTAACGTTAGTTAAATACAAAGCTTTGTGTCAAAGTTATTCCATTATTTCGTGGAACAACGCTTGTTTTTGATTTGACGATAGTTAGCGCCATTTTTGACGTTTACCCGTGCGTAAAGTGGACGTGAAACAACCCGCCCTTAGTGTCCTACCCTACGTTTGTCCAGCAATGTAATCGTATTCTCGGTGCATCGTCTTCACATTATATAATTGATGTATACAAAATATTGTAAATCTTTTTTTTAAAGAGTGTCGGTGGAATTCCTTGCCCATTCTTCTCCATACGAAAACTACCTTTTGGAAGGGGCAACTAGAATCAGTTCTATTTCTTTGTTTTTGACGTTCAAAACTGACTTTAATGTGCCTACTTGAAATAAATTAATTGACTTTAACTTTGAATTTGAATGTTCTACAGCTTATTTGACACTTACATTTTTGCAAGAAATACAATGTTTTATTTTTGTTTGTTTTTCTTTTAACATTTATTTATTACTAGCTGCGCCCCTTAGTTACGCCTCGCGTAAGTCTCGATCCCGTGGGAATATCGGGATAAAAAGTATCCCATGTGTTAATCCAGGTTATAAACTATAAAATTATGTTTGCCAAATTTCATCCAAATCCATTCAGCCGTTTTTGCGTGATTGAGTAACAAACATCCAAACACAAATACACACAAACTTCCACATTTATAATATTAGTAGGATTAGGTGGGCTATGTCGACCACTCAGGTTCTCATACCAGCTTAAATATTAAAGAGATTTACAAAAAAAAAAAACTTACCCGGACCAAAGGCTCGAATTCTTCTCCAGCACTACATATCACTAATAATGAGGTGCCATCACACATGTAGAAGGCATCACATCTGTCTGGGTGGGGTATCTTGCCATATACTCCAGGTGGGCAAACCGAATCTGGTGTGGTTACTTCCTCACTTTCTGGAGCCGAAGTCATGTCCACTGGTGCTGGAGTCGTTTCGGAGCTTTCAGCTGTCGTAGGATTGGTTTCTGGATATGAGACTTCGTCATCATCAGGTGTTGCTTCAGTGATGGAGCCAAGGGTGCAACCACCTTCGGTTATGAGAACGCAATCCTAACAAAAAAAAAAACTTGTTAGTATAATAGAAATAGTGTAGTGTAGTATCGGCGGATGAAAACATCGTCTAGATATTATATTTATTTAATTTTTATGCGTGCGGCGACAAGCCGCGTGTAGTGCCCAGGCCCCGGCGGGCCGTGCGAATTATGGCGAAACGTCTGACGCGTGAGACGGCGGGGCTTGACGCCTTGACGGTTCTGGAAGAGCTAACTAGCCGGGTCGTCAAGAGGTTAAGTGGGAAAAATACGTAATATTGAAGCTAACTCAAAAACTACGCAAGCAAAGTTAATAAAATTTATATGGGACCTGAAGCATGACCTAACAAAAAAAGAATCTTCAAAATCGATTCATAATTGGCGGTGCAATCGCGTAACAAACACACACGAAAAAAACATACAGACGAATTGAGAACCTCCTCCTCCTTTTTGAGGAAGTCGGTAAAAAAAAAGAGATACCACTTACCCGGACTTCAGGGTCAAATTCAAGTCCATCGCTACAAGTGAGTAACAAAGCTTGACCTGCCGTACACATGTAAAAGGCATTACATTTATCCGGGTGGGGTATATTGCCAAATACTCCTGGTGGGCAAATTGGCTCTGGTTTAGAGGTCGTGGTAGTGCTTTGTCCAAGTGTGCAACCGCCTTCTGCTATTTTTACACAGGTCTGTAACAGAAATTATCCTTATTACAAAATCGTGTTTATTAGTTAATTAGCCTAAACACCTTTTAAACACGACATTTTTGTATGGACTTTGACATAAAACTGACATTAGACACGCGTTGAACAAGTGTCTAAATTATAAATTTATAATGCATCTAAAGAATAATGATTAAAATATGATCTATTGCTCACTAACGTGTTAATCAAACGCAAAAAAAACAAAGGCTTATAAAGTTCATCTCTATCAAATTAAACTACTTAGTAGACACTCGTTTCAAAACATAACTTTAGCACTAGTACTAGCACTATATTGGTGTGTCCTACTGTGTCAAGTTTGAAGGGTATATAAGGAAAAGTTTGAGCATTTTAATTATTTTCAGCCATACTTCGACAAAATACCTATCAACCTATCAGAGCCATCGGCTTATTTAACAACTTTCTACATAAAAACATTCCAACGTTAATTTTATTTTCAACTTACCTTTAGGTCGGGATCAAATTCATATCCCTCACTACAGACCAATGCCATGGGTTCACCATCAGTGCACAGATAAAATTCATTACATTTATCTGGATTCGCTACGTTGCCATACACTCCTACAGGACATATTGGTGCTACTGTTGTCGCTTCAGAAGCCTGTGTAGTCGGTGTTTCACTGATTTCTGAGCTTTCAGATGCAACTGTTGTACTGTACCCAGGTTCGTCTGTTGTAGATTGTTGTTCGGTTTCCGTGTAGTCATCTGTAGGATCGATTGTAGTTGAAGTAGAGGCTGCAGTTTCATCTGTATCTGGATAGTCTGTTGTTACTGACGGGTCAGTAACTTCACCAGAGTAATCGATTGTTGTTGTTGATTCTGTAGTTTCCGCTGATGATCCTGTTGTTACATCGGAATAATCTGGAGTTGTCAGAGAAGGATCTTCAGTTGTTGATGACAAATCTGTTGTTTCATAAGAACCTGTGGTTTCATAAGTACCAGTGGTTTCCCCTGATCCAGAGGTAGTTGACTGTTCTGTAGTCAAATCTGTATCTGGATAGTCAGTTGTTACTGACGTATCAGTGACTTCTCCAGAGTAATCAATTCCTGTTGTTGATTGTATAGTTTCCGCTGATGATCCTGTTGTTACATCGGAATAATCTGAAGTTGTCAGAGAAGGATCTTCAGTTGTTGATGACAAATCTGTTGTTTCATAAGAGCCTGTGGTTTCATAAGTACCAGTGGTTTCCCCTGATCCAGAGGTAGTTGACTGTTCTGTAGTCGAATCTGTCTCAGTGTATAAATCATCTCCAGTAGTAGATTCATAGTCTGATCCATCTGTAGTGTGGTCTTCAGACGATGCTGTTGTCGAGGATTCCGTTGTAGAAGACACTTCTTCTGATCCTTCGCCAGAAGTAACTCCTTGTACAGTAGTTGGTACATAATCATCGGCAATCAAGTCGTCTTCCGTTGTCGAGTACCAATCTTCTGTAATCAATTCTGAGCTTTCATCCGAACTTCGTGTAGTTGTTTCTAATGCTGGAGTGGTTTGAGATCCGAGCGTGCAACCTCCTTCTGATATGGCTACGCAGGTCTGAAAACATGTATTTAATTTTAATTAGAGACGTTTATGATGGCGATAAAATCTAAGATAGTCTAGTGCCTCGGAAAGCACTTTAAGCCGTTGCTCCCGATTGTCATTAATGTGGATCTTTGACAGTCGTTACGTGCAGCCAAAAGTCTGACAATCAGTCTCACCAAGGGGTTGTCTAGGTCAAATACGCAGTCGCTCCATGTAAAATACTGGTATTTTATACAGCTGCATCCGGTTAGACTGGAAGCTGACCCCAAGATAGTTAGGAAAAGGCTAGGCATATTGATTATGTGACTGCTTTATTCTTCTAAACTACCCAATAGATATCGATCCGGTTTTCACTATTATTTAGAGAATTAATTTCAGAACATTTGTGTGTATAAAAGATTCATAAACTGTTTTGTCAAGTCGGTAAAACCGTGCGAAGAGGCGAGTAGCTAGCAAAATAATAAAAACTTTAAGAAAAAATACAAAACCGACTTCCAAAAAACAATAGAATTTTCACTTTTTAGTGTTTTTTTTGGAAGTGGGTTTTGTTTTTTTGTAAAAAGTTTTTATTTTTCACTTTTTAGTTGAGGTACCCCACTCAAATTCGAATACCACTACCTGCTATGTAAATAACAGTGAAGGAGTAAATTAAGATATCGTCTAGATAAACTAAGTGGGAAAAAATACCTATTATTGAAGCTAACTCAAAAACTACGCAAGCAAAGTTAATTGGGACCAAAGGAAGCACCGGCTTTCAAATAAAAAAAGAATCATCAAAATCGGTTCAAACACTCAAAAATTCTGAGGTAAAAAAAAAAAAAATACAGACTCATTGATAACCTCCTCTTTTTTTTGTAAGTCGGTTAAAAAACAAATGTATCATTTTGTAACTCACCATCTGCTCCGAATCGAACTCAAATCCGTCGCTACAGAACAATTGTATCGCATTCCCTCCAGCACACATAAAGAATGAGTTACACTGGGTCGGGTGGGCAACATTGCCCCATTGCCCGGGAGGACAGATTGGTGCCGGTGTGGTGGGTTCAGTGGTGGTGGCAGGTCCGAGGGTACAACCGCCTTCGGCAATTGGGACACAGGACTGAAAAAAAAAATATTTTATAATATGAATGGTGCTGATCCATGCGTCATGTTCGTGAACGGGCGCCGTCAGTTGTGACTGGTCATCTCTTAGCTGCCAAGGTTTATTTTAATTTTTGAATTGATTTTTGTTTATTTTATTTTGCGGATGTTTTTAAACATCGTTTGTTAATTCCTCTACACTGATAATCACCACCTACGTATAAGTAACCTTGTAGCTCGTAGTAACTTATCTGGCAGATACTTTCATAAAAATTCAGTTTCACTTTTTTATCTTGTAGATATCACATCCACCAGAACAGGTAGGCAGCCTGTCCATTGAAGCGGAGCGAGGTAGCGGAGCGGAGCGAGTGAGTAATACGGAGCGAAGTTGCGGACTGTATCTGTTCATTGATGCGGAGCGAGTAGTGGGTAGTGCGGAGCGGAGTTGCGGACTGTGTGGAGCTAGGCTGAGTTCACGCGACTAGTAATTTGAGCTGGCAGCGGCGCGAGAGCAGCTCAGTTAAACTCGAAATGTTCGCTTCCGCGCTCCGCTTCCCGGTTTTGTATGATTTTTTAAACTAGTTCGTCCCCGTCTACTGAAGGCAGAGATTTTATGCGATTCTATTGGTTAATATTGGCACAACTCCGCTCCGCTCCAGTCCTCTCCGCTCCACTGGTCAGTCAGCCTTAACGGTCAATAAAATAAAGCGTAAGGGTCAGCTCAGACCGCGACGTGAAGCGACGCAACGCTGCCCGCACTTTTTAACAATTATCGAACTTATTACCTTCACGAAAAGGTATAATTTCATTGCGAGAGTTGACACCTGTCAAAGTACGCTGAGATGCGCGGTGCTCCGCAGCGCGTGTACCTTATTGTGTAGTAAATAAATTTGATATTGTATCGGATCATAAAAAGTCACTTATAACTCACCCTAATCTCAGGATCAAACTCGAAACCATCACTACAGTACAACTGTATCGGTGTACCACCAGCACACATGTAGAAGGAATGGCACAATTCTGGATGAGGCACATTTCCGAACTGGCCTGTAGGACAGATAGGTGGTGCTTCCGTGGTTACTTTAGCAGTGGTCGTTTCAACGTAACTAGGTAATGTAGGCTCTGTTTCAGGACTTTCTGAAGTTTTGGTACTAAGCGTGCAACCTCCTTCGGCTATCAGAACGCATTCCTGAAAAATAAACAAGTTGTGAGATGACGGCATTCGCAAAACAAATGAAGTTTTTTTGTGAGATTTGACTTAGACAGGGTGTTAGGGTAAAGACCGTTATCCTTGAGACCAGTGGTTTGGTTTTAGAAAGTAAAATCAATGGAAAAGTAGGTACAACTTTTCGTAAAAAGAAAATCTACATTTTCCCACAAGAGTATTTCACCATACGCGCTAGGGCAACGAATTAACGTCTCATCACGGGCGGAGGGCGCGGGACGTGACCTGACCGGCCGCGACCCCTATTGTGCATTTATTCATGTATTATCTAGGTAGTTAGGAGGGGCGTCGACCTCGGGCGCATATCCATGAATTTGCAGACGGTGTCGGATAGAAACTTCTAAAAATCTTTTATTGAAAATAATGTTTTTTTTTGTTGTGGCTCGGACATTTATTTTTATATTTAAGTCAACTACCCATGGTTTGAGTGACAACGGTGTTTACCCTTACACCCTGTATTGTTACAGTCATCTTTATCAGCGATTTGCTGCTGGACATAGACCTCTCCAATCGCACGCCATTTAGCTCGATCCTTGGCTATTATGATGATGCTGCTACCCTGCAAAGATTACCACCTAGCCTGAGGGCATACCACCTTTGACGATTTGTAGTCTCCACTCAAGCACACTACGTCTACCCCCACAATCCAAATCCTAATCCTAACTATTTTTATAATATTATAAATGCGAAGCGAAAGTGAGTTTGTTAGTTTGTTTGTTACGCTTAAGGTGATAATTTTATGTAATCGTGTTTTTTGGTCAAACATAAGACCTAGCATCAATCCTCATTAACATAATAAAATATTTATTTAAATGCTGCAGTATTTTCGGCACAACGGCCCTTAGGCCCTTAAATTGGCACATGGGTAGAGCATGACTTGGAGAAGGAAGCCGCGGCAAAAGCTAGTATTTAATATAATTGATAAAAATATTAAATATTTTAATATGGGATCACTTACTCTAATTTCGGGATCAAACTCAAATCCATCTGCACAGGTCAGTTCCAAAGGTGTTCCGCTAAGGCACAAGAAGTATACGTTGCACAATTCCGGGTGTGGAACGTTACCAAATACGCCCAAAGGACAGGGGTCGAATGGTTCTACCGTAGTAGTTTGTGCTTCTTCTACAGCTGTAGACAACACTGTTGTTGGATCAGATTCTTCAGCAGTTGTCGTAGCAGTTGAAATGTCAGATTCTCCTGAAGCTGCATCTATTGTAGTTAGTTCAATATCTCCTGGAATTGTAACCACTGTTGTTGGGTCTGATTCTCCTGGAGTTGTAACTTCTGTTGTAGTTTCGGATTCATTGCTCTCCGGAGTCATCTGCACTGATGAAGAGGACTGGATACTTTCGGATGTCGTTTCGGGTTCATTTGAAGTCGTGCTTTGACTGTACGTGCAGCCACCCTCAGTTATTTGGACGCACGTCTGAAAGTAAATTATTTTTAGATAAGTGTTTATAAATTCAGACTAAGTTATGTGGTACGAATACTAGGAATAAAGTTAGTTAGCATTATATACATTCTAGATGGTTGTTACACACACAGTGGAATGAGAAACACGTTTATATGTATATTTCGCGTTTCACCGCAAGATTGTGAGCATTTGCATTTCGAAGGCTACATTAAAAAATTCAGTCTGCCTAGCCTTTTCCCAACTATATTGGGGTCGGCTTCCAGTCTAACCGGATGCAGCTGAAGCGCATCCCCCATAAACTAGAAAAAACTGTCGTTTAGGAAAAAAGGGGTCATTTAATAACCCAACAGCAACTCACCTGCAACACAGGATTAAACTCAAAACCTTCACTGCAGAACAGTTGTATCGGTAGCCCACCGGCACACATGTAGAATGAGTTGCAGATCTCCGGGTGGGGAACGTTACCCCAAGTGCCAGGGGGACATAATGCGGTGGTGGGGTCCAGTGTGGTTGTTGGTTCGGGAGTCGTGGTGGTGGTGCTGTACGTGCAACCGCCTTCAGCAATAAGGACGCAAGTCTGGAAATTGTTATTGGTTAGTTTTTGTATTTAATTTACCTATTATTACCTTACAAGCTAACATTAAATTATAAATTATGTACAGACGCCAGCACATCAAGCTACTACAATCTGTCAAATTTCTTTAATAGATTTTCAACTTTATCGCGAAAGCATTAAGGTTCAAGGTTGATTGGGAAAATCTGACAGTTTCGGGTAGCTTGACCTGCTGGCGTCTGTACAAGTACACGATGTCGCCTTTGAATTTTTTTTTTTTAAATTTTTCATGTTAATAAATTATTTATTTTTATTTTTTCAATTTTTTATTTTTAGAGTTGCGTTTGTGACCTTGCTTTACATTTTCTGCCATAACTCCGATGTTATTGTCTCGATTTTGATTTTGTTTATTATTTTTAAAAGCTTATGAGTTATTTTATCATCCTCCTAATCATGTTAACCTTTTAGTACTCATTGCTTAATGCAAAGACAACTTATTAATAGGTAATTTAAATTAAAAAAAAACTAATTCAAAACTCACCGCCTGTTCAGGATCAAATTCAAATCCGTCACTACAAAACAGTTGAATGGCGTTTCCAGCCGCACACATGTAGAAGGAATTACATTGATATTCATGGGGAATGTTACCCCAAACACCAATTGGGCACAGTTCTGGGGGAGTGACAGTCTCCGTGGTGGTCAGGGATGGGTCTGGAGTCGTGTTAGATAAGTCTGTAGTGGGTTGAGAGACTGTGGTTGATTCTGTTGAGTCACCCAAAGTACACCCGCCTGGTGCGATTTCGACACAGGTCTGGAACAAAAGATTTATAAAATTAAAAATCGAAATCTATTAACAGACAAGTGCTATAATAATATAAATAACTTTTTGGCAGATACCTTTTGTCATCCTTGAACTTTAGATTATTATTATACATATCTATAACTAGTTTAAAAAAAATATGTTTATACAACCTGTAACGGAATAAACGCAAGAGCTCATACACCCCAATTAGAATATTAAATTATAAGACTAAAATAATATCTGTAATTTAATTTAATTAAACGACACCTAGTTTTTTTTTACAAAATAGACTTCCTGACTAAACATGAAACATAGGATAGCTATGAGCGTATTACAAATTTGTTTATGCATTTGAATAGGCTTTATTCCTTTGAGATAAGGCTTAAATTTCCTTAAATAAAATATCTTATTACCTTGGTAAGACGCGGTGGTTCTAATTTCAGTTAAAGAAAAGATTTTTTTCATGAAAAATTAACACATATAAATAATGATGGAAATCGATTCAGAAGCCGATTCTGAGCAAACTACTTTCAGGTCTTGCGCTTATTCTGTTACATGTTGTATATCTAGGGACCCTGGGGTCCCGGACCTTTGGAAGGCATGGGAGGGGCCGAAGCCATTTCGTAGAGGCCCCTTAGACAATTTTAAATGGAATGAGGCACCAACCGTCGATTATCCCTGTTCGCACTATGCAAGTGCAGCCAAGGACAACCCCCGATTGGTGTAGGACTATTGCAGAACATGGAAACAAAACAAATCGGGCTTTGGCTATTATTTATAAAATTAAATTATTGCCACAATTAACTTTAATTTGTAAAATATTGAAAGTGAGAAAAAATTTCGCTAGTAAAAAAAAGTAAACTGTGAAATTTAAAGGCCTTTACCAAAGATAATCTGTCATTTTGTGTTTCGCTCTATTAATATAATGACGCTGGCTATGAACACAAAGCTTATTAGCATTCAGAAAGTTGACAATGTTGCAAGTACCTCCCAAATATTTCATTGTTTTAATTAATATTAATTATCAATTTATTGATGAATGAAATTATGACATATCACACTGCAGTGCACTAAAATATAGCTTATCTTATCAATTGTAATAAAAACACTGAATATGGTAACAGTTTTAGGTACGATAACAAGAATTGCAATAATTAAAGTAAATATTTAGTATTTAAATGTTGCGATGACACCAGAGTATTCGCAATCGTATCTGATTCGCAATCTGTCAAAAATAGAATCAATTTACCAACATCTTTGACAAGTTTAACTGCGACTTGAATGTGACCGTTTTTAAAGTACGACAATTGGCCTTCTACTGATCAGCCGGGACCAACGGCTTAACATGCTTTCCGAGGCACGGAGGAGTCTCGGTATGTAAAGATGGTCATCCATCCACGGACCAACCCGGCAAGCGTAGCTTAACCCGATCGATCGACCCGTGCGGCTGTTATTACTTAGCCACGAGCTCCTCGATAGTGATAATCAGAATACTAATCAAAATTAAAAACTCACCCTAAGTTCAGGATCAAACTCGAAGCCACCAGCACATTGCAGCTCCACCGCTACCCCACTCACGCACAGGTAGAAGGAATTGCACAATTCTGGATGAGCAACATTCCCGTAAGTGCCAGAAGGACACGGATTATCATTTTCCGTCGTTGGCTCATCTGTCCTCACCGTCGTTTCAAATTCTGTCGTCGAATAATCTGTCGTATCAGGATATTCTGTCGGATCTGTCGTTCCAAGTTCATCCGTCGTTGAATAGTCATCATCTGATGTGTCGTCTGTTGTCGATTCATAATCGGCCGAATCTTCTGTCGTTGTCGAATCATAATCCGATGTTGTTGATTCGTAATCTGAAGTTGATGTTTCCGTAGTAATATCTGACGTTGTGGAATAATCATTTTCTATTGTCGAATAATCATCTTCAGTTGTTGAATAATCATTTTCTTCCGTCGTAGGATAATCTGTAGTGGATGCCTCAGTTATAGGTTCGGTAGTGGTCGGTTCCTGTGTGGTAGATGGATCATCTACTGGTGGCAGGTCCGTGGAAGATTCCTGTGTGGTAAAAGATGGTTCTGTACTTCCCTAAGTTGTTGAATCGGGTAGATCTGTTGTTGTAAGATCTTTGTGTTGTTGGCAAATATGTTGTAGTTATGTCTATCATGGTAGGATACAGAGGCCCTAGACAAAGTGACTTTCTAGCAGCGATAACGATGATTGAAAAGGCAAAAATATATAATATTTTACTTAAGTAATGCAGACCTATAGTGTTGGTACTACTTCGTCGACAAGTGCTAGTAGGTTTTTAGTCAGTACAAACAGCGTTTTTATTTGTTTAAATTCTTTTACTCATTTCCCATTTGAAGTGACCTATATGCGGTAGTGGCGCCCTCAGTTTTTCCAAACTCTTTTTTGCCACGCTATATGTCAATCCTGTTGAAAGTCGTTGTAAAAATAGGAAACGCGTTCGAAGCGATTGTCACTTGTCTAGGCCCTCTCGTTGCTGTGTTTTTATTATAAGTTATCTGTTGTTGTTGGTGACTCTGCCGTAGGCACATTAGTTGTTGTATCTAAAGTGGTTGACTCAACTGTGGTAGGCTCTAGTGCAGTTGATGTGGATAAGTCTATAAAAGTAGTATCCCATATAACTGTGGGATCATGTGTTGTTGTGGGTACATGAGTTGTAGGCAGTTCTGCGGTTATTGTTGTTGTTACCTCAACTTTCGCTGAAAGAACCTCTATTGTATTTGGCAATTTAGACCGTTTTTGTGTTGTGAGATAGTGGTCTGGGTTCATGTGTTATTGGATCTAGTGTGGTAGATTCTTTTGAACTACACAAGAATCTACCACACTAGAATCTCTACTGTTAATGGTTCTAATTTCGTACCTGAGTTGATGGCTCCAATGTTGTCGAATCCAGTAGTGTCGTCCTCGTGTAATCCGGAAGTGTTGTTGGCACTTCCGTTGTTACTGGCTCTTCAGTTGTTGTTGGCTCTTCCGTTGTTACTGGCTCTTCAGTTGTTGTTGGCTCTTCCGTTGTTACTGGCTCTTCAGTTGTTGTCGGCTCTTCCGTTGTTACTATCTCTTCAGTTGTTGTTGGTACTTCTGTCGTTATTGGAACCTGTGTTGTAGAAGAAACATCAGTTGTGGGTTCCTCAGTTGTTACTGGAATGGGTACTGTAACTGTGATGGGTTCCTCTGTAGATAATGTGGAGGGTTCCTCAGTGGATACTGTGGTGGGTTCCTCAGTTGTAGTGGTAGTGGGTTCCACAGTTGTAGTGGTAGTGGGTTCCACAGTTGTAGTGGTAGTGGGTTCCTCTGTTGTTGTAGTGGTAGAGGGATCCTCAGTTGTAGTTGTTGTAGTAGAGGGTTCCTCAGTTGTAGTGGTAGAGAGCTCTACTGTTGTTGTTGTTGTTGTAGTGGGTTCCACAGTTGTAGTGGTAGTGGGTTCCTCTGTTGTTGTAGTGGTAGAGGGATCCTCAGTTGTTGTTGTTGTAGTAGAGGGTTCCTCAGTTGTAGTGGTAGAGAGCTCTACTGTTGTTGTTGTTGTTGTAGTGGGTTCCACAGTTGTAGTGGTAGAGGGTTCCTCTGTTGTAGTGCTAGTAGGTTCCACAGTTGTAGTGGTAGTGGGTTCCTCTGTTGATGTTGTTGTGGTAGTGGGTTCCTCAGTTGATGTAGTGGAAGATGGCTCTACTGTTGTTGTTGTTGTTGTAGTAGGTTCCACAGTTGTAGTGGTAGTGGGTTCCTCTGTTGTAGTGGTAGTGGGTTCCTCAGTTGTTGTAGTGGTAGAGGGCTCCTCAGTTGTTGTTGTAGTGGTAGTAGGTTCCACAGTTGTAGTGGTAGTGGGTACCTCTGTTGTTGTAGTGGTAGAGGGCTCCTCAGTTGTTGTTGTAGTGGTAGTAGGTTCCACAGTTGTAGTGGTTGTGGGTACCTCTGTTGTTGTAGTGGTAGAGGGCTCCTCAGTTGTTGTTGTAGTGGTAGTAGGTTCCACAGTTGTAGTGGTAGTGGGTACCTCTGTTGTTGTAGTGGTAGAGGGCTCCTCAGTTGTTGTTGTAGTGGTAGTAGGTTCCACAGTTGTAGTGGTAGTGGGTACCTCTGTTGTTGTAGTGGTAGAGGGCTCCTCAGTTGTTGTTGTAGTGGTAGTAGGTTCCACAGTTGTAGTGGTAGTGGGTACCTCTGTTGTTGTAGTGGTAGAGGGCTCCTCAGTTGTTGTTGTAGTGGTAGTAGGTTCCACAGTTGTAGTGGTTGTGGGTACCTCTGTTGTTGTAGTGGTAGAGGGCTCCTCAGTTGTTGTTGTAGTGGTAGTAGGTTCCACAGTTGTAGTGGTAGTGGGTACCTCTGTTGTTGTAGTGGTAGAGGGCTCCTCAGTTGTTGTTGTAGTGGTAGTAGGTTCCACAGTTGTAGTGGTAGTGGGTTCCTCAGTTGTAGTGGTTGTGGGTTCCTCTGTTGTAGTGGTAGAAGGTTCCTCAGTTGTAGTGGTAGTGGGTACCTCTGTTGTTGTAGTGGTAGAGGGCTCCTCAGTTGTTGTTGTAGTGGTAGTAGGTTCCACAGTTGTAGTGGTAGTGGGTTCCTCTATTGTGGTGGTAGTGGGTTCCTCTGTTGTTGAAGTGGTAGAGGGTTCCACAGTTGTAGTGGTAGTGGGTTCCTCAGTTGTAGTGGTGGTAGGTTCCTCAGTTGTAGTGGTTGTGGGTTCCTCTGTTGTAGTGGTAGAAGGTTCCTCAGTTGTAGTGGTAGTGGGTACCTCTGTTGTTGTAGTGGTAGTGAGTTCCACAGTTGTAGTGGTAGTGGGCTCCTCAGTTGTAGTGGTGGTAGGTTCCTCAGTTGTAGTGGTAGTGGGTTCCTCTGTTGTTGTAGTGGTAGTAGGTTCCTCTGTTGTAGTGGTTGTGGGTTCCTCTGTTGTTGTTGTGGTGGTAGTGGGTTCCACAGTTGTTGTTGTAGTGGTAGTAGGTTCCACAGTTGTTGTTGTAGTGGTAGTAGGTTCCTCTGTTGTGGTGGTAGTGGTAGTGGGTTCTTCTGTTGTGGTGGTAGTGGGCTCCTCAGTTGTTGTTGTAGTGGGTACCTCTGTTGTTGTAGTGGTAGAGGGCTCTACTGTTGTAGTGGTAGTAGGTTCCTCTGTTGTTGTTGTGGTGGTAGTGGGTTCCACAGTTGTTGTTGTAGTGGTAGTGGGTTCCACAGTTGTTGTTGTAGTGGTAGTGGGTTCCTCTGTTGTTGTTGTAGTGGTAGAGGGTTCCTCAGTTGTTGTAGTGGTAGAGGGCTCTACTGTTGTAGTGGTGGTAGGTTCCTCTGTTGTAGTGGTAGTGGGTTCCTCTGTTGTTGTTGTGGTGGTAGTGGGTTCCACAGTTGTTGTTGTAGTGGTAGTGGGTTCCTCTGTTGTTGTAGTAGTAGAGGGCTCTACTGTTGTAGTGGTGGTAGGTTCCTCAGTTGTTGTAGTGGTAGAGGGTTCCTCAGTTGTTGTTGTAGTGGTAGAGGGTTCCTCAGTTGTAGTGGTAGTGGGTTCCACAGTTGTAGTGGTAGTGGGCTCCTCAGTTGTCGTGGTAGTAGGTTCCTCAGTTGTAGTGGTTGTAGGCTCCTCAGTTGTAGTGGTAGTGGGTACCTCTGTTGTTGTAGTGGTAGAGGGCTCTACTGTTGTAGTGGTGGTAGGTTCCTCAGTTGTTGTAGTGGTAGAGGGTTCCTCAGTTGTTGTTGTAGTGGTAGAGGGTTCCTCAGTTGTGGTGGTAGTGGTAGTGGGTTCTTCTGTTGTGGTGGTAGTGGGTTCCACAGTTGTAGTGGTAGTAGGTTCCTCAGTTGTAGTGGTTGTAGGTTCCTCAGTTGTAGTGGTTGTAGGCTCTTCAGTTGTAGTGGTAGTGGGTACCTCTGTTGTTGTAGTAGTAGAGGGCTCTACTGTTGTAGTAGTGGTGGGTTCCTCAGTTGTTGTTGTAGTGGTAGTGGGTTCCTCTGTTGTGGTGGTAGTGGGTACCTCAGTTGTTGTTGTAGTGGTAGTAGGTTCCTCTGTTGTAGTGGTTGTGGGTTCCTCTGTTGTTGTTGTGGTGGTAGTGGGTTCCACAGTTGTTGTTGTAGTGGTAGTGGGTTCCTCTGTTGTTGTTGTAGTGGTAGAGGGTTCCCCAGTTGTGGTGGTAGTGGGTACCTCTGTTGTTGTAGTGGTAGAGGGCTCTACTGTTGTAGTGGTGGTAGGTTCCTCAGTTGTTGTAGTGGTAGAGGGTTCCTCAGTTGTTGTTGTAGTGGTAGTGGGTTCCTCAGTTGTAGTGGTAGTAGGTTCCTCTGTTGTAGTGGTAGTGGGTTCCTCTGTTGTTGTTGTGGTGGTAGTGGGTTCCACAGTTGTTGTTGTAGTGGTAGTGGGTTCCTCTGTTGTTGTAGTAGTAGAGGGCTCTACTGTTGTAGTGGTGGTAGGTTCCTCAGTTGTTGTAGTGGTAGAGGGTTCCTCAGTTGTTGTTGTAGTGGTAGAGGGTTCCTCAGTTGTTGTTGTAGTGGTAGAGGGTTCCCCAGTTGTGGTGGTAGTGGGTACCTCTGTTGTTGTAGTGGTAGAGGGCTCTACTGTTGTAGTGGTGGTAGGTTCCTCAGTTGTTGTAGTGGTAGAGGGTTCCTCAGTTGTTGTTGTAGTGGTAGTAGGTTCCTCTGTTGTAGTGGTAGTGGGTTCCTCTGTTGTTGTTGTGGTGGTAGTGGGTTCCACAGTTGTTGTTGTAGTGGTAGTGGGTTCCTCTGTTGTTGTAGTAGTAGAGGGCTCTACTGTTGTAGTGGTAGTAGGTTCCTCAGTTGTTGTAGTGGTAGAGGGTTCCTCAGTTGTTGTTGTAGTGGTAGTGGGTTCCACAGTTGTAGTGGTAGTAGGTTCCTCAGTTGTAGTGGTTGTAGGTTCCTCAGTTGTAGTGGTTGTAGGCTCCTCAGTTGTAGTGGTAGTGGGTACCTCTGTTGTTGTAGTAGTAGAGGGCTCTACTGTTGTAGTAGTGGTGGGTTCCTCAGTTGTTGTTGTAGTGGTAGTGGGTTCCTCTGTTGTGGTGGTAGTGGGTACCTCAGTTGTTGTTGTAGTGGTAGTAGGTTCCTCTGTTGTAGTGGTTGTGGGTTCCTCTGTTGTTGTTGTGGTGGTAGTGGGTTCCACAGTTGTTGTTGTAGTGGTAGTGGGTTCCTCTGTTGTTGTAGTAGTAGAGGGCTCTACTGTTGTAGTAGTGGTGGGTTCCTCAGTTGTTGTTGTAGTGGTAGTGGGTTCCTCTGTTGTAGTGGTAGTGGGTTCCTCTGTTGTGGTGGTAGTGGGTACCTCAGTTGTTGTTGTAGTGGTAGTGGGTTCCTCTGTTGTTGTAGTAGTAGAGGGCTCTACTGTTGTAGTGGTAGTAGGTTCCTCTGTTGTTGTAGTGGTAGTGGGTTCCACAGTTGTAGTGGTAGTGGGCTCCTCAGTTGTAGTGGTTGTAGGTTCCTCAGTTGTAGTGGTTGTAGGTTCCTCAGTTGTAGTGGTAGTGGGTACCTCTGTTGTTGTAGTAGTAGAGGGCTCTACTGTTGTAGTAGTGGTGGGTTCCTCAGTTGTTGTTGTAGTGGTAGTGGGTTCCTCTGTTGTGGTGGTAGTGGGTACCTCAGTTGTTGTTGTAGTGGTAGTAGGTTCCTCTGTTGTAGTGGTTGTGGGTTCCTCTGTTGTTGTTGTGGTGGTAGTGGGTTCCACAGTTGTTGTTGTAGTGGTAGTGGGTTCCTCTGTTGTGGTGGTAGTGGGTACCTCAGTTGTTGTTGTAGTGGTAGTAGGTTCCTCTGTTGTAGTGGTTGTGGGTTCCTCTGTTGTTGTTGTGGTGGTAGTGGGTTCCACAGTTGTTGTTGTAGTGGTAGTGGGTTCCTCTGTTGTTGTTGTAGTGGTAGAGGGCTCTACTGTTGTAGTAGTGGTAGGTTCCTCAGTTGTTGTAGTGGTAGAGGGTTCCTCAGTTGTTGTTGTAGTGGTAGTGGGTTCCTCAGTTGTAGTGGTAGTAGGTTCCTCTGTTGTAGTGGTAGTGGGCTCCTCAGTTGTTGTAGTGGTAGTGGGTACCTCTGTTGTTGTAGTGGTAGAGGGTTCCTCAGTTGTAGTGGTAGTGGGTTCCTCAGTTGTTGTAGTGGTAGTGGGTACCTCTGTTGTTGTAGTGGTAGAGGGTTCCTCTGTTGTGGTGGTAGTGGGTTCCACAGTTGTAGTGGTAGTGGGCTCCTCAGTTGTAGTAGTGGTAGTGGGTACCTCTGTTGTTGTAGTGGTAGAGGGTTCCTCTGTTGTTGTAGTGGTAGTGGGTTCCTCTGTTGTGGTGGTAGTGGGTTCCACAGTTGTAGTGGTAGTGGGCTCCTCAGTTGTAGTAGTGGTAGTGGGTACCTCTGTTGTTGTAGTGGTAGAGGGTTCCTCTGTTGTTGTAGTGGTAGTGGGTTCCTCTGTTGTGGTGGTAGTGGGTTCCACAGTTGTAGTGGTGGTAGGTTCCTCAGTTGTTGTAGTGGTAGAGGGTTCCTCTGTTGTGGTGGTAGTGGGTTCCACAGTTGTAGTGGTAGTGGGCTCCTCAGTTGTAGTGGTGGTAGGTTCCTCAGTTGTAGTGGTAGTGGGTTCCTCTGTTGTTGTTGTGGTGGTAGTGGGTTCCACAGTTGTTGTTGTAGTCGTAGTAGGTTCCTCTGTTGTAGTGGTTGTGGGTTCCTCTGTTGTTGTTGTGGTGGTAGTGGGTTCCACAGTTGTTGTTGTAGTGGTAGTAGGTTCCACAGTTGTTGTTGTAGTGGTAGTAGGTTCCTCTGTTGTGGTGGTAGTGGTAGTGGGTTCTTCTGTTGTGGTGGTAGTGGGCTCCTCAGTTGTTGTTGTAGTGGGTACCTCTGTTGTTGTAGTGGTAGAGGGCTCTACTGTTGTAGTGGTAGTAGGTTCCTCTGTTGTTGTTGTGGTGGTAGTGGGTTCCACAGTTGTTGTTGTGGTGGTAGTGGGTTCCACAGTTGTTGTTGTAGTGGTAGTAGGTTCCTCTGTTGTAGTGGTAGTGGGTTCCTCTGTTGTTGTTGTGGTGGTAGTGGGTTCCACAGTTGTTGTTGTAGTGGTAGTGGGTTCCTCTGTTGTTGTAGTAGTAGAGGGCTCTACTGTTGTAGTGGTGGTAGGTTCCTCAGTTGTTGTAGTGGTAGAGGGTTCCTCAGTTGTTGTTGTAGTGGTAGTGGGTTCTTCTGTTGTGGTGGTAGTGGGCTTCTCAGTTGTTGTTGTAGTGGTAGTAGGTTCCACAGTTGTAGTGGTAGTAGGTTCCTCAGTTGTAGTGGTAGTGGGTACCTCTGTTGTTGTAGTAGTAGAGGGCTCTACTGTTGTAGTAGTGGTGGGTTCCTCAGTTGTTGTAGTGGTAGAGGGTTCCTCAGTTGTTGTTGTAGTGGTAGAGGGTTCCTCTGTTGTGGTGGTAGTGGGTACCTCAGTTGTTGTTGTAGTGGTAGTAGGTTCCTCTGTTGTAGTGGTTGTGGGTTTCTCTGTTGTTGTTGTAGTGGTAGTGGGTTCCACAGTTGTTGTTGTAGTGGTAGTGGGTTCCTCTGTTGTAGTGGTAGTGGGTACCTCAGTTGTTGTTGTAGTGGTAGTAGGTTCCTCTGTTGTAGTGGTTGTGGGTTCCTCTGTTGTTGTTGTGGTGGTAGTGGGTTCCACAGTTGTTGTTGTAGTGGTAGTGGGTTCCTCTGTTGTAGTGGTAGAGGGTTCCTCTGTTGTGGTGGTAGTGGGTTCCACAGTTGTAGTGGTGGTAGGTTCCTCAGTTGTTGTAGTGGTAGAGGGTTCCTCTGTTGTGGTGGTAGTGGGTTCCACAGTTGTAGTGGTGGTGGGTTCCTCAGTTGTTGTAGTGGTAGAGGGTTCCTCTGTTGTGGTGGTAGTGGGTTCCACAGTTGTAGTGGTGGTAGGTTCCTCAGTTGTTGTAGTGGTAGAGGGTTCCGCTGTTGTTGTTGTAGTGGTAGTGGGTACCTCTGTTGTTGTAGTGGTAGAGGGCTCTACTTTTGTAGTGGTGGTAGGTTCCTCAGTTGTTGTAGTGGTAGAGGGTTCCACTGTTGTTGTTGTAGTGGTAGAGGGTTCCTCAGTTGTTGTTGTAGTGGTAGTAGGTTCCTCAGTTGTAGTGGTTGTAGGTTCCTCAGTTGTAGTGGTGGTAGGTTCCTCAGTTGTAGTGGTAGTAGGTTCCTCAGTTGAAGTGGTGGTAGGTTCCTCAGTTGTAGTGGTAGTAGGTTCCTCAGTTGAAGTGGTAGTGGGTACCTCTGTTGTTGTAGAGGTAGTGGTTTCTTCTGTTGTTGTTATGGTAGTCACTTCTGGAGTAGTGGGCTCTTCCGATGTCGTTGTAGTTGTTGTTGTTGTTGGAGATTGAGTCGTTGATGTAACGTTACACTGCACCATGAACGGCCAACTGCAGTACTGGAAAAAAAATAAACATTGTTTTTCATGTGTGCATGTTTCATATACTTATGTTCAGTGAAGGTAAATTATTTTTGAACAGAATGACACACTACTTTTTTGTGTTATGTGCATTTTAAGGAGCGTTACAATAATTTGAATTCTTGAACTATCAATTTGCTCAACAATAAAGTTTTTTTTTGCCTGTTCCTAGATAGTGGCAAGTGATGATACTATTCGGTTTCGATTTATTCTCATAAATAACACAAATAACTTTCAACAATATAATTATTTTTATTTTCAAATTCGAAATAAATGATGACTATTGCAATTGGTTTCAGTTGTTCAGTGCAAAGGTAATGGTTTTACATAGCAGTTGGTTATCTGCCAGTACCTTTCGTTTCCAAAATTACTTTAGTTATGTATTTTTGTAATAAGAATTTATAACAATATATTTCTATCGGTTTAACCAGCCAAATCCCGCATAATGTTGGGTACTTTAAATAAATTTAGCTAGTGGAACTCTATCAATAATAATATTTTTTATTATAATCTTTATAATACCTATTTGTTTTGGTTTCTGTTAGTTATTGATACCTATTACGTCTTTGGAGTTTCGCTAACATGTTTAATTAAGTCTGTATATTTAATTACCCAATAATGAGAGAGAAAATATAATGATGAGAGGTTGCAGAAAGCGATAAGACCGCCCATGGTATGTTTTGTAGTATTTTTTTTCTTTTCTTGTTGTTTCTTATGTACATTAAAATATATTATAAATAAATGAAGAAAAAAATCTAAACATTTTCCACATACGGTCATCTGTATGGTCCTCATATGACCTGACCAAGATTATTCCTGGACTTTAAAAGAGACCCCTGATTTTGTTTCGGCCTTTCTAAGGAAATGCCGACCTCATCTAGTTTAAAAATTTAGTTTCATTTTGACTTGTTTATGTGTTTTTAGGACAAATTTTGAGAAAAAATATCATTTATCTACACCCATGCTATAAATCCTCTTTATAAGTTCCTGAAACAGTTAGCTTATTGCCAACATTAAAAAACCAGTGTCATAGTAACCATAATATCATCCAAACGGGTGTTATAATGTTGTACTGAATTTCATAATGCTACTCAGTTCAAAAAAAGAACATTGTCATGCAGGCGCGTTTCACGAACGAAGCACCGTAATTTAAAAAAGAAAAAATAAAGTATAATCGAATTCAAAAATTCGAATTCACGTGTGTCGTATCCCTCCATTTTTTTGTTCGATATTAGTATTGCAAACCTTTATAGAGGATTCAAATCCAAATCATGGGTGTAGATAAAGTCTTGTATGCAACTGTAAATAATTAGGAACACTCATGTGATACACATTCGTGTTTTAATACCTAACTATTTACAGTTGCATACAAGACTGATATGATATGAATCTTCTATAAAAGTTTCTTTGCAATACCAATATCGAACAAAAATGGCGCGGTACGACGTGAATTTAAATTTTTCGAACGGTTTTACGGTGCTTTGTTAGTGAAACGCCCGAGATAAACCCGCATTCGTGTTGTAATACCCCTTATTATGTAACAGTTGCTTAAATAACTATTTCTTTTTTTTA